>VDFB02000007.1:128763249-128902211 GCA_007258455.2 Sequoia sempervirens | reverse complement strand
TTCTCACATTCTAGCAGAGGCGTCTGAAAAACAAAGTGATGTTGCCGAGCAAGTGCAGGAAGGCTTGGTGATAATAGACAAGATGACAGGAAAAAGCAAGGGTTATGGATTTATGACCTTCAAGTACCTCGACGGTGCCCTCAATGCCCTCAAGAACCCTAGCAAGATCATTGAAGGCCACATGACCATCACCCGCTTGGCTTCCTCTCAGCCAGGTGCCATCGATGTTTGTGGCCGCAAGATTTTCATTGGTAATGTCCCCAACGACATGCCCTCTATAAAATCTTTGAATGGATTGTTATTTTCTGTAAACAATGGCATACGTTGCAGCAGTCTTTGTAGTTTTTGAAGCTTTTTCTATACAAATTTTCCTAAAGGTAATTTTTAGCTGTCTTCTTCGGCAGATCGATTCAATGTAATCAACGACAATATGATGAATTTGGAGCTGCTCTTCTGGATGGCCAATTACACTACCAATGCCACGCTGTACGACATGGTCGTCTCCCATGCTACTCGGACCTCCTATGAACACATCGCGGGAGGAAGCGGTGGTTGAGGCTCGACGATGGGTTTTTTAGGACATAAATGGGAGCACCCAAGGACTCCAAGGTTAGATTTTGTAGAATAGTTGGCGGCGTCAAATGATTGCCCCAGAGAATGAAAACAGAGTGTACGCAGGGGAAGGAGGAATAACTGCGGATGATATTTTGTAGCAGGGGAAGTCGAGATTTTGAGAAGCCGCTTATGAGTACTGTGAGTTGGTCTGAGCACAGTTGCCACTGGGGAGGGTAGATGTTGCGGGTGCAGATGGAGGATGTCATAGATTCGATTGCAGGATGTACTCGAAAGTTTGGTGAGGGTGTGCGAATTTGATATCAGAAACACTGATGCAAATAAACAATTTTTTTTGGAGAAGCATTTCAATCAAAGAGGTTTTTCTTTTCTGTTCTTGAATAAAAAATAAAGAGTTTTTCAAATAAAATTATTTTTGCAGATGGATCTCAATCAAAGACGTTTTTCTTTTCATTTTGAATTTCTGTTTTATGGTGTTCTTAAAGTTGGGTCAAGTAAAATGTCGAAGCTTTGAAAGGAAATCAATGTTTCCACTTTGGCCAAGAATGGGTATCTGTTCGCTTGCAACTATTTCGTACTGGGCTTCTGTGAAAGGCAATATGGAGCTCAACAGCTCTGTATTTGTAGCAGAGGTAGCTGCGGAGAGCAGTAATATGAGAAGGAGAGTAAGCGTTGCAAGAGAGAAAATGTAATTTGTGAAAGGATAGGTTGGATCAATCGCAATTTCCAGTGAAAATGGCTTCATGATACAAGAAATATTTCCTCCTGGCTTGCGACCAGCAGAATTATGCCCCTAGAAGTAGCAATATAAAAAATTAACTATGGTTTATCTAAGATTTATGGCCCATTTGAGTAGGCAATTCTGTCACACCATTTTTGAGCCCTAGTAATGGTGTGCAGGTAGGAGAAATTGAAGTTCATGCCCAATTACTCCCAGAAGACAAGCTAAGATTTATTGGAGAGCTAAAGCAGGAGGGCATGACTGCCATGGTGGGTGATGGAGTTAATGATGCACCGACATTAGCAGCAACAGATGTGGGGATAGCTATGGGTGTGGAAGGCTCTGTGGTAGCCATGGAATCTGCAGACGTAGTTCTCGTGTCTAATGACATAAGGAAGATTGCTGGTGCAGTGAAAATAGGGTGGAGATCAATAAGATCAATGCATTCTCCCTTTTGACTAAGGTAGCCTTGGTGGTGCCCTCGATATTGATTCAGGAGCAACATGAGACTACGTGTTTGGACAAGAAACCAAACAGTTGTTTCAAGACTGAAATTTCCATTTTGCATGGGGTCACTAGCTTACGATTTTATAAAAAGACAATACCCGTCTGTGTTTCCTACTTCAACTTGCACAGGCAGGAAGAGCCAAATTATGGAGCAAGTTTCCTCCTCCCCTTGTGAATTCCCACTCCTCAATAATATTACCAACATAGCTGAGGAAGGATATACAAACCTCCATGGAAGGCCTGTCACCAGAATTCGCACAGGAGGATTGACAACATCTCTTTTCATCATTACTGTTGAAATTGCAGAGAGATTGGCCTACACTGGTATTTCTTCCAACTTGATCACATATCTCACAATTGTAATGCAATAGAGCACTGCTACTGCTGCAAAAAATGTTAATCTCTGGGGGACTGTTGTATCCATGTTTCCTCTAATCATGCCTACCTTGCTTATTTATTTCTAAGTTTCTTGCATCATCTTGGTCCAAATCATGATATTAGAGTTGCTTCTGTTAAAGTGACTTGATGAAAGCTTTGAGTTTGGTGTTTTGGAAAAACAAGACAGGGAAATAAATGGATTGAATGAACAGTTAGAAGAGGATTCCCGCTCCCTTGAGCATCTTCAATTGCATCTTCAGCAAGAACGTAACAAAAGAATGGAGGTTGAGAGGGAGAATGTTGTACTAAATGATCAGATAGCAATGTTGAATGAAATACTTGAACAAGATGAGGATGCAAAAAATATAGATGATTAGTCGACATTTGAGAGTTTTCTCTTAAAACTATTCTTTACAAAATTCTTTTAAGCATATCCATTAAAAGCAGGCAAATTTTCTATCTGTTTAACAAAGGGATCAATTCTGGGTGTACACTCATTCTTTTAGAGGCCAAAGGTAGCATGTAAGTATATATTCTAAGATAGTTCCTAATAGATTTGTATAGTATTGGGATTTGTGTTACTAGTGAAGTAGAGACAGCTGGGCAAATTTGGGCTTTTCTCAATCTTTGTCAATCTATGGTGCGAGCCACAATAAATACTTTTTCCTTGTAATCTGGATTTGGTTTTCTGATTTGTGAAAGTTGTTACTGAATAAGGTATAACTGAATAATTTAATGCCAAGCTAGCCATTTCCTTTAATTATTTGTCCATGATGAATGAGCTAAATCTGTCTTATTTCTGCATTCATAGGCGTCCTTTTCTAAGTTAACAATTGTATGATCATTTCCTTTCTTCCAGAAATATTACTAAAAAAAATTGTAGGTTACAAAATATAGTCTTACCAAGTAGGATCAGGTATCTATTATTATCAGGCCTTTTATCCTTGCATCTTAGCTTTATTTTCTTGCCATTTCTACATACTAATATTTAAAAAGTTAAATCCATCAACAAATGAAAAATGATATTTATTATTAATTATGCTCAAGTAAATGATAAAAACATGAGAGTGGTCATAATACTGAAAGAATCCATTTCATTTGACTATCTCTTTAAATTCAATAGCACAATGAGACATTCTAACCAACAGTAGCACACACAAGAGCTAATACTGTATCTGCACAAGGAATCACAAAATTAAATTCAAACATGCACTATTTGAGAATGGTGATTGTATCAATACTGTGTGTATCATTAAGCATGGTGTGCTTGTTTCTATTCGATCTAGCCCTGGACATTAGGCCATATTTTCTAGTCTAATTAAGTCGATTTGAAGGGAGCTATGAAACCTTCTTACAATAACCGTTGACTTCTCCATAGATATATTACATTGACTTCCCTAAAAGGATTTGATTGTGCCCCACTCCTTTGAGAGAGGAAGTCATTCCCCTTAGTTGGGTTTGTACACAGGCTGCATTAAAGTTATGCTTGCAGTGGTAATAATTCCATCAATATGATTACAAATGGTTGTTAACCAATCTATGCATCCCACTCAAATGCTATACTTTTATGGGAACAATTCATTACAATCGTTACTTTGCAAACATCCAATTAACCAGGTGGGTGGGATAGGTATGGAGCCGTTCTGTTGTTGTTATTCATCTCTATTCCCTCTGGACGGGAAGTTGACATTGGAAAAGTTGAAAGACAAGGGTTGACTTTTATAGCACAATTACTATTTTCCATGATGTGCAAGTTTTCTATATGCAGCAATTACCCCACTCCATCAACATTCCATTATGTTGCATATAAATCCTTTGATTCACATCTACTTCCTTCATACATTATGTTATCTTTGTTCGTAACACTAATCATACATTTCATAAGCTCTATAACTTAATCTCATCAAGATTTATCTCCAGAAAATTGCTATTTCTTTTTTGAATTCCTTCTTTTTCCCAGTTTTTTAATTTTAGCTTTATTGTGTTAATAATTAAGTTGTAGTTAAGTCATCTAAAAATACGACAATGGTCAAGAGTTGGTTATGACATGCAGACCAAGATATGTGACTCTTTTTATGAGCAAGTGCTTCAGTAGCTCATTTATGTAATTAACACAAATATCATGGTCTATCTTGATATCCCATCTTATTTGAACAATCTAATTCTTTAGGTAAACAATCATCTATAATGTCTATCTCCATGTATTTTAGCCTTAAGTTGTATCCCCCATTAATGCCTTTCAGAGCCTCCTCTACAACTTAAATTTTTTATTTATTTCTCATATATGTTTTGTAAATTTTATATATATACCTTGATATTAATTAGGTCAATTGTGATCCAAGCATCTAATGTAAGTTTTGACCAACTTTTTAATAGATGCTAAGTCTTATGTACTTTTTCTCTATAATAGGTAGATGAAAAAGTAAAATAGATTCTAAAGGGGAGATAAGGATCATATAAGTAAATGTAAAATGGGGAAGGCGTGATAGCACCAATAGGATTGTTAGGAGCATGATAACACACGAGCAATCAATGATATGATGTGCTGATAATGTTCCCATTTGTCCTTGCAAATTTCTTCAATTCTTTATTCTTAAAAGATGCTTTCCTAACAATCATAATTGTAGATGTCAATCTACACGTAAAGATGAGATTATTTATTATAATGACACAAATATTAGCCACCGCAATAGACTACAAAGGTATGGCCTCAACCCATTTTGTAAATTAAATAGTAGCATTAATGATAAATGTATGTCCCTCACAAGAGCTTAGGGAAATTTTTTCCACCACATCTAATCCCCATATAGAAAATGACCAAGGTGATGTAAAGAGTGAGGATTGGAGGTAAACCTAGAGAAAGAGAAAGAAATTATGTCTTTTCCACTTATGCAACTTTGTATTATATACTCTCCACATCAAGAATAAAAGGTCAAAGTTCAAACTTCTCCATATTTTACTTCTACTCTTGAATTGACCTCATCTATTGCACAAATTTACCAAAAAAAACATTTTTTTGACCTTCCACACCTCTTCGGCGTACCCATTGCACACCAAGGTGCAATTGCTAGTTTTTTTATCTTTAAATAGGCGCGTTTTCCACAAAGCTGTGGTTATTCGTCTTGGTCTTCAAGCGACACCTTTATCAGATCTGTTGAAGTTAAGCTGTAAACATAATAATTTTCGTTTTTGGTACGATCTAAGTAATGGGTGAGGAAAATAAGCAAGCGAAAACAATGGAGGAACCGGCAGTGGGAATTCCGTATGCATATCCAGCAAAGCCAATGCAGACGGTGATGACGCCTCCTCCTCAGCAGTTTTACTATACGAATCCATATCAGGCAGGTATAACACCGCCCAATGCAATTTTTGGCTATTCAGAAGGGATTCCATTGCGGGAGACTGTTTTCAGGGACACGCCTGCTCCTTTTGAGTGCCCCCATTGCTCCAAATCTGGCCTAACTACAATTAAGTAATTACAACGTTACCCTCCTCTCTTTTTTTTGAATTGTTGTTATTTTATGATAAGTGAAATGATTTAAAGAAATTAATATTAAATTGGTAGCAGAAGATTTATCATTCAAAAAGATCCCGTAATGGCCCCTGTTTTAGGTTTCTTGATCTGCCAAGAATTTTCCGATTCTTCAAACACGACTGTTTCTTTTAATTGGGTACAATACTAAAATTTCCTTTTTGGTGTAGCATGTATCGCAAAGCTGTTTCTTTTGATTGGGTAAATTTCCCTTTTTGGAGAAACATGTGGTCTAGTTGCCAAAATCGAGCTGTGAAATTAATCAGAAACTTGACTTGAGAATTGTATTCTGATTCATCCATTGGGTGTGCCACACAGCGAATTGGGTGTTAGATGTGATATTTTATCCAATTTTGATACTTATATTTCTGGGTTTTGAACTTGGGGCTCATCTTTGTAAGCAATGAATAGGGTGTTGGATGTGATATTTTATCCAATTTTGTTATTTATATTTCCAGGGTTTTGAACTAGGGGTTCGTCTTTGAAGCAATGAATTGGGTGTTAGATGTGATATTTTATCCAATTTGACAGTTTATAATGTTTCTAAGGATTTGAACCCGAGGCCTCTGTCTGTAGCAATGAATTGAGTCTTAGATGTGATATTCTCTTCAATTTTATATTTTATTATGTTTCCTGGAATTTGAACCCAAAACTCCTCTTTGTAGTAATGAATTGGCTTTGATGTGATATTTTATGCAGTTTTGACAATTTATTATGATTACTGGGATTTGAACCAATGAATTCTCTTTGATGTGATATTTTATGCAATTTTGACAATTTATTATGGTTCCCGGAGTTTGAACCAATGGATTGGCTTTGATGTGATATTTTATGAAATTTTGACAGTTAATCGTGATTCCTGTGATTTGAACACAAGGCTCCTCTTTGCAGCAATAGAAGATTCATCATTCCAATTAAAGCTGCAATGGCTCTTATACCCATTCATTCTCGAACAATGAAAACCGTATCATAAGGCTATTTTAATCTAATGGTGCCATAGACTATTTTAGTGTGGTGAATGTTGTTGAATTTTTGTTCTTCAATATTCTAAGTAAGTTACTAATTGTAATTTAATTGGAATATGTCAATATTTGGGTTTGACGCCTAAGTCCTGGGCTCTCTGCCACGGACATTATCAGGCATCTGATGATAATGATACCAGTAATCTTCAGCCTCAGCTTCTGATGCATGACATTGCCAACCTCAGTTTCATTAGCTTGTGGACCATCATTATGGGTATTCATCTCTCTTAACTATTGGGTCAACATGTTTTTATGTCTCTACCCATTCTTTTTTAAGCCAAGTTTTATTTATCTTTATCTTGGAGTACAGTCCCTTTTAAAATTATAGTCTGTTGCTACTGTAGAGTCTCATTCACCTACTTTGGTCTATTGTAACCCAGCATTCTTTTGAGTCCAAATCTGGGAAACGAGAACTAAGAAGATTCATACAACCTCTGATAAATGCACAATTCAAACACAGAGGCCTATAAATATCACTCTCCTGCCTTCAGGTATTTGAACCATATTTCCCAGACATTTGTAGATTTTCCTCTTTCACTGCAATTAGTTAACTTTTGACAAAAACTTCAAAAATAAAATTCATTAATTTTTTTCAAATGGTATTCTCAGATTTTATGCAAAATGCAACTTATTAGAATCAACAGAAATCAGGCACACAAAAAATAGTTAAGGTAAGGTGATGTTTTATGTCATAGCCTGACTCATACCTCATGGCCATATGAGATGCTGTTAGGGAACAAAGGGACTTTCTACTTCACCTTATATTTTGTTTCAAATTTCTACCATAGCAAGGCTGTGTGATAAATTCTATGTATTTCCTCAGTACTAACCTATGCAAGACGTATATTTTGAAACAGAAAGTTTCACCAATTATTCATTACTCATAATGATTTCCACCTCTTAGAATTATCTCTGATACTTTTGCATATAAGAATGATAACCCCATAATTTCTATCGGACAATGCATGCTTCTAAACTTTAATTTTATGTGATAATTGCTTCATTCTTCTGAATAGGATTTATTTGATCTCTCATATTTGAGCTAGGGCCATTTGAGATATTTAGTTTCTTAGTGTTTTTTTTCTCCTTTGCACATGAATTTTGCACTCACAACTCAAAATCTTTCTTTATGAATCTCTTTGCTATCTGGAAGAATAATTTCTTTATTCTACAAATAATATAAATCATAGTTTGAAGACTCTCCGAGTATTTTGCAAGACTCTCTCCAAACTCCCGAGTCTCTGATCTGGCCGAGGGCTGAGTCTGGCCGAGTCTTGGAGAGTACTCGACCTAGTCATGCTACAAGATTCCCGAGTCTTAGGCTCAAACTCTCGAGTCCTAAGCTCAAACTCTTATGGCGCTTAAACATAACAGACAATATAGTGGCTGAAATTTCAAATTTTGAGAGTTTGAGGATCATATGACATGTGTAATGTTTGAACTTTGAACTATGACAAATTGATAGTCAAATTACATTTTTATGTTCTCTAAATGCATTTATTGCTTTTTTTTTTGTGTAATTATGATGTTTGTTTTTGCCAAGTCCGTGCCAAGTCCCGAGTCCGAGTCAAAAATTTGGGTTGCTGAGTGGAGTCCAAGTCTGAGTCCTAAAACTATGCTACAAATTATAAAATATTAGGTGACCATTGTGATTTATGATTATTTATTGATTAACATACTTGAAGGCACAATTCAGATGAAAAACTGTGGCAACAATGATCGGGGTTTTGGAGGGATTGGTATTGCTTATGATTAATGTTCATTGCATTAAAATTTTAAGAGAGAAAATTTGAAATTTCTTATAAATATAGAGAAGTTAATTTATCTTTCTATATCAGAAACTAAGAAATGCAAATCCAATATTTGAACAACTCAAAAATAGCATACCAGATATTACAACTATATGTTTAAATTTTAAGGGATGATTGTGAGTTTAAGTATGTAATATGAATTGATGAATCTAATTTTTTAGAAAAGGTAAATTAGCAAATTAGCCAATAGTAGCCCTTAATGTTTACCATTTCACTGGAGTAACATAAGTAAAAATGGGTTTGATGATCTTGATCTTGATCTTTCCTTAGGTATACATGCTTCTACATACAATTGCGAGTAATTATCCTGCTTCTTTAAAAAAATTGATTTAACTACTGTAGTAAGGGATTTGATATGCAGAAAATGGATGGATACTCATTTTAAAAATGTATATATCTCTGTGCATGTTTGTATTCAGATATAGAATGTGTATAGGTGCAAGCATGTTTATGTTCAGATATAGCACATGCATAGGTTCAAGCATGTCTATTTGTGTTCCATTGAGTCTCCTTTTAGGTCAGCATGGGATAATGCAAGAACACAGAAAGGGATTGCATCTAAATGTTGTTGTTTGAATAGGAAAATAAAATGGGTATTGGATGGACATTGTAAACAAGGCACTAAGGAGTTGGAAATTGTCTTTGCAGAATGTAGATTTTTAATATTTTATGAACCACTATTCATGTTAAGGATAAAAATTGGAGGTTTGAAATGTCCTATTTAAATCAAGCTAAAATTAATCAAATAGATTTTGATGATAAGATTTAAACTAGTTGTTTGATTTCTCAGTGGTTAGATGTCAAATTTAGGTCATAGACATTACATTTTCACAGTCCCTTGTAGTTAACATTAGATTGCTTGTGGTAAAAGCTTGTCAAATTTTCATTTTATCCTAACTCCATTATTCTCAATATTAGTCTCTTTAGATTTTAATACTAAGTCTTTCTTGACTATGTATTATTATAATTTTTTTGCTAAAGTTACTTTGTTTCTATCATTAGTGTTTTTTGTTTTATATTGACTCCTTCGCTATCTTACATCCTCCTTGAAAGCTACTATAATTATTTAATAGCTTTTTGAAGGTTTTCAAACCTTGCTGCCCTGGTTATCTTTCAATCTCTTACCTCCTTTTGCCTTCTGTTTAGATTATTATATACCTTTCCTTTCTTGTTTTCCATTCCTTCTTTGCTCTCACCAACCTCCACATCTATTTAGCTCTTGGCTAAGTTTGCAATCTAATCATTTGCTTCCTCTTTCTGATAATTGATCATGTAGTTTGATCTGAATTGTCAAATTCAAAATACACACACAGTTTTTACCAGAAGCAATCTAATGTTAAATTTAGGTCATGTTTAAGAGAAAAATATTTGATCATCTATTACATTTCCCTGTCACCTTTCTTGTGAAGTATTGGCTCTATAAAATACTAAAATATGATTTTTAGATGAAAGAGAATCTAAATAATTATGGAATCAACTTTTGTTTCCCTAAATAGTAAATGCTAATAAGATTTCATATAATCTCTCTGAAAATATAGTACGGTACCATATTAGGCATCATCCTTTTCAATGCTGGACATCGTTTTTATCATGCTACGTATAAAATGTGCCGTAGAAGTAACTTTGAGCTCAGATAAGCTAGTTTTATAGTCTATATATTCTTGATTGAGTGTTATCTTTAATTATCTGTTTCTCTTATGATAAAGTTCATATACTTGAGTTCATATGATATATTCTAATGTTCTATGTGAATAAGTTTTTGTGCTCTTTAATATTATTCAGTTTAGGTTTTGATTTAGTATAACTTATAAACAGACAATAAGAATAGCCTATTCATGAGCTATCCTTTTTTGTCAGTTTTATGAGTGACAGGCAAAGGAATCACATTTGAAACACAAAACATATAATATAAATTTATACAAATTTTGTTTTAATATGCTGACTGAACATTTAATTTTTATTTATGTTGACAAATTGATATACAAAACACTTATCCTTTGTTGGACATTAAATTTTTCTTAAAACATTATGTAAGCTGAACTAAAAACTCAATTTTGACCTTGTGATTTAAGCAATTTTGACTTTGTAGATAAATAAGTTTTATCAAGGTCCCCTAGCTACTGGAAAAATCATAACACAGGTCAAATTAGTGGAAATAAAGATAAAAATAAAAATTAACAATTCTGAGAACAATGACATAAAGCTCAAGGCAGCTGTGAAAAAATGCAAGCATCCCAACTTACAACCAGTTCAGAATTTTGGACCAGTAACAGGTCTGTGTTCAAATGACCAGATATTATCTTCCCAGCACGATTGGTTTTTACTTTTTCCATTACAGGTTGCTTGCATCAGTCCAACATCATCCATTCTTGGAGTCCATCAGGTGGACTGTTTTTCACTAGTCGAGCTTGTATGAGTGACACACATCTAGAGGACCTGTTTTGGCCCTTTGGGAGGCGCTATGTGTTGCAATTTGTATAGCATATGCTGAGCCCCAGTTGAAATATGGACCCACAGTATAGCATTATCTTCCCTACCAAGGCACATGCTGTCTTTTCTGTTTTTTTGAACAGGGCCTTGCCAGGGTCCCTTGTTTGTCAGATATTTGGGGCAGAATTATAGAAGATGAGAAAATTATTCAAATAATATGTTTCTCATCTCTTCATTCCACTCAATACACATTACATATATATAGGATTTCCATATCTTATATTATAGAAACCCTCTATAACAACTCCTAAATATACGAGTTGTTGGGCAGAATTGTTACACAACCACATGGAGGTATAGAAAATTGCACTCTTGCTTAGTCACTGATACATTTTCTACAAGCAACAACCTTGCTACGTAGTTTAAGTGCCAAATAGATGAGGTGAAGCAATCACAACAGAATGTTCTCTTAAAATATTTGATTAGTGGTTAGACACAATCTCCATGGTGTTGTGGAACACAAACATAGATATACTCCACCTTACTCGCATCTCCTTGAACAAACCAAATCTACAGGGCTGAATGCAATATCCCCAAAAAATGTCACTCATCAAAACTTTACAAATCGATTATTATAACTGAAACCAACTTTCCTCATGCTAGAAGGGGCAAATGAATGGCTCTTACAATTGACTGTCACAATTGCCTGCTTTACCAAATTTTTGTCTAAAACTGAATTTTCTTTTTAGCCACATTGTGGCTGAAACCTTCATGCATCATTCATATCACGTCCAACTTCTGATTCAACCTGCTCCTGAAACATTGATAATCTTTTCAAACAAATTCTGGGTTTTGTACTCCTCAGTATCAGCTTTTCAAAACATTTTGAATTTTTAAATTTCATTAAGAATTAAGGAAGATATTGCAATTTTACTGAGACTGCGCTAGATTGATTAAAAAACTCCTCATCACAACATACCAGCAAATATAATGGCACTCAAGTAGAACTAGAAACAATATGTGTTGGAACATGTTTTCTGTTGCGCCGAAGGATTGACCTGTTGACGCCTGATACAAACGCTAGAGATAAAGTTTAAATGGTTCCATGGGAGGCGGTTAGTCCATGTCTTGAATCCAAAGGGAGATGCTGGTGATTAGTCCGACAATCCCCCCCTTAGCGTCACCTGAGGGGATTCAAACTTGTTACCACAACACTTATACCATTTGTTGGAACTCGTTTGCTGTTGCGCCAAAAGATTGACCTGTTAACGCCTGATACAAACGCCAAAGATAAACGGATCCATGGGAGGCGGCTAGTCCATGTCCCGAATTTGAAGGGAGACACTGGCGATTAGTTCAACAATATGATGGTGTCCCTCTTCAACCAACAAAAATAATGTACAGCCCATTTTTAATGGTGCTCTGATACCATGTCAGATATTTGGGGCAGAATTATAGAAGATGAGAAGATTATTCAAATAATACGTTGCTCATCTCTTCATTCCACTCGATAAATATTACATATATATAGGATTTCCATATCTTATATCATAGAAAACCTCTATAACAACTCCTAAATATATGAGTTGTTTTACTTTTAACAACTCACAAACAAACTCTCACTATAATATAATATTAAGTTGTTTCTCAACAACTTAGTATTAACATACATAACTCTATTTTATTAATCATGCTAACCTGGACACCCATGTTAACACTAATTTCCAAAATTGTTGGCCTCCCACTTTGCTTATCACTGTATTTCTTTCAAATAGTAGGCGCCATCTTTGAGCCCAATCATCTCATTGATCAAGCTGAAATCAGCAGCATATTGTCTAGTCCTTCCAAGGTTTTATGTTTTACATTTTATCAGCATCTCTTCTGAAAAATCCACCTTTGTAGTTTCAATGACCATCACCAATTCCACTGCTTCACTATTCAACCCACTGCTAGACCTTGGGGAATAATGTTTTCTGTCAGGAGGGAGTGGTGGTGGACCACTCTGCTGCCCACCAAATTTGCTTATCAGCAGAAGTACAAGATCCTTTGAAATCCAATTGCATCTTCCAGCTTCTGTAGCCTGGCAAAAACAGAAATGTTAATAGAAATTAGGGCTCTATTTGAACCCTTCTGTTTATTCTTAACAGAGAAGCTAATTAATTCTTGGCAATTTGTGGACAACAACTATAGCCAGATACTCTCTAAAATTCTTCCTTATCCATCCAGCAGTTTAACTTTAGTCTTTAAACCACCAAATTACTAGGCTGAGCCACTGTCTTATAATTTTCTTAATGTAGTCTATTGCAAAGGGAGAGGAAGAATCAATGACATCTATGAGGTTATTGTCTAATAATTTACAATAGCTTTCTTTCTTTGAGCATTGTTGATGGGTTTTGTTAGCCTGAGCCTGAGATGAGCTCCCTCAAACAGCTGGTTTCCTTCCCATACAAATTTTCATAGCATTGGACCATTGCAAAAGACAGGTTAAAATTTTGTGTGAACAAAATGTCAGGAGATGAACAGACAGAATAAGCAGAGAGAATGAGGGTGAGGGTGACAAAGATAAAGAAAGTGGGCTGGTTCAGTGAATGAGTTTGAGGTGAATGACTTCGTTGTGTATCCCCATCCCATAAATTCACCTTAATGAATGATGGCTCCTGGCTGAAGGAGCCGGCAAATTATATCAGTCTGTTGCCGTCAACTTGCCGTCTTAACCAAAATATTTGATTTGGAATTATTCTCTCACTTCAATTTCTCCAATAGACCTTCACCCTACATCACCTTTTCTAAAATAATGTTTCATCAATATGATTAGAGCTAGGGAATCTCCTGTAGTATCCAAATCATGACCCACAATTGCCTGTGGCAGTAAGGAAGTCTGCCACCTTGTTGTTTTGCTGGAAACAATGTTGGCAAGAGATTGCGTTGAATCTCCTAACGAATATATAAGCTTCCAAGGTGATCCCATTTAAATTCCAATTTGGGGTTAGCTCTCATCTCCAACAACAAATTGCCTTCTACAATTAGCTTAACACAACCTTTGTTCTGTTTGCTTCTGCCACTTTGTGTGTTACAGAGTGTCTATGGAGTAGCCATTAATCATATTTTCAACCTAGTCCTGAATAATGCCTCCTTCCCTGCCCTGCCTGGATTACCTGTGGATTCCCCATTGAAGTTTCATATCCAAGTCCCTTGGTCTGGAGGCCTCCATTAAATGAAGGACCCATGAGTTCTATTTCTTGTAACCCATTTAACAGGGCGATCTTGTGAAGTAGAATGCAAATTTGTTCTAAAATCAGTTATTGTAAATGGATCTACAAAGAGGGTTTGGCTTTCATGACTAAAATCCATTGAAGTGTCATATGTCAGGAATATAAGCTGGAAGTTGAGTATCCAGAAGCCAAGCACATTCCCCCAGTCAAACTTGAGCTTCTAGGTTCAAGTGTGTAGGTGTATGAACACAATGTCCAATTATTTAATTGATTGAAAACAGGTAACACATGACTTAAAAGGTAATTGAGAACATTTTTCAAAAGTTTGATTTAATATTTTAGAAACCGTGCTTCTAATTTTGGAAACGTTTTGAAGCTGCTACCTGATATTTCCTTGGTTATGCAGTCTAAAGTTGACTCTAAACAACTTCCTCTCAGAAGTGAGAAATGTTTCTTTTAAAAAATAATGTTTTACTGAGAAACGAGCCTTGATTCTTTTACTTACCTGCATAATAGATATCATAGAACTATGGAACTTGAAAACCATCTCTGGTTGGTGAAGGGTTGGGTTTTTAGTATCAAAAACATTACACAGACAAGGAAGTCAAGAATTTTTGATCAAGCTTAAAATAAGCACACTCATAAATGAAACATTTTCTCAGCTGACCCCTAAATGAGCTGAAGGTATTCAGTCTCAAGCCACCCTTCAAAAACTCGAAAAAGGAAAACCCCATAAGATACCAGCAGCGAGGACGTAAAAGAAAGCAGCAGCTATAAGGAAAGGATATCAGCAGAAAAGCAATTGTGATAACAAGGAAATGCATTTTGGCATTTCTCTTTTGGCAGAAGTGAAAAAGAGGGGGAACAATCTGTTTTTCAGTTCTTTGTGAACATTGGAATTGTTTTGGTATTTTTGATCATGTGATTCATGTAAAAATTAACTATTAAGAGCTATTGATCAAGCTTGGTTTTTTATTTCATTAGTTTTGGAGATGGATTAAATCACATCATGTGATCAAACACAGCTGCCAATCCTACAAGATCAATGTGAGCATTGTAAACAAAATAATATCATTAAAGAAATGAATTAGCCTAAACAGAGGCCCAAAACTGAAACTGTTATCCAATTATTTAGGTTTAATTTTTGCATCTTAGGGTTTCAAGGAATGTCAGAAACAACAATTCATTCAGTATTTGAGAAATGAAACTTGGCCCAAGCTAGTAAAGGAGTTTCAAGTGAAATGCATGAATTAACGGTCTTGTATCTTGAAATTCCTTCTCCTTCTGAAGATTAAACAGAAAAGGTGATCAAGGCAACTCAGTTATTAAGATAAGACTCTCTCAAGTGCTGGTGTTTGCCTTTAGGAGGCCTACAAGAAGCCCCACATTCCGGTGTCAATGTGTGGATTATCAACTTTTGCCAATGGAGAAGATGCAATTGCTGATAATGCTAATTAATTTCATTATGATTTAATGACCAAGGACATCATAAGGACTAGTACATTTGCAACAAACTGAGGACTGCCTTGTAGGTCTGAATACCCATAAGCAGACTTTGCTGAAATTTATTTCTTTGTTGTGGTGGAATTTGATGTGAATAGCTGGTGTCAATGTGTGGATTATCAACTTTTGCCAGTAGAGAAGATGCAATTGCTGATAATGCTAATTAATTTCATTTAATTATTGCTAACACATCCTATTATGATTTAATGACTAAGGACATCATAAGGACTAGTACATTTGCAACAAACTGAGGACTGCATTGTAGGTCTGAATACCCATAAGCAGACTTCGCTGAAATTTATTTCTTTGTTGTGGTGGAATTTGATGTGAATAGCCTGACTAGACATCCAACAGGAGGCAAACCATAAACACACCAAACAATCTGCTTACTACCATGAGAGGTAGATTACAAGAAGAGAATTGTTTATTCCTTGCACATATGAAAAAATTGCAGAGTAAATTAATGCAAGGGGAGGCCATACAAGGAAAAGCTTCCATTCTTTATTGTCCTTAATATTCTTTAGTACTTTAAGGTGCATAAGTGGTTAGTTGGCCTACCATTGTAAATGGAATGATCCAAATAGATTGGGCTATCCCAAAGTTGGCTCATCAAGATCTAAAATCTAAAATGATACCACAAACACCCCTAGGCTTGGGGTCAATAATATGCAAATCTCGTGTTTATATATACATGGTCATCCCTTCCCAAGCATAACTGTTAACTTCAGTAGCTACTCTGCACTTCTTGAATGCCATAAATTGCTCTTGAAAGTAAAAGAAACTGATGCCTTTGAGGGGGTTATGTATTGGACACAGTGCAAGTGCTTAAAGATGCAAAATCCGTTTGTTAGTCTGGACAATTTCTGGAGGGAAAGTGTTATTGAAGCTTATTTGAATCCCATGTTTGATGCATATAATAAATAAAAGACGTAGGAAAGGTTTGGTCGGTTTTTGAACACGTTATAGATGCCAGCTTTATGAAGATGTATATCTCTAATAATCATGTATCACTTGTGGGTATATATATAAGTTTACCGTTGCTAAAACTGATGGATACAATACATGCATGTATTCTATTTTATCACGATTCAGAATAAATGATAATTTGCAAAAAAGAAAAAAAGAGAGGAGCAATTTGCACCTTATTATTAATGAAAAATGGGAAAAAAAGGTTCAACACATACTTTGACATTGGCTTCTTTTGGGGGTTTAGAATCTTGTAATGGGGCTAGCGTAATGAGGCTGTTAGAGAGGTAAACACATATTCACCTTTATTGTGAGACGACTTTGAAATCCTAGATAGTATTATAGAGGTTTGCAAAAACGTTAATTTAAGGGCTTAGAGATCAGAGGAGAGAATAAGATATGTATAATATCCACAAAAATGATGTAAAGTGAATTTAAAATATCCTTAGCATATGATAGTCCATTCTTTGACTTTGAAATGGTAGAAGACTGTGCAGATGGAATAAAGATTCATCTCAGTTCTGTGAAAAATGCAGGCTATATAAGATGCTAGTTCCATTAGATAATCCAAATATTTTCTTTTTTGAGGTATCAGTTCAGAACTCTATTAGAAAGAGAAGATAGAGCTCTTTTAGCTTAAAATGTTTATTTGGTTGGTGGATGACATATGGTAAAAGCCCCAAAGATTTAGCAGTTGGCTGTTTAGTATTCTTGATTGGGAGCTTATTTTCTTGCCAGGTGAATTGGAGCACATGCTTCTTCATTGATTAAGCAAATAGGCAATATGTTAAAGCTTGAAAGGGTAGAAAATTTGGTCAATGTACATGGTAGCTGGCAAATCCCTCATTGGGATCTGGATTTCACTGAGATGTGGATGATACAAAGAATACCAATCTAATGATCAGAGTTGGATCCTCTTATGGCGTGATTTTAATGATTAGTCAGACAAAGTAGATCTCCGTACTGTATGTTATTAGGTCTATACTGGGGCTTATCTTATTAAATAGAAGAACCGTCAATCTTGTGTATTTTGTATCCTTGCCTTGGGGATTTCAACATACAAATTTGGAACTCTTATTAAGGATGTAATTTGGGAAGTTTATGATTTGCACGTCAATGTGTGTGTTATTCAATCAAACTTTCACAAGGAATCAGCTGAACAATTTTATGTGTGGTCGTGTCACAACTTTGGCAAGAATCCTTTTGATGTCATCTAGCTCACAGCCTTAATGGTTTGGGTCTGAAGCAATGACAGACTCTCTTGAGGACAGTATAACTAATTTTTTTCTGCATTATTCGCATGATGGATTGGATTTGAAAACCTTAGCAATCTACCGATCATTTTTAAAATGTTCTTATGATACCATTGTTTTTAACAGTTTTATCAATTACTTCAAGGGTCATGTAAGTGAGACATATGATACAATCTTATGAAGAGCGATTAAGCATACTAAAGAGGTTTTGAGGCATATGTGCTCACTCCAAATTCTTGATTTATTAAAAAAGGGTACAATAATTATTATTTTGTATAAATTTAATAGTGGATTGACAAGATGGAAGTTCCAACTTTCAGCCAAGTAGCGGAAAGCTGACAAAACATGTTTAGACTTTTTGGATCAATATAATTAACATTTATGCATGTAAATGAATTGATACTTCGATCTGATTTATTAATGAAGATGGTAAAATGTTATGTATGGAATTCCCAATCTCTACTTACATATCATGCAATCTTGCATTGATCAAGTAAAAGGTTTTTCTTGATGCTCATCTGGAGTTGATAACTCTGATTATAATTTTCTATACATTTAAAAGTGAATTGGCAGAATGGTAGTTCCAACTTTCAGCCAAATAGTGGAAACTAGCTCAGCATGGTTAGATTTTTTTGGGTCACAATTGTATTTTATGCATGTAAATGAATTGTTAATTGTCTTCAGTGCGTTGAACAAGTAAATGGCTTTCCTAGAGGTTCTTCTAGAGTTGATAACTCTCTTTAAATGCAAAATATTATGATCTTCACACATTTAGGTTTACAGACGAAGGGCATTCTAGTTATTTCAGGGAAACTATGATGATATCAAGCTTAAACTAAAGTGCAAACATAATAAATATGCCACTTGCATCCTGAGCATTTACTTCGCTATAAATTTTGTTCATTATATGAAAATCTTCTTATGGTCACAGTCTATACTTGGTTAGTATTATTCTCTATAATATCATTACATCAGGAAATGGTGACGAGTGATAACAACTATATGTGTGTACTGTTTACCCAGTATATTACTTTAAGAAAAGTGGGTCCACCATTGATGCCCTCAAGCACATCAATGATCGTGTCAATGCATGCATGAAATACGATGAGATGCATGCATGAATTACAATGTAGAAATAGAAATTGCCTTATGGACACTGAACTTATAGGATGTGTGTGCCATTATATTTGTTAGAAGAGTGCGAAAGAGTTTGCTGAAGGTAACTTAAAAATTGGGTGGTTTTCATTACAGGTCAAAGCCTAGTGTTGCAGCTTGTGTAGCATGTATGATGCCTTTTATGCTTGGGATATGCTTTCTGTGCCCAGCAATGGATTGTCTTTGGCACAAGGAACATTATTGTCCAAATTGCGGCGAAAAGGTTCTTTTCATTTGAGAACATCTTCCTTCTATCAACTTACTATTACGTGCTATTTTTCTATTGCAAATTTATTGCGAGCTTTTAATTTCATATGGTTCTGATTGCAGGTTGCAGATTTTGAGAAATCAGACCCTTGTGCAGTAGTAGATGTCCCACATTGGATACAAGAAAGCTTTGCTCTACCAGCCTGATTTTGCTTTGCACAAATACCTGTATATGTTCACCTGTGAGCCTTGTAGATATGTTCAGGTTTGTGATTGGAGGAATGCATATCCTAAAAATGTCTTAGTAGACATTAAATAATTCAGTTGTGTTAAACATGCTTTCAACTTCAGAGATGTGAGCTGGACCGAAGTGCCATGATTATAGGAAGAACTACACGATATTTTAAAAATAAGATTTGTATTTTGAATAACTCTTCACTATACAACAGTTCGTTTAATTAAAAATACGCTTTTCTGCTTTCTTATAATCTTTTGGAGGTAATTGTCAATCTGCATAGAACTCAGCCATGGAGTGTGTATGTTTGAGTGTAAGAGGAATGATAGCAATTTTCAATAATATGACGTGCTTCAAATTCTAAATCATTATTGTGCTAGAAACGTGCTCTTTGAATATGTATTTTGGCTTGGATGATAGCTTAGATTGTTTTAAGGCCTGGTTAAAAAAAGCCGGTGTTATATAATCAACATATTTGATGCTGTTTATGTTAACTTCTGTACTAAATTTTTTATGTTTATGGGATTTAACATCATTTTAAGATGACTTATGGATAACTATGTACATTAATGACATTTTTCTTCACATAATAATGACAATGTGAAAGTATACACTTGACATTCAAGTACCTTTTAACATTTGTAAGTTGAGAGAAACAATTAACCTGTATATTATTAACCAACTTGAAACATGCTTCATTCGGTGTGTTCTACGCTGAATTTACAAGTTATGAGAAACAAGTCGTACACTTAATTCTCTCTGTTTTAGGTGAACCTTTTACAATCGTGCGAATGACAGTGAAATGTAGGAGGCACATCTACTCTCAAATCTAGTACAATGATTACCATTCGCTAGTACTAGCACTTGCAACTAAAGGAGGTTCAAGGATTACACCGACAGAAAACTATATGGATCACGGAGTGTGATCCAAAACGTTGATGCAAAAAACTCTTCACACAATCTAATCTACAAATTATTGTAATTAAATGATATGAATTGTGGAAATTTGATATCATTGAACTATATGTATGTTAATATGTTAGAGAGTACATGTTTGTGCATGGGCACGTGTGGATGCCATGTGCTGCAAATTCTAGTTGTATGTAGTTGGATTAAACAATTAATAATAAGTGCTAAATAATGGAATGAAATAAACTTAAACAAATCTAGATTTTTTCCTTAAAGAAATTAAGTATTATCTGATTTTGAAATATTTGCATTCATATTTAAAACATAAAACAATGCAAATGAAAAAAGAAAGTTGCCATCAAGTTGACAAAAAATATTGCAAATGGAAATAGAATGTTCCCATCCAATTGGAAAATCGATATTTATCTGACTTTTATGTGATAAGTGAGATTTTGGAGGCTTTTTCCATCAAATGGCAGCTGGTTTACCATTAAACGACAGCTAAAATTTGTTTTCCGATGACTCAATAGTGGTTTGCAGATGTGAGTCTTGTTTCAGGCTCAAATCTTACACTATATGTAACCTATCGAGAGTGGGAGCAGACCCAATAGTTGATGTTTATAATTTACAATTCACAATGTAAGAAATATATTACTAGGAAGATCACAAAATTAATTAGGAAGTACTATTGATGCTCAAAATTTGTCCCAATGTGAATGATAAATGTGATTTTAGTGTAAAGTACTAGCATGTCGATCACAACACATTGACACTTTATGTAAGAGTGGACATTATTGCAGAGTGTCAAATAGGTTGACCACAACATGCTAGCAATATAAGCTCTTCCCAAATGTAATGTTTTGATCTATGAGCTTTCACAAGAACTTGGTTGTGAATGCACCCAAAACCCTTATCGTGCAAAGCTCATACATACAAGCCTATTAGTATTCACAACCATTCTTTTTGATATTCCACTCACAACTTTGGTAAATGTTCTTACTTAAACACCCTTGATGGATTTAATATTCCCAATAGTTTTTCTTTTTTCTTTTTTAAAGTAATGTACAAGACATAATACATATTTTCATTTATACTCCATTCAAGACCTAATGCTAATCATGTCTAATATGAATTTGTAAAAAGAAAGATAATTTCAATTAATAATTAAATGTAGTAAATTAAAGTACAAATCAATTTAGATTAATTAATGATTGTTGGATTGATAAATTAGATAATTGTTTACTACATTAAGGCATTTCCTATATAAATATTATCGATTGATTGATTTTTGTTTGACTGTTGAGAATGTGATAGAATGATGGTTTCGATGAACCCAATATAAAATAAATAAAAATAATATTAAAAAAAAAACACTTATACAAATAAAGAAAGCAAAGAATCAAAATTCTTTCTCCATTTCCACTAGAAAATATGTTTTACATTCATAGTATAAAAAGTCAAAAACAGAAAACAAAAAAAGAGAGTAAAGAATTAGATATAGTTTTTAATTTTTCACTAACATTCAAAATGTATAAATTATATTATTGTTATTATATATAATATTTTATGTAATATAAGTTGTTATAATTTGTATTTTCTATTGTTTTTCAAAATATATATCTTTTTATGGCATTTTTATTTATTTTAGATTATAAAATTTAATTTTTTAGAATATTCTTAATTTAATATTATAAAATAAAATTACATTTTATATATTTAAATATTTTTAGTAAATATTATAATATTTAGATATTATATATTTAATATTTATATACCCTATAAGTTGTTAAATATAAATATCATATAACTTTTTACATATATTATTAATTAAAATATGAAATATATTAGTTTAATAATTATCTATATTTATTTTTTAATTAATAATTTCTATTATTTTTTCATTTTTTTTTTGATTCATAAGAGTAAGATTATATTGATATATCAAAATTTACATTGGATATAGCCTTCCTATCATGATTTTGTAGGAACAAACTCCCTGTATACCAAGCCCTGCCAACACCCTACCCTGACAGTGCAATACTTTTAGATTATCATTTGATGAATACAAAATGGCCTTGTTGGTCGATTCTTTTTCATACACGATTGCTAATTGAAAACCCTAAAGAAAACCTACGCCTAACATATACATACCACTGATTATAGACACAGACAATTTGGGATAACAGAGCAAAATAACACATTAATACCTACCCATTTCACATGAAACCATGCTCTTCTGCAAAATACGTAAATGCAGGAATCCAATTGAAGTCTTGAACTGAAGTGATTTGCAACACTTTCTTCAAATAGTTTACCCCAACAACATTTTGCCTATGATCCACGAGAACCATGCCCTTTAGATACAAAATGAAGGGGTAATATTTTACCACCTCACATGAGACTCGAAGCAATGCCAGATCTCTTGGTCAGGGAACACAAACCCCCGGGATAGCGGCATACAAAATTTCCCTTAGGCCCCCCAACAAATTTGCTTTGAACATTTTTCTCACAATCCTTTCTGAATCGACCTTTGACACCCTTATGTCCAGTAATACTGCCAAGAATCTGGACATGATCTTTGTATCCATATGATACAACTCTCCCTCTTGCAGAAACCCTTTCCCCAAGATTATCTTCACCACAACCAAGGAGAGAAAATCATCAGTGATGAGGATGCGTTTAAGTCTCTAGTTTGTAACTGCCCCCAGGAACGCCATTTGCATCATCTCACTCTCCAACCTGATTGGTGTATCCATGCTGTTGCAATTGAGAGTCTCAGCTAACATTAACACGATAAACTTTGAATGCTTTGCCATTAACCTTCTCGATGACTATTTGTGAATTTGTGTCAACTTTGTGGTTTTAAAGCCTCTCCAATTCTGATTCCCTCCCTTTGGTAGTGACGTGCCGTCCTACTATATCTCCGGATGAGACTTTTTGCCTTGTGGAATGACCAACCCCTTCTGGATAATTTAATTTGAGCGGATTAAAATGAATGCCAGGTTGTTACATTATAATTATCCCTGCAAAAACTTAGAGAATCCGAATTACCATGAGTATACACATGTGTTGCGAATTTGCTAATCTCCGAACAGATATTTCACTTGCCAACTTATTAGATTGGCACAATCAAACAGTAATTGATGAGACCAGTTATTTGATGAAGCCAATACACACTAGATGAGTTGGATCAACCCATCTCTATAGTTGATGATGTGGCAATATCAAAGGGGCCACATGCTGCCACCTACGCACCACACCCACCAACCTTCTTTTGAAAAACTGTATACACCAATTCCAAACTTGTGGTGTTTGTCTTGATAATATAAGAATTCTCTTTCCAATCGACATAACTAGTCATGATGTAAGCCAACCAATGTTCTATGTATTGATCCCTACGGTGTGTGGCTTAAGTTTATGCTGCCATTACTTGCTTTCCATAACCTTATATGTGGAAAGTGTATGTCTATTGCCTTATTCATACCTTTGCTTGAGTAATATACACTAAGCCAAAGCCCTGCAATTAGCCCAAAACAAGAGTATGTAGCACAAGAAATCCGAATATAATCCCCAAGTGCCAAAACTGTCTTTCCACAACTCTGTTTGTGGAAAGTCACTTGCCCAACCGCCACATTTTTCAAATTAATTTTTATTATTTATTTTTTTATAGTATTTTTTATTATTTTAGATTATAAAATATAATTTTCTAGTATATTCTTAATTTAATATTATGAAATAAAATAAAATTTTATATATTTAATTGTTTTTAGCATAACATTATAATATTTAGATATTATATATTTAATATTTATATACACTATACATTATTAAAATATAAATATAATTTAACTTTTTATATGTATTACTAATTAAATGTATTATAAGTTTAATATTTATATATATTTATTTTTTAAATATATATTATATTTATTAAAAATGATTAAAATATTAAATATATTAGAAGTGTAATATTTATCTATATTTATTTTTAAAATATATATTATGTTTATTAAAAAATATATTCAATTTATGTTTATTATTACATATTATATGAAATATGATGCATATTATTAAATATAAATATTATATACATACACTCCCTTTTCATCCCACCCTATCTCTATCTCTCTACATCTACCCCCTCTCTACTATTTTTCTCTATCACCTCCTGCATCTCACTCTTGCCCCCTCTATATATTCCTCTCTCTACCTCTATATCAATTCCTATATCTTTCTTTCTCTCTCCATCTCCCCCTCTCATCGTCTCCCTCTTTCTCTCTCCTTCTATCGCTCCCTCTCTATTTGTTTATCTATTTTTTTACACCACTTCTATATTTTCCAAGTTATATCTATCTCCATCCCTATCTCTCCCTCTCTCCTTATCACTCCCTCTTTCTATTTCTCTCTACTTTTCTCTCCTCTCTATTTCTCTCCCTTCTCTCCCTCCCTCTCTATCTATTTATAAATATATATCTCCCTCTCTATATCTCTCCATATATCTCTCTCACTCATATACACACACTCCCTCTTTCTCCTTCCCTACCTTTATCTTTATCTCTCTATCTTTTTTCCTATCTATATCTCTCTATTACTTATCTCTATCATTTTCTTTCTCTCCCACTCTTTCCCCCTCTATCTCTATCTTCCTATCTCTCCCTCCCCCTCTCTATCTATATCTCATTATGTCTACCTCTCTCTCTCTCTCTCTCACTTGCACACCTCTCTCTATCTCTTTCTATCTATATCTCTCTACATCCATCTCCCTATCTCTCTCCCTATACATCTATATCCTTTCCCTCTCCCCCCTTCTCTCTCTATCTTATTCACTCCATCTCTCCCTCCATCTCTTCTACTCTATATCTTTATCTTTATTTCTCGCTTGATCTCCCTATCGCTCATACCTTTATCTCTTTCTATCTATATCCTTCTCTACATATATCTCCCCATATCTTTCTCTTTTCCTATCCCTCTCTATCTCTCTATATCACTCTATCTATTTCTCTCCTTGTCCCTGTCCCTCTCTCCCCCCTCTCCTTCTCTCTCCCTCTCTATATATATCTCCCTCTTCCCCATCTCTCTCTCTCGCTCTACCTATCTCTCCCTCTCTCTCTGTATCTCTCCCCATCTCTCCAGCTCTTGCTCCCTCCCTATCCCCCTATCTATCTTTATATCTCAACCTCTCTCTCCCTTTATCTTCCCATATATCTCTATTTCTATTTATTTCTCTTCCCATTTCTCTCTTTCCCCCTATTTCTATCTCCCTCTCCCTCTCCCTCTCCATCTCTATATTGTCTTTCTCTACTCTCTATTTTTCTCTCTTTATTTCTCTCCCTCTCCCCCCTCTCTATATCTATATCTTTATCACTCTATCTTGCCATATCTCTCCCTCTATCTCTCCCTCTTCCTCTTTATCTCTTTATCTCTATCTATCCCACTCTATCTCCCTATCTCTCTCTATCTTTATTTCTCCATCTATCTCTCTATATCTCTATCTATTTGTCTCTCTCTTCCTCTCTTGTTCTATATTCATCTCTACCTCTATCTATTTGTCTCACCCTTCCTCTCTCACTCTATATTCATCTCTACCTCTATATTCCTCTCTCGTCCATCTCTAGAAATGTCTCCCTCTCTCTACCCATCCATCTTTTCCTATCTCTATAAATTCCCCCCTCTCTATCTTATTCATTCCATCTCTCCCTCCATCTCTTCTAATGTATATCTTTATCATCTCTCTATCTCTTTCCATCCTTATCCTTCTCTACATATATCTCCATATCTATCTCCCTATCTCTTTATCTATTTTTCTATCCTTCTCTATCTCTCTAGATATCACCATCTATCTATATCTTTCCCTCTCCTTCTCTCTCCCCTCTTCTTCTCTCTCCCTCTCTACATATATCTCCCTCTTTCTAATCTTCTCTGTTTCTCCTCCTCCTCTACCTATCTCTCTCCCTTTCTCTCCCTTCCTCTGTCTCTCCCTCCTCTACCTATCTCTCTCCCTCACTCTCTCCCTTCCTCTCTCTATCTCTCCCCATCTTTCCCTCTCTTGCTCCCTCCCTACCCCACTATCTATCTTTATATCTCAACCTCTCTCTCACTTTATCTTTTCATATATCTCTATATCTATTTTTTATCTCCCATGTAACTCTCTCTCTCTCTCTATCTCCCTCTCCCTCTTTATTTTTCCTTCTCTACTTCTCTCTATTTTTCTCTTTATCTCTCTCCCTCTCCCCCTCTCTCTATATCTCCTTATATCTCCATCTTTATATAACTCTATCTCGCCATATAGCTCTCTCTATATCCCCCTCTTCCTCTTCCTCTTCCTCTTCCTCTTTGTCTCTTTATCTCTTCCTCTCTATCTATCCCTCTCTATCTCTCCCTCCTCTATCTCCCTATCTCTATCTTTATTTCTCCCTCTATATCTCTATCTATTTGTCCCCCTCTTGCTCTCTAGTTCTATATTAATCTCTACCTCTATCTATTTGTCTCACTTTTCCTCTCTTGCTCTATATTCATCTCTATCTATGTATTCCTCTCCCCCCTCCATCTATAGAAATGTCTCCCTCTCTCTACCCATCCATCTCTCTCCCAATCTCTCCCCCCTCCATCTATAGAAATGTCTCCCTCTCTCTACCCATCCATCTCTCTCCCTATCTCTCCCCCCTCCCTCTTCATAGACCTTCATTGTCTTCATGATTCAAAGGTTTTCTTTCACTCATTTTTAGAGACCTTTGTTGCACAAACAATATCATTTTCTGAATGGCCAACCAATTGAACTCATGTAATACACAAATTTATGCAAAAAATAGGCTTAAATATTCCCTAATTGAAATTCCACACCTCTTTGGCATACCCATTGCACAACAATGTGCAATTGCTAGTTGTAGTTTAGTAAAGTAAATGTGATGAAGGAATGTCAAACTTTTGACAAAGATTCTAGAATCTAGTTGAAGTTTTTTCAAGAAATGATATCTTTCTAACAACAAATTCCTTGGAACTTACATTGGATTTGTGCCTTATTTGAGATCAAGTTTGTACATGTTCATGGATTTGTGCTCATGTTTAGATTCAACCTTGTGTGATGGATAATTTTGCTTTGAAGTTTGTTTGACTAGTATTTATTTGCTCTTCCCTCTTTTGATATTTGAGGGCTATAGTGGTATTTAAAGATACTATGGTAGTGTTGTTATGTTATGAAGCTACATGCTTTCCTAGGCCAACCTTCACAAATGTGTGAAAAAGTTCAAAGATAATGGGTAAGGGCCTTAAAATGATGTATGCGAATTTCTTACTCCTAGTTCAACAAATTCAATTTTTTCATTATTAATTGCTCTTATAATGCTCTAGAGCGAGAGATAATTTGTGGATTCTAGATACTATAAAATAAATACTATTGAATGTCTTTAAATACTAGCATATAACATCAAATTTTGCAAAAGTATACTTGATTGACTCAAGCTAGGAAAATAAAAGGGGCTAGGTTGGCTAAAATTTAAGTTTTGACTTTTAGAAAGGCACGAGTCAAGTCGAATGATCTTAGACAACAAAGGTTTCAATCCAAGTGTATGAAAACTATATTTGAGGAGTGTGGGTGAATATAGAAGTAAATAAAGATTAAGAAAATGAGTTCAAATTTACATAAAATTTTACCATTTATTAATATGTAAATGTATCAAGATATTTCCTTAAAAGAAACAAAAATTAAATGAAAAATAATATAAATATATAAATTTGGCTATTATATAAGTAAATAAAAATTTAATTGATAAATTCATATAAAGACATCAACAAATCAAATGCATTAAAATTATGAAATGGGTAAAAAGAATAATAAGACTTATTGGGTTGACACTTGCTCCCATTCCCTTAATAATCATTTCAGTTGTATTTTTATGTGCTAGAGGGACTAACATGATCCTAGTGCTAGTTGAAACCTAACCACATGGTGGGATGGATCCCAATTCAACTCTTACCTTGGCCCAAATAATAACTACATAACAAAGCTACCAAAGAAGTGAACTAAAATCTGGCACTGCAATGATTCCACTTATTATCTATGCTCAACAACTTAAATGTTTCTTTAAAAATGATGGTGAACTAATAAAAATAACAAACTCAAACCCTTGGTCCACAAGCCTATTACATAACATTTCCATTTAGTATGACATTTCATCAAAATTCTTTTATCCATATTGCCTATGTTCAACAACTAAGTGGACTTTATTAAAGGACGATGGCTAATTTAATTATGTCCACCATTTAAGATAACACTATTGAAAGAATTTAGTAGTGACATGATAAGGTGGGTTGTAATATTTTTTTTATAACATATAAAATGTAATTATATTAGTAATTAAGTTTTATATTTTTTTAGATGTGTGATTTGGTTAGATTTGATTTTTGAGTGATTTTGATAGATAAGATTTTTTTACATGTGGTAATTTAGTTAAAGGACGATTATGTTCTCTCATAATATTGTAATCCATTATATAAAGATAGAGATGCCAATTTATTTGTAATTCAATTATTTCCACCATTTTTTAATAATTTACATTTTTTATATAGATATTTAACTTGCTAGTGTGAATTCAAAATTATGATTCTAGGACATTTAGATATAAACCACATTGGATATCAAGAATTTAATCCCTTGGACCTCTAATACAACTCTCTTGCAAGTCTATCCAACTTAGAATAGCCGATTCCTTACTTAAATGTTTGTAACACTCTATGAAGTTCAACTGAATCCTCCTATGACTTACTTCCATATCTCTCTAATTGATGCATTTTCATGCTTCTTGTAAGGTACACTAGTTTTAATACACTTGTTGTACTCATTATACTTATATTATTATGCGAGGTATTTTGATATTATGATCACACTCTCCTTTATATAATTTTATGACTATTAGCTCTTATTATGTGATTAATAAGTTTCTTTATGGTGTTTTGAAATCTTTGTATCTATATGATGTGAGATAATGTTATAATCATTATTATACCTTGTGTGGTTAATTGATTTAACTAAGTAATTTGGATGAAGGATTACCTAATTCTATTATTATCTTAACATGCTTTATGTATCCTGCAATGTTTAGAATGATTATTTAACCAAACATGTGTGTTTTATAATTGCTGCGAGTCATACTATGAGTTTTGGTTTAACATATATGATATTGAGATGTTTTGAAACATGATATATATGCCTTAATTATCATCCATTTATATGTCTTTATGTGTTACATGGATTGAAGAATTCATTCTATAAACATGATTTATGTGGATGCGTTCCATGCACTCTTTGTATTGATTCCATTTCTACTTCGACAATCTTTTCACAATAAGATTCAATGTTTACATAGTGTACAATATACAAAGATAATATAATAGGAGACAAATGGAGAGTTTATAAATGGATTGCACACTATATTACTTTTCTTTTTGAGGTAAAGAGTCACATATTAATGCGGTAAAAATAATTTTTTAAAGATACATCAAAAGTAATGTTGACTATGGACTACAATATCCCAAAGGTGAAGAATTCACTTTGACAACATATACATATGCTAATTGGGTCAGAAGTGTGGATGAAAGAAGAAGCACAAGTGGTGGTGCATTCTTCCTTGGAAACAAACTTGTTTCATGGCTGAGCAAGAAGCAAGAGTCAGTTACTCTTTCAACAACTGAATTAGAATATGTTGTAGCAGTGGCATGCTGTACTCAAGTATTATGGATGAAGAAAACACTCAAAGACATCAAGGTAGAGTATAAGGAACCTATTTCTATACTTTGTGATAATTCAAGTGCCATAATATATCAAAGAATCTAGTGATGCACCTAGGACCAAGCACATATCTATCAAGTATCACGTCTTAAGAGAGAAGGTAATAGATCAAGAAGTCAACATGGAATATGTGCCAACCAAGGAACAGGTTGCTGAAATATTCACAAAACCTCTTCCTAAAGAGAAATTTGGATACTTGAGGTAGAAATTGGGAGAAGTTTCTCTTGCCTCACATCACTAATTCTTAGTGATAGTGCATGAGTCCAGGGGGAGCTTTACAAGAAGATTTATTCATCCCTGGAAGAGAATGGAAAGAAGTCAAGTCAGATATAATTGGTTTTACAAATTTCTAATGACTTGATGGTTGCAATTTTTTTGGCACATTCCCTCTCTTTGCATGGTATGTCAAAAGGGGAGAACATCAGTAGCAACAAGGTGTCAATACAGTGTCCCTTTTCCATTGATGTCAAAGGGGGAGAATAGTTGCAAATGCTCTAATAAAATGCATGGGCCTATAACTAAGGAAAAAATCTAGGTTAGCAGATTAGAAGCTAAATAAATCAAAACCCAAAGTAATAATGAAGCACAAATGAGGAAATAACATGAAAACAAGAAAGATATCACCTTAAGTCTTCAACCTCCATGATTGACCTCCATTACACCTTCTCTATTTGATGAAATATGAAGTTTTCCCTCAGATTTTGAGTGAGCAATATGTGACAATGCCAAGACCAAAGCAAAATGTTGAAGGATTTGATATGAAAATGCAATACTATGCAACTATGCAACAAGTAAGCAACTATGGACGATGACTAAAATATGCCAAAATGCCAAAATGCTAAGATGTCAAGAGTGCCTAAGACAAGATTGCTTGAGATGTAGATAGCATGAGGTGACAAAATGAGAGAAAAATTGCCATTTTATAGAAAATGCAATTTTGGATGAATGGCCAAGATTGAAGATTGACAAATGCCCTAGAATTAATGGACAAGATTCAATGTGACAACCCAAAATTAGGGTTAGGGCAACATTAGGTCAAATTTGAAATGAGTGGACAAGATTCAATTTGAAAAAATTAAATCAAGGGTTGACAATGCATGTGGCAAGGAGATAAGAATGGCATAGAAAAAGAGAGAGCTGGAAAATCAAATAATATTAGAAATTACTTGATTTTTTGAGGAAAAAAGGCTATTTTGAATTTAAAAATTAATTTAATTCAAAAGGTGGGGTCATGTGACAGTAAATAATTAATTTGAATTATTTATTAAAAGAGGGAACATTAGAAAGTGGGACCATTTTAAATAAATGATTTTATTTAAAATTGAGAAAATGCCAAGGTGGACAATAATGAAATAAATTAAAGAATTTATTTACTTATAAAAAGAATTTTAAGAATTAATGACGTATTTAAATAAATAAAGAAAATTTATATATTTAAATAATCAAGAGGAATTAATGGACAAGGAATTATGTAAAGAATTTAAACAATTAGTGACGTATTTAGATAAATAAATAAAATTTATTTATTTAAATAATCAAGAGGACTAAAGACATGAATTAATTAAATAATTATGAATTATTTGATTAATAATTGAAAGTGGACCAAGGACACAAATATTTTAATTATGTCAAGAAGAAATATGGTGACAATAGAGCTTGTACGCCTAGGTCATTTTTATGTGTTTACATTTTTCCCCTCTTTGTCATAATGCAGCCTTTCGGATTGTGACAAAGAAAATTCAGTTAGAAACATGCCCCTGCCAAGGTACGAAGTATCTATGCCCCCTTGAGAAAATTTTCAAATTTTGGCTCAGCAACTAAAAATTTGGAAAGTGTCCCGACAAGTTAATTTGATGACCAGAAAAGCAACAGTGCAAGTGGTTTTGGATTTTGACATGTTTAACCAATCAACAGGCCAGTCAAAGGCGGTCAAAAGAGCTTCTGGAGTAATAAAGAGGTTGAAAATCACATTTTGACCCTATAAATAGGTTGAAAATGGGGTAAAAGTCAATTCATTTTCACATTCACATTAGTGAATTTGGAGAGTTTAGAGCAAGGAGAGTGTAGGAGAAGATGGTGATTCTAGTTACAGAGCATCGTAGCTACATTGTTAGGACATTTCGACGGCTAGAGGGCGCGAACCCGCCGGTAAGTACCTCAAACCCACTTTGTCATTTTGTCATTTTTGGTGCATTTTTAGGGTTTTAGGGTAGTTAGGCGAATATGCTGTGACACATATGCGTTTGTGTAAGTTGCATTTGAGGTTGTGTTCGACACATTTGATGTGTCACGACACAAAAGCCAAGGGTCCGTTAGATTTTAATTAGAGTTCAGACCATCCACATATGCATTTTGGGACTAGCTAATAGACTGAGAGTAGAAGCAACTGATGTGACTTGGGTTATACTATGTCACCTATATACCCATTATTCAGGCTAATAGGTGACTAATGACAACACTGGTCAAGAGATGACACTTCGAGATGTGTTTCTTCCACTTGTTGACTGGAGAGGCAACAATCACTTTGGAGGATGTGTACCAGATTTTACATATTCTAATTTGAGGAGAGCGGGTGGTTTACGATCCTCAGCAGGGCGTGTAAGCCATGAAAAAGCTATATGAGGCCAATGATGGTGTAGGCCTTGGTGTCAATGGGTACGAGATTCGGTTGGAGTACCTTGCCGAGCACTACCCACGGTGTGATGCCATGTTGTGCACATTGATTGCTGGGGTGTTGATACTAGATCGTCGGGGACATGGATTCCCGATGGGATGGGGTGATATGCTAGTTTGGATGCGGTGAGACAAAGTTGTTTTTGCATGGGGGCCTTGTTTGCTTGGCATGATATACCACTAGTTACATGAGGTAGCCTACAGGGGTGGGAGCAACATTAGTTGTGGCACAACCTTAGTTATGATATGGGCGTGGGAGCATATTGCCGTCTTTCAACCACCGATCTAGAGGGCACAACTAGCAGATGGGATGTCGTATGTATACTTATATGCAGGAGCCTTGCAACAAACCAAAGTTGGAGAGACTAGCTTCTGGAGACACAGGATTGACACGATGACGACATTTGTTTAGAGGCCGTACAAAGATTATGCGCCATAGGATGATGAGGCTAATCATTTACCTTTTTGTAGATAATTTCAGTACTTGATTGGTTGCACTATTCAGAGCCAATTGATCATATAGATGTACCTTCCCTAGCAGGTTATTCGATAGTTTGGTGAGTAGCAAGGTGTACTATGGGTACAACTGAGTACATGAGGACATAACGAGAGCCTAGTTGGGGGCTGCTATATCAATTCCATTTGCACAATAGTAGATTGATGGAATGGTGGCCCAACCATGGGGATGGAGTGGAGGAGTAGCCGATCTAGGGATGACTCTAGATTACGACTTGTGGTGGCAGACTCACAGACTGATTCCCTTGATTGAGCTTGATGTACTAGCTCTTATTGACCAAAGATATGTTATTCTGAGGGTGCAGCAAGGAGGCTAGAGAGGTAGGGGGAGAGGCAGAGATGGAGGTTGAGGAGATGGAAAGAGAGGAGATGGTGGTAGAGGTGGCAGAGATGATGGGGAAGATGGAGGAGATGGTGGTGGTGGCAGGTGAAGGAGGAGAGCAGGGGACAAAGGGAGATAGGCTAGGAGAGTCAGACAACGCATGGAGAGAGTGCCACTATATGCTATCCCTGAGGTGGCAGAGGAGGATGAGAGAGATGAGGGACTGCAACAAGAGGAGGCAAGACATGAGGGTGAGGGGAGACAAGAGGAGGTTAGACATGAGGAGGTTAGAGAGGAGGAAAAGATGGAGGTGCATGTAGCGAAGGAGGCCCTTGAGGTTAGAGGAGAGGAGGGAGTTATTGGGGGTGAGGAGGATATCGGTGATGAGGAGGACGTGGATATTGGGGATGAGATGGATGAGGTAGAGAGGCAACTCCACGAGAGGATGATTGATGGGGATCCAAAGATAGCCACTGTAGATCAGCGATTGGTGGATATGCAAAGGAGGTTAGATGAGGCCACAATAGAGATTAGTGCCTTACGAGCAAAGATCGAGGTGACCTAAGTGGAGAGGGATCAGGTAGAGATCCAACGACGAGAGACAAAGAGATGGTGCAGTCAGTTTGCATAGCTATGTATAGGGCTAGTTGCAGATGTTTCCTGGGAGTTGGCTAGAGTTAGCACGAGCAGAGGGTAGTACAGGATGTTATATGAGTGCGTAGTTCCAACTGATCAGAGGGAGCCCAAATTATCTAGATCATCTAGTCAGACAGGGACAGGGTCAGGGAGCAGCCGCAACCAGAGCAGTGTGGGTGGATCAACTTCCTTAGGGCATACATTGGGTCACAGGTCCCATCACAGGCATTCCTCTAGTCACATGTCAGGCCATTTGCATGGATCATCTGAGTTAGGGCACATATCAACACATAGTCAACTGCTAGTGATAGGTCCATTAGCCTCATAAACACATGCCACTATATCCTCACAACCGCATGTTACCATAGAGATGATGCCATTAGTGTCAGTTTCGTTGTCCTCATAGACATAGGCTGCTATGCCCTCACATGTTATGTCAATGCCAGGTACAGGTCATTAGTCACCCCGCTCTTCTCCACGAGGGGACGAGGAGAGCACAACATAGGGGCATTTGACATTGTTCTCTTATTATCGTGTTTTGAACATTCATTGTTATGACACTTTATATGTTGACTATCGAGCCTGCGAGCTCTATTTTTGGGATATCTCATGACTATCATGTGACATTATATTTTTTGAGATTATATATGCAATCAATTTTGACGTGGCCTATATGCTTTATGTTATGTGATGATGCATTATGTGTTGATGATATTTTATGATATATGCTTATGTGATAATGAATATGATGATGCAATTATGATGACCATATGTGATTTATGCATTTATGATTCTTATGATGATGTCCTTTATATGCTATGCCATGTATGGATTTTATGATATCTACTTATGATGAGATGCCATGATGATGTGATGGTTATTTATGCTTATATGCCATGATGATGTTATGTTCTAATGATGATGATATAGGTGGATAATGTATGATTGTAATGGATGCCATGTTTATGTATGTTGATTCATGACTATATCTGTATGGACAATGCAATCCTATAATGTGATATATATGTTTGAAATGATATGGATGATGTATGTATTTACATGCAATGCGTAAAAACCTAATGCAATGCCTATATGATCATGTATGCACTTATGTTTTTGTATGTCATAGGATATCCTTATGAGATGGATGAGACAAGGCGACAAGACAAAAGGAGATGAATGTTAGTGCAGAGACCAAATCCTTAAAAATGTTACCACAGGACTTAACAATTATTTCTCTTAATCATCATTGGGTAGATTATTGTAATGGTCAACAAACACCATGAAATGACATAGATCAAGGTGTGAAAGGTTGTACCATCACATAAGATAAGCAGTCACATAAAAGGATGATCATGACTCATACTAAGAGTGCAATTTCCCCAGTCTTTTTGTCACAACCAACCACAAGCACAAGATAGACAAGAAAGACAAGTCATGAAACGTCACTGCTCCTCTAAATCCTATTACCAGGACATCCTTGAGGAACTAGCAACATGGCTGCCTAAAAAATATAAGACAAGTCAATCATCATGATACACCACTGCTTCTCTAAATCCTGTTATTAGGACATTGCTGAGAAACTAGTAGCATGATGAAAGAATTTAAGGACCAATGCCAATATAATGTTTGCCAAGTGTGCTGAATGTCAAGTGTTTTAATGTCAAGATTCTAGGTTTGATAGTGTTGAATGCCAAATTTGTCAGGTTTGATGATGTTTGAGTGTCGAATGTCAGAGTTTTCCAAATTCAGGAAGGACACATCTTGAATAATGTTTATGTCAAGAGGATCGATCCTCAAATATCAAGAGGATCCCTCAAAATGCCAAATGACAATGATAGTACCTAGGAATGACACATCCTAAGGTATAATTAAATGACAAAGGAAATCCTTCAAAAGGACACATCTGAAGAATAACCAAGAATTGACAGTTTGACCAATTTTGACTGAGTGTGATTGATGTTGACTGAATTTGACTTTTTATTGATTGAGCTGACTTGCTTTGACCAAATTGACTTGTGTTGACATAATTGACTACATGTCGATGTCAACATGTTGATGTGCTTGAAATGTTGATTAAATGATTGCCAGAGTTTGGTTTAAGAGTTTGTCCATTTTGGAATGACCTGTTTAACTTATGTGTGCTAGTGTAGTGTCATGAACCCTAATGGATTGACCTAGTGTGGCCTTGGGGGCTTATCGACAGATGGCCTTGCCTATGTCGTACACTCAGAGAGCTCGTAGTTTGACATGACCAATGACTTTGTCTTGATGACCAAAGATCGACTCATGATTTTATTTTGACAAACCTAAAAGGACTGACCTAATGTCTCGGGGCCCAAAGATGAGCCTTGCCTACATAGCAAATGCATAGAGACAACGTAGTTCGACAAATGACAACGACTGACTAATATGATTGACTTGACAAGACATGACTCTGTTTTTATGTTTTTGAAATATTTTAATTTTTTTGTATTTCTTTAGGACATTTTTCACTTTTTAGGTGTTTTTTCAAGAATTTTTATGATTTTTAGGTATTTTTTTAGGACATTTTTCAAAATTTTTGTCTTTTTTCAGGACATTTTACGATTGGAAGAACCATGTGTGGTACCCACTATAGTTGGATGATAAAGGATTGGCCCCTGTCAGGTCCCAAACTAGTCAAGTTTGAAGGATGTGTAAAGGACATGCTTGGGATGACAGATGGACGGTATGTAGGACTTGATGTCAACCATTGTTAGCCATGAAAGGAATGACAGGGTCTCATGATGTGGTGTCACGATGGTGCCAAAAGGATGGAAATTTATTATGGACTAAGGTAGATAGAGTGACAATAGATGGCAGAGCAAAACCAACTACGCATGGCGCTTGTTTGCCAGGTTTTCACCATGGTACTTATCCAAAGTGCCTCTTTACCAGGTTTTCACTAGTGGACAAATTATTTCTCTTTACTATTTTTGTCATTTTTTCATTTTTTGGTGTCACTAAGATGCCTGTTTGCTAGGTTTTCATCAGGGTGATGATTTTTAATATTTTTCATTTTTTTTTGTATTTTTAAGGTTTTCAACCTGACTTTTTGATGTTATGCATAGAATTTTCGAAGATGTAGACTGTTCATAGGCTCTGTCAATTGTTCACCATCTAGAGTAGCTAGCTGATATGCTCTAGAACCAAAAGCAGATGTGATAATGTAAGGACCCAACCAATTTGGTTCGAACTTGCCAGGTTTTTCTCTGTTAGATTGATTCTTGGGATTTTGCATGAGGACCAAGTCACCAATGTCAAACTTTCTAACCATGACTCTTTTGTTGTAATCACGACAGAGCTGATTCTAATATGCTTGTAAATGATTCAAGGCATTGTGTCTACGTTCCTCTAGAATTTACAATTCATGTAGTCATGATTGTCTATACTCCTCATCATCAAGTAAACCCTTCAAGGAGACTCACAAAGAAGGAATTTCAACCTCGATGGGTAGGATGGCTTCAAATCCAAAGACTAAGCTAAATGAAGCGGATCTTGTGGGTGTACGGATGCTAGTGTGGTATGCTTGCATAGCAGAGTTTATTTGGATGTGCCAGTCATGGCCAATGTCATTAATTGTCTTCTTAAGAATCTTGATGATGGTTTTATTGGACGCCTCAACTTAACTGTTTCCTTGCGGGTAATATGGTGTGGAGAAATGATGTTGGATACAAAATCATTCACATAACTCATGAACATCTTGATTTTTGAAAGGAATCTCATTGTCTGTGATGATGGGCTAGGGTACATCATATCGACAAATGATGAAGTTGAGGATAAATTTTGAAATTTGTTTGCCGGTTATGTATGTAAGGGGAATGGATTCGATCCCATTAGTGAAGTACTCAGTGGTGGTGATAATGAATTTTTGGCCATTGGAAGAGGTAGGATGGAGTTTTCCCATGAGGTTGAGTCCCCATTGTGCGAAGGGCCATGGAGAAGTAATTGGCCAAAGTTCCTATGCTGGTGCATGAATCAAATCACTATGTATCTAACATTGGCGACATGTCTTGAAAAATTCAAGTACATCTTTTTCTATAGCTATCCAGTAATACCCAAGCCTCATTATCTTCTTGGCTAGAGTAGGACCACTCAAATGAGATTTGCATATACCGTCATGTACCTCGTGTAAGGTTGTTCATGCTTCATCAGTGTCAAGCCATCAAAGAAGGTTATTGTCAAAGCTATGGTGATATAGGGTGTCACTGACGATGGTGTATTGGGTGGCCTTGCGGATAAAGGAATTTTGTTGGTTGTTGGATAGGTTCAGGGGAAGGGTTTGGGACCTGAGATAGTCATAAATTTCTTGATACCATGGAGAATTGGGACCAACAAGCTCGCAAACCATCTTTGATTCTGGTATGTCATATGCAGGGACCAAAAGTTGTTCCACCAAGAATTCAAATTGAGGGACATTGCTTAGAATGTTTAGGAGAGAGCCAATTATAGCCATTGCATCTGCTACCTTGTTTTGTGCTCTCAAAACTTGCTCAAAATTCAACATGTGGAAATATGTCTAAAAGCTGTCAACCATTCGTGTGTAAGGCATTAAATTCTCATCCTTGGTGTCATTGTCATCATTGACTTGGTCAAGATGACTAGTGAGAATCTCCATAAACATGAAGTGTCTTAATTTTCCATTTTATGGCCATTCTGAGTCCCATAACAAGTGCCTCATTTTCTGCAACATTATTTGTACATGGAAAAGTAATGCGGAATGACTTAGGGATGAAGTCTCCTTATGGTGTGATAAACAATATTCCTGCTCCTGAGCCATGACTAGTATGAAACCCATCAAAGTATAGCCTCCAAGGTGACTTAGGTTATGTATGGAATATGGAATCATCAGGGAAATATGCCACCAATGGGTGATCACTTTATACAGGTGCATCTGCTAGTTGGTTTGCTATCACTTGTTCTTTTATAGCCTTTCATTCTACATATTGAATGTCGTACTCACTCAAAATCATCACCCATTTTACCATACGACTTGTCAATGCTATGCGCCTTAGAAGATATTTCAGGGGATCAATCTTTGCTACCAGATGTGTCTTGTGATTCAACATGTTGTGCCTTAGCTTCTGAGTAGTGAAGAAATCTTCTAGGAAATCACGTTCAATGGTTTTGTAATTTAGCTCATATCCAACTAGTGTTCGATTGATGTAGTATATGGCCCTTTCCTTCTCATCATGGTTGTTTTGTGCCAATAATGCCCCTAGTACTGAAGTTGTTGTAGAAATATATAGAATCAAAGGTTTCCCTTCGATTGGTGGCATTAAAACAGGTGGTGATAATAGATAATCTTTTATTAGTTGGAAGGCCTCTTGACATTTATCTATCCACACAAAGGGAATATCCTTGCACATGAGATACTGAAATGGTTGACACTTCTCAACCAATTGTGCTATGAAGCGTCAGATAGATTGCAACCTACCTTGCAATGTCCTGATTTCACTTATCCCTTTTGCAGGAGGCATGTCTAATATGGATTTCACTTTGGCAAGATCGACCTTAATGCCTCTTTGAGAAACTATGTATCCCAAAAATTTCCTTGATGTCACACCAAAGATGCATTTCTTGGGATTTAGGTAGACTTTGTACTCTTCCAGTATCTTGAATATTTTGTCTAGCACATTCAAATGATCTTTTCATGTCAAATATTTGGCCAAAAGGTCATCCACATAATCTTTCATTATCTTGTGCATCATGTCATGAAATATCGTTGTCATGGCCCTCTGATATGTGGTGCCTGCATTCTTAAGACCAAAAGGCATGACATTCTAATAGTATGTACCCCAAGGACATGTAAATGCTGTTTTATGTTGATCTTTAGGGGCAATACAAATTTGATTATAACTTGAGAAACTGTCCATGAGGGACAACATCTCATATCCTACTGTAAGGTCAACTATGATGTCTATGTTTGGTAACGGAAAGTCAGCCTTTGGACATGCTTTGTCCAAATATCTAAAATTTGTGCAGATGCAGATCTGAACATTTGGCTTTGTGACTAGTACAAGATTGGATATCCACTCAAAATAGTCTATTGATCGTATGAATCCCACATCCAAAAAATTTCTTAAGCTCTGCTTTGACTAACAGGGAAATTTGAGGATGCATTTTATGTAGCTTCTGTTTCACTGGTTTAGTGTCTAGAAGTAACAAAAAATGATGTAAGACCAGTTCTAGATCCAACCTAGGCATATCAGCATATGACCATGCAAAATTAATCTTACGCTCTGAATTTTTTTTGTGGAATTTAGATTTCTCTTCTTCTCTTAAGGATGCTGCAAAGAGGAAAATTTTGGGATCTTGTATTGTGGATATGTTGATTTCCATGGTGTCCTCTATGAGCATTGTCCATCTCTCTCGAGTCATGGGAAGAAAGTACAGTCCTCCATCTTTGGGCACCTTGAAGAGGTTTTCACTCGTAGATACGTCCTTTATTTTTACTTTTTTATCATTAGAAGGTGCCTTTCAGTTTTCACCTAAAGACGTGTCATTTTTTGTTTTATTTTTATTTTTCATTTTTCAACTAGAGGATAGAATAGTCTCCCCGAAGTAAGTTGCACAATCTAGGTTAATGGAAAATCTAGCCTTGTGATCTCCATTTGGTATGCCCTCACATAGTCCCTTGAATTCTGCAATGGCCTTATCATTCTGAAATATATCCATAATTGGCAGGCCTTGTTGGTCCCAATGAATTAGTTGCGGGTAGACTAGGGAGATACCATCATCAGTATTGGAGAATGGTGGGGAGGAAATGGAAAGCATGCAGATGGAATTAGAGACATTGAAATTGAAGTTGTCATCATCCAATTCCCAATTGGACTCTATCCAATATTCTCCTTCACTTTATTCATACTCATTGTCAAAATAAGGGACAAAAGGACTATCATTAGGGTCGGTAGTGTCATGTGGAAATTCAAATGAATCTGAATGGAGGTCACTAGATTTATATGATTGGGTAGCTATATCAGGGTTATGGCCAATAGGACTGGAAAGTGATTCAGGTTTTCCATTGTTCCTTGGGAAAAAGAGTCTATCCTAATCTTCTCATTTCCTTGGGATCTTAGGATTGTCATTATTCTTTGTTGGGTCAATCTTAAATTTTTTCCAAAATCTTTCTTCAAAAGTGAACTCTCCAGGTTCAAGGAACAATTCATCAAGGCAATAGTCGCTTAGGGATCGTTGGGAGCCAAATTCCCATTCATGGGAGTTGGTTTCAGTAAGGGATTCCTCAATATTCTCGACACTTTCCGAAGCATTCATGCTCTCACTTGAAATTCCATTGGTACGCCGATCATCATTTTTGAGTAGACCATACCCTAGTCGAAGAATTTTTGGTCTTCGGGGAGGTATGATTGGTTCACGCCTTCAGTTTTATTTTTGCCAAGGCCACTAGTTCCATCGTAGCCTTTTTCCTTCATTATATCATAGCCCTCCCTATATATCTAAACTGGTAATGGGGGTGGTTCCTCTTGGTCCTTATAAATCCATGTTGTTATATCCTCGATGTCTTCTTTGCTCATTTCACCCCATTTTATAAAAATGCATGATGGAGGGACCTTGAAAATTTCCTTAGGTTCCATTCTGAAATAGGGTTGACCATAGACCTTAGGAGACTTGGATATTTTGGTGATGTAGTAGGCCATACTTAGTTTAAATTCCCCACAACCTAGGTCCTGGATCTTGAGAGTGGAATTTTCCTTAGGGAGCGAAGAGGATTAGGGTGTGGCAGAAGATGTGGAGGGAGTGGACATGGTTGATGAGGTGAGTGTGGATGGGTCAATGAATTTGGAAGAAGATGAACTTGAAGCTTCTTGGTTGATTGGAACTTGATGTTTTGAAATACCCCTTAGATTGGTGCAATACTAAAAGGGATTGAGGTCTCCATATATGGTGATTTTTGTGTCATAAGAGGGAAACTTCAGGCATTGGTGGTAGGTGAATGGGATAGCTTTGAGGGTGTGAATCCAAGGTCAGCCAAGTAAGATGTTATAGGGTAATTCAAGATCCAGGACTTGGCAAGTTGTGTTTACAACGATTGGTCCAACTCTGATAAGAAGAGTGATAAAACCTCGAGAGGAATGTTCTTCATCATCATACACCTTTATAACTATGCTCTTTGTTGCATCTACGCAAGCATTAGAAAATCCTAGATCCTTAACCAATTTTAAGGAGCATATGTTTAGTCCCACTCTGCCATCTACTAAAACTTGTCTGACCTTATGCTTATGGATAAAGACTTCAATGTGTAATGCATTGTTATGGTTGGACTTTGGTGACAAATAATCTTGATCTAAAAATGTTACATGATGGGGTGTAGTGAGGTATCCCACCATGGCTTCAAACTAGTTGACAACAATGTCTTGAGGGATAGAGGACTCTTGCAAGGTTTTGTCAAGTATAGCTTTATGCATGGGGGAAATGCATAGTAACTCAAGTATACAAATTTGAGCAGGTGTTTTTCCTAGCTAGTTGATAAGGTTAAACTGACTCTTGGGTTGCGACTATTTTGTAGATGAGCCTGATTGTGATTGTTTAGTAGATGGACTAGGTATTGTAATTTTTGGCTGCCGAGGAGAAGGAGGGCCAGCTATGGTGACTTTTCCACCATGGTTAGTGAAATTGCATTCAGGTACTCTTTTGACGGTAGTGGTATTGATGTATTCATCATTAGTTCATACGTGGTTGATAATAGTTCCTCCTGAATAGTCGAAAGTGGTACAGGTATAGTTGGCACGGTTATTATTATTCTTAGGACACGATGTAGAATGATTATTTGAATTGTGGTCTTGTAGTGGGTTTTTGTGAATAGTATGGTCTACATTTTACGCAAATTGTTGCCCACCTAGTTGAATTGTGTGATTTTCAATGAGGTCTTGAACCAAATTCTTTAGTTGTCAACAAGAGGAGGTTTTATGCCCTTTTGCGTGGTGATAATCACAGAATGTGTTGTCATCCCACTAAGATGGCTTAAACTATCCCGGGTCATATGGCTTAGGGTCTTCTAATGTGATGACACCATTTTGAAGGAGCTTCTTAAGGATGTCTTCGATTGGATCACCTGAAGGGGTGTATGTGTGACCTTTAGGAAATTGTCTAGGTTGATGAGGCTGCTTTTGGTTTTGATTGTTTTGAGTGACATTGGCAAGAGGTGTCTGTGTGATTATTTGTGTGTTTTACAATGGAGCTCCTTTAAGGTTAAGCACTGGACCCATTGTGTTCATTGCCTTGGCATTGAAAATACCATCATTGGTAACATGTTTATTCTTGACCCAATATTTTCTCTTGTTTGTGGGTGGATTTGTGTTTGTGTTTTTAGGGTGATATTTTAATTCTCCTTTGGCAATAAGAGCCTTCTCAAGTTGGACCCCATTTTCGACTAAGTTTGTGAAGGTTGTGCAACAGTGAACTTGCAAGCCATATTTCAATGGTCCTAGGATGGTTTGGACAAACATTTCAACCTTCTCTTTTTTAGGTATGTCAATATGGCAATGACTTGCTAGGCTTCTCCATCTTTGGACAAATGGTATAACAATATCACTAGCATCATCTTGTGTAAGTGTGCATAAGCTAGTGATGGAGGTGTCTGTGTCAATGTTATAGGCATAGTTTCACACAAATTTTTCTACAAGTTCGTCCCATGTTTTTATTCCCTTTAAAGTGGAAAACCATTCAAGTGTGGGTCTTGTAAGACTCTTAGAGAAGAGTCTCATCAAGTAAGTATGTTCATAGGAAATGTCCATACAGTTGGTCGTGAATTCTCGAATGTGTTCAATAGGATTTTTCTCACCCTTATACTTAGTGAAATTTGGGGCTACATACTGAACCGTTGATTTTTTGGCTCCTATGGACAACTCTTGCTCTTCTAGGGTTTTTCACTTTAAAGGAGAGAGATAGGAGCAAAAATGCTAATGGTTCATTCAAATAATGTTATGTGTGATGTTGTCTAACCTAAATGAAGTTAACTAAATGAAATTGATTGATCTAAATGAATGAAAATGAATGCAAAAGTGAAATTAAAGCTATGTTTGAAAACACATTATGTAATGCAACAATGAACTAAATGAAGAAAATATGCAGAACAAAAAGGAATGAGTTAAATCAGAGTGCACCTAGAAAAAAATTGATGAATATGGAATGTTGAGGATGCTGGTTGAAATCACTGATTTTTCACAGTGGGACTCATTCGCCCAGGGTGGCGAATTAGTCTTCCTCCTGGTGAAAAACTATCGCAAGCAAGTTTCTGTCTGTCGGGATCCGAAATTTGACAAAATTTAGATTTTCAGTCCTAAGGTGGGATTCATTCACACAGGTGGTGAATGAGTTCTCTCCCAAATTTATGAAAAATCAAGACACAACTCTGCAACACCAGATCTGAAAATCATTGCTTGTTGGGTTGCCAAAGTCAATTCTGTAGAAAATGGACATAAAACCTTCTCCAAGCTTGAAATAGACTTAAGTTGAATTTAAGCACCTAGTTGAATTGTAAACCAATCTTCAACACCAAAAATCTTGTCAAATTTGCATACCTAGGTTTGCAAACAAACATGCAATAGGGGTTTTCCTTGGTCAAACCCCAATTTTGGTAATCAAACCTTAAATAAAATAATGAAATGTAAAGGAATGATAAACTAACAACATGCAAATGCTATCAACTTACCAAACCATTGATGATGCAAATTTGAAGTATTGTTAATGGATGCTTCAAAGTGCTTGAATAGTGCTTGAAAAGATGTAAAATGCTTGAATGAATAGGTGAATATGTGAACTTGATGAATGGGGGTTGAAATGAGGTGAAAATAACTTATTTATACACACTTGTGCCTTAGTTACCCATTCATACCTCATCACATGCTGACATCAAGTGTTTTTGAATAAAATCCCAAAAGGAAATTTAAAGTATTTTGAATTTGGGGCCAAGGGGGACTCATTCGCCACCCATGGAAAATGGGTCCCACCTAGGACCTAAAAATGTGTATTGGGAAATATGTTGTATTTAATATTGTTTGTTGGGATAATACTCAAAAATACACTTAATTAAGCATATGAGAGCATAAAGGGGTCAAATAAAGCATAATAAAAGGATAAATAGTGAATATGTACCTAGAAAAGCGTGAAAGCTTGTTACAAGACTTTACAACACTTCAAAATAGGACTTGTTGATGAATAAAAAGGTGATTTTTTGGTGAATTATAATAAATAGAGTCTAGAAGAATGTAGAAATGTCTTACAACACTTCACCTTCACAAGACGTCATTCATTGAATTTTAGTACGTAAATAAACATGTTGAAGCCATGTTGCAACATAAAATCATATTAAAATAGTTCCAACACCATGAAAAAAGACCTAAAAGGCCATGAAAATGACAAGGGGCCATTTTTCTATGACACATTTAGCCCCCACTTTAGTGAGATGATGAACTTGCTTCAAACTCACACTAAAGTAGCCATGAACATCAAGAGGAGGGTTCAAATGCACTTACGCTAGCAAGATGGAATGAAAATAATCAAGAGGGATGATCAAGCCCCCAGGATGAAGATCCCATGGAAAACTAAGCATAAGAACAAAGGAACACACAAGTGTTGAGATGAATTGGATGAAGCTTCAATCGTCAATCCAACTAGTTGTGGATTAGATCTAGGCTGATTGTTTGAAAAAAGATAATGTGTACTCACTCTGGGGCGACATAACACATGACGGTCCACTAGGTGAGAAGGCCCAAATGTACTCACTTTGGGGCCACATAACTAGTTCACGGGGTGAGAAATCCCAAAAAGGTAAGATACATACGCTAGTTGGTATGCACTCACAAACACAAAAGTGGCTATGGGGAAAAGTCATGCCGCTAGGTGGGCTTCCCGCTCAACCATATTAAAGTTATACTCGTTGATAAATTTAACAAGGAACCACAAAGAAAAATGCTATGAACAAAAAGACAAAGTACCACAGTCATGCAAGTTGCATTATGCAAGGTGGCAAAAAGGTAAAAATGTAAAATACAAAAATGTAAAGTGTAAAGTGTAAAATGTTTGAAGGAGTCTTGTTCAGTTCATGCAAGGTTAGTCACTTAGGGAAAATTGTGTCTAATGTATCCAAGAGAGGACCAATGAAAGAATAGTATATTCACAACTTAGGGGATGCAGTGCATCGTATCAGGCCACCAAGAGGAATGTAATATGCTTAGAAATGTCACACTTATGAAGGACATCACACCCAATGTCATCCACAAAGTGACAAACACATTAGGTAAATGACAAGGCTGCATTAGGAACCAAGAATGCACATGAATTATGGTAATGTATGCCCCCCACATTAAAGTAATTGCTCCACATCGTTCTGTAAGAAATTACTTTAAAGTAGCGAAGGAAAGAAAAAAAGACATGAGAGCCAACCTAGAAACCCTATGCCAAGTCATATGTTTCGAAGTTAGGCTGTGTCATGTCAAGAAAAGAAAAAGAAAAAGAAAGGGAGTTTCCCCCTAGAAAAGAGCACATCAAACACATAAGAGATCTATGGATTTGGCGTTAGTATGTTCATTTCTGCAACATTTTTATGAAAGAGCGTGAAATTGTCATCATTCCCCAAAGTGCATAGAACTAGAAGAATGGCACAAAGAGAGCAAAAACAAAGGAAAAAAAAAGTCCATTTTGGGTCAACATGGAAGAGACATTGTGGTCTCAATGCTTTGCATCATCCCCAAAAGGAAAACACAAGCTAAAATAAAGAAAACAAAAAGGTGAAATAAAATGAAAAAGATTTTGGGTCAACATTGAGACATTTCAGTCTCAATGCCTTGCATCATCCCCAAAAGGAGAACAAAAAACAAAAAGAGAAAAAGACAAGGACCTTGTGGGTCAACTTGGAAGATACATTGGGCGTCTCTATGCTTTGTGTCATCCCCAAAAGGAAAACACAAAACAAAAGCAAAAAAGAAAAGGACCTTTTGGGTAAACATGGAAGAGACATAGGGTGTCTCTATGCTTTGCGTCATCCACAAAAGGAGAACAAAAAAAGAAGAGAAAAAGACAATGTAAGACATATAGAAGAGAGATACGAATAGAAGAAGTGTACAAAGAGAGAGAAAACATCAAACACATGATACAGGGGATCACGATACACACATGAAAATGAAAAAATGACAAAGGGACAAGTAATGCAAATGAAAGTCAACCATTGACTAAGTTATTGGTTTCTCAATCTCAAATGGTTAAGCAGAAAAGGAATAACATAGTTAAGAGACAAAGAAAAATGCATTACAAGGACAAGGCGAACATCTTCTTGCCTTCCACAAAGTGTAAAGGCAAGAATGAGCCGAGGTGGGTGATGTGAAAGAATCATGCAATAGTGAGAATAGGAATTCTACATCTATGGAATGACGAAGGGGTTTATATTGTTTTAAGGTATGACAGGGAAGCAATCAGTATCAGTGAAGTGATATTTACCCAGTATTTCCTTCAATAACTGACATTCTTCTGTTCGATGCCCAAGAATATGATGATATTTGCAAAACGGGATGTTAGAGTCTTTTAGATGAATAAAAAACCTATTCATAGGTGGTAAAAGTATAAGACCTTTATTTAAGAGTAGTTGAAGTCTCCTTTCACATTCAGGTGCAGGATGTGTGGGAAACTTGATCTTGTTGAGTTTGTAAGGTCATTTTCTCTTACTAGATTTGCCTTGTTCATGAATAGAAGGAGGAAGAGGACCTATAGGGATCCTAACATCCTTGTCATTAGAAGGAGATAATGGTTGTTCACATGGAAGGAGCATGTTTAAGTTAGGAGGAGCATTTAAGATCATTGTTCAAGCATCCCAAAGTCTCCTAGGTTGAAGAGGATGTCTATCAGGATGAGAAGGATCTTGATATCCTAGTCCTGTTGTGTGTGCTTTGGTTGATTGTTGTTCAAGAAGTTGATGGATGTCATGTTCATGTTTTGTGTCACAACCTTGTTTACTTAGGATAGTGAATCCTTTACCATATGTCTCTTCAAATTTGATAGGAGTGTTTGTGACTTTGTGATCATAAAAGGTTGTGAATGTGATTTGTGAGAGGAACTAGGTCTAATTGAGGGAGGAACCTTAGGTCCTATAGTGACTTTAGGATGTAAGTATGCAAAGTGATCAAGAGGTGCAACAATGGGAAGGTCTTGTGACCTCATGGAGGGATAAAAGGCTACATTTTCTTCTAGGTTATCAAGGAAATCATTGTAGAACTTGTTCATGCTAGCATCATCTTCTCCAATGATGTCTACTTCATGTGGAGGACAATAATGAGGAGTTAAAGGAGCATGAGGTTGTTCAAGGTCATTAGGGTCACAACCAAAGGCACAATTGGACATGTCTACCAATGATTTTAGGAATTCCAAAACTTGTTGAAAGAAAATACAATGATGAAAATAAACTGAGATGCAATAAATGATGAAAAATAGAGAATCTGTAAATGAAAACAGAATGCAAGAATAGGTAACTGTAATGTAGAAAAATGCCAAAAAGATTGCAAAAATGCTGTTTAAAAAGTGCAGAGGGACTGATTTGCCCTAGATGGGGAATGAGTCCCAATATGATGTTTTTGTGTGTTTTTTAGAATTTTTAAGATGATTTTAATGCTCTAAAGAATGCAATCAAAGATGCAGAATGCAGATTTTTAGTTTTTTGAATGAGATGAAATGCAAAAAATGAAATCTAAATGAAGTTTTCACTAATGCGAGATAAAATGTCCTAAAAAAAAAACAATGTACTAATTGAATGTTATTGCAAATGTAAACTAGGATGCAATATGTAAATGAAATCATATATGTAAAGTGCTCAAAATTCAGGTTCACCAAAATGAACCGTAGATTTTTGGTTCCTATGGACAACTCTTGCTCTTCTAGGGTTTTTCATGTAAAAGGAGAGAGATAGGAGCAAAAATGCTAGTGGTTCATTCAAATAATGTTATGTGTGATGTCGTCTAACCTAAATGAAGTTAACTAAATGCAATTGACTGATCTAAATGAATGAAAACGAATGCAAAAGTAAAATTAAAGCTATTTTTGAAAACACATTATGTAATGCAACAATGAACTAAATGAAGAAAATATGCAAAACAAAAAGGAATAAGTTAAATCAGAGTGCACTTGGGAAAATATTGATGAATCTGGAATGTTGTGGATACTAGTTGAAATCACTAATTTTTCACAGTGGGAATCATTCACCCAGGGTGGTGAATTAGTCCTCCTAGTGAAAATTGTCAGAAGCAAGTTTTTGTCTGTCGAGATCCAGAATCTAACAAAATTCAGATTTTCAGTCCTAAGGTGAGACTCATTCACCACAGGTGTCAAATCAGTCCTCTCCCAAAATTTTGAAAAATCAAGAGACAACTTTGCAACACCAGATCTGGAAATCACTACTTGTCGGGTTGTCGAAGTCAATTCTGCAAAAAATGAACAGAAAACCTTCTCCAAGCTTGAAATAGACTTAAGTTGACTTGAAGCACCTAATTGACTTGTAAACCAATCTTCAACACCAAAAGGCTTGTAAAATATACACACCTAGGTCTGCAAACAAACATGCAATAGGGGAAAAATGGTTTAAGGTTAGTGAATAGGGGTTTGCCTTGGTCAAACCTCACTTTTGGTAATCAAACATTTAATAAAATAATGAAATGCAAAGGAATGATAAACTAAAAACATGAAAATACTATCAACTTACCAAACCCTTGATGATACAAATATGAAGTAATGTCAATTGATGCTTCAAAGTGCTTGAATAGTGCTTGAAAATATGTTGTAAAATGCTTGAATGCCTAAATGAATAGGTGAATAAGTGAACTTGATGAATGGGGGTTGAAATGAGATGAAAATCACTTATTTATACACATTTGTGCCTTAGTTACCCATTCATACCTCATCACAGGCTAACATCAAGTGTTTTTGAATAAAATACCAAAAGGAAATTTAAACTATTTTGAATTTGGGGTCAAGGGGGACTCATTTGCCACCCATGGCGAATGGGTCTCACCTAGGACCTAAAAATGTGTGTCACGAAATATGTTGTATTTAATGTTGTTTGTTGGGATAATACTCAAAAATAAACTTAATTAAGCATATGAGAGCATAAAGGGGTCAAATAAAGCATAAGAAAAGGATAAATATTGAAGATGTGCCTAGAAAAGCATGAAAGCTTGTTACAAGACTTTACAACACTTCAAAATAGGACTTGTTGATGAATAAAAAGGTGATTTTTTAGGTGAATTATAATAAATAGAGTCTAGAAGAATGTAGAAATGTCTTACAACACTTCACACCACCTTCACAAGACATCATTCTTTGAATTTAAGTACCTAAATAAGCATGTTCAAGCCATGTTGCAACATAAAATCATAGAAAAATAATTCCAACACCATGAAACAAGACCTAAAAGGCCATGAAAATGACAAGGGGCCATTTTTCTATGACACACATACCTTGGAGGGAATGGTGGCATGTATAGATTTGTGTCGAAAGGATATGGGCATAGGTCATATGACATGTGTGACTTTTTGTTGTACATTTGCACAGTCTCTATGGTTTTTTGCAAGTTCACCACTTGAGCTGTGAAGGCATCAATTATGGGATTGTTGGTTGCATCACACATGGGAGTGATGGGTATTCCATGTGTCCCCATTTGTTGTGGAATGTGTTGTTGTGAAATGTATGACGTGTTTTGATTTGAGTGTTGTTGGTGTTGCTAGTTTTGATGAGGGACATGTTGATGGGTATGGACGTGTGATGCATATTTAGGAATGTACCCTCTAGCCATTTGAGTTGATATTTGTGGGATATGTTGGCCATGAATATTTTGGTGTCCAAATGAAGTCATATGCTATGTATTTTGATTGCCTTGTCCAAATTGTTGAAATTGTCCATGGGGAATGTTTACGTTTTTCCCCTAGGAAGCATTGGTATTAAGTTGTGATGACATGTTGATATTTGGTTGTGGTCCTCGAATGAAAATATGCCATTTATTTCCTCCAAAGGGATTGAATGAAGACCCAATGAAAGGATGTGATGATGATGCTCCCATGGCACTAGATGGAGCTCCAAATAAAGGATTTGAAGAGCTTGCCCCCATTGATGGGGATCCAAAGGTAGCTCCAATTGACTGTGAGGATGTTGTTGACATTGTTGGAATTGATTGTGACATGGCTTGTGACATAGTTGGTGTCCCTCCAACAGATGTTGTATTGATTGCGTTTTGATTGGATGTGTCATTAGAGGTAGCATTGATAGTGCTTGTAGCAATTTGTGAGGTCACACCAATGTTATCGTTGGAATTGTTTTGAGGTTGACTAGTGTTGGAGGCATTGTTTGTGTTGTTATTGGAATCATGATTGGGAGTGGCTGCTCTTAAAGTATTGATGTCAAATCCTTGTTGTAATTTGGCTCCTTGATGTAAAACTATAGCTAAATATCTGTCTCTATCATGCAAAACTATATCTTCTACAAAAGAGGCCACTTCAAGATTTTGTGTTGCAGCTTCTATGTCTTCCTCAAATATTTTTCCATGTTCATCTCTATGTATGAATGGTTCAAAGGGGTTACGTGATGAATATGGCATGTTCATGTCGCTGAAAGGATTGATAAAGGTTGTGTCTTGGTTCATGTTTTGATTCATGTCATTGGAAAAGATATAGGTGTTGTTTTCTTGTCCAAAATTAGTCATTTGTCTTCTTTTTCTTTGAAGCCTAGTCTCAACCATAAAAGGAGTTTCTCAAATTAGGAAGAGGATGAAAATGATGACTTATGTTTTTGGATTTTTTGACAATAAGGGATGACAATGCAAACTATGTTTTTGGATTTTTGATTATAAAGGATGACAATACAATATGACAATGTTTCCTAAAGGAAATGACATGCAAAAGGCCAATGAAGACTATTATGAAAGGTATGACATTAATATTTTTGGATTTTTGGAATAATGTATGCAAAATAAGGACTAAGATGATTTGAATGTTTCTAAGGTATGCAAATGAAAAGGTCTAAGTGATTTGATGGAAGGTTGCTTAACCACTCTAAGCTTGATCTATGTCTCAATTTGGGTCATCAAAGGACTTGTTAATGTGACTAAAGGAAAGAATGACAAGATGAAAAAGTGAGGTTTCCTAACTAGTCTCTTGAGTTGGAAAGTCTCACAAAAAGGGAAATGGCTAAAAGAAATTATGTTGATTGAGTCCAATGACCACCTAATTTTGAAGGAAATGATTTTGCAAAGTATGGTAAGTTTTTCTAAACAAGAATCTACAAATGAAGTGAGGACCTAAGGATTGGTTTATGTCTAAAATGAAAATGATGGACTCTAAAGGATGCAACTAAAATTTTGCAAAGTTATACCTATGGGAAAAATGCAAGCTAAAGATGTCAATGATGGAAGATTTGAGCACTTTTCTTTCTAGTTTTTGACAGAGACTACTGGAAAAATATGTTTGATGATAGATTGGACAAGTTTTCTATCGGGTTTTGGTCTTCAATAGTGTTTTAATTTCTATTAGGCAAATGCATCGTTCTAGGTTGCGAATGCATTGTAGGTTGGTAGATGCGTCATAGTTTCAATGAATGCTATTTTCTAGATGGAAAATGCAACTTAGAAAAGTAGTTGCGGTGTTTTGTAAAGCGAATGTGGTTTAGAGTAGGAAAATGCATCACTAGAAATGAAAAATGCAGCTTACTAGAGCGATTGTGTCACAAAAAATGGCAAATGTGGCGCAGAAAGGTGAATGCATTGCAATAGAATAAGTCAAATTTGTTTGCAATTTTTGGAAATTTTTTGAAGTTGTCTCAAGTTGGATGTTTGTTTCCAGATTTGCGAGATGGAGTTTGTTTGTTTGAATGTTTCAGAAAACACTTGGCAAACACAATATTTTTTCTTTGAAAACAAGCATAATGAGGACAAACACAATCCTAGGTTAGGCAAGGACAATATTTTCTAGATTCCACTTAGGTTTCCCCAACCACACTTATTCTTAGTGGATGAATCCAGAAGCTTGGACACACCTCTACTAAGAATGTGAGAATGTGGATGCCTTCACAATGACTATTATTGCGTTAGAAAATATAAAGGATTTTGGCTATTACACAAAATTTTTTAGTTCGGGACCCTCGTTCAAGTGGCCACACATGGGGAAAGATTAGCTCTGATAAGGAGGAACTCTAGCTTGAAGAGATTATGCTCAATAGGGTTTTGGGGAGTTCACTTGTTTGTGTGACACATCCGCACTCGTAATCCTAAGTTTTCCATTAGGTTTCACATTTATATACTGGTCGGGGGTAGCTCGACCAAAGAGCTCCATTGCCGGTTTGAGTCACCTTGGGGTGAATAATTTTTCCCACCAAGGAAGGCCCAATTCATAGAGTCAATAACCATTTATTTTGCACCCAGGATACCACAAGTGCACAAGGGGAGAGGATACTTCGATTATTGAATCAGGGTGACACATAAAATTGATGGGTATGGTTTTCTAATCACCTAGTTTGTACAAGGTGAGAGCATAATCACCTAACACCTTCAAGTACAATCAATAAAAGTTATTTAACCCCTTAATTAAATCTAAGTGAGACAAGAAAATATTCTTTTTAGAGCACCAATGGAAGTGTTTTCTAATCTAAAAAATAAAAACAAACACAAGTGTTTCAAAATCAAATCCTTGGATAATTGAACCTACAAAACTATTGATGGGTGTTTTATGCACTTCTCAACATAGGTAACACATAAGTACACTACTTCTCTTCAAAGGAAATCTCCAACAAGTTGCTGAAAATCACCCCAAGGTCTCTTGGGTGTCAGGTCATGACTTGCTTGGAATGTCTCAATTGTTTTGATGTGATTTTGCTGGTAATCATAGGGCAGACTTATGTAAGTTAAGTTGGAGGAGAATTGGATCTTCCAATGAAGTTATTAAGATGGGAAAGTTATTACACAATTGCTATAGGTTCAAACAACAGTCCATAACTCCTATTTCAACTTTAGGTTTGGCTTTACAATGTGCAATGAACCTTGTTCAAAGTCAATATTAAAAAAAGGTCAAAAGGGGCAGGGAAGAGAGGAAGTTCCTAGACTTGAAACTAGCAATGAACAGTGATAATGGAGGACCCTACTATGGAAATACTTCCTAAAACTAAGTTCAACTTAACTAGATGACTTCACAGTATCATGAAACTAGTGCAATCTTCCAAGGACTGCATATTTTCAACCATTCATTCACCATAAGCATGAATAAAGATAAAAATTTAGTGCAGCTTTCAATTTATGCCCAAACTAACTTTACATAGTTATTTATCATCAATAAATAGAAAAAAGTATGGACAAGGAAGGTTTCCAACACACAACAAAATTCTTCAATATCAATGCACAACATTAACTTACTTGTAACTTGCAAAACTCATAAACAACAAAGTAAATCTATTTAAATTCACTAACTATGGGAGAAGAATCATGTAACATGAAATTGGAACCCAAGAATCCACCAAAAGTCAATGAATTTCTATTACAATTCCAATAGCATGTCTTTACAACAACTCAACTCTCTTGATAATCGGAGGAGACCCCCTATTTATAGTGTCCAAAAAGAAAAATGAATGGCCAAGATTTAATCTCATTGTTTGGCTATGATTCACTACAAATTAGGGTTTCACCTACCCCAAATATTTTACAATTTAAAATTACATTTTTTCAGTTAGCCTATTTCGTCCTCTAGTGAGCAGTATTGTAGCTCTTTTGTCTTCTTGCTAATTTCTTGTAGTTGCAACTACTTTGTGAAAAATTCATCATCAATTACGAGTTTTCCTTCATTATTCTTTGTAGTGGCATATTATATGAACTTTCCAATCAATGTTTGGAGATTGTTCCACTCCATTATATCTGACTGGAGCACTTGGAAGTTCACCCTCCTAGATTTTCCCGTGATCTCATCCCAGTCCTTGCCAAATTTTTTCATATTCTTTATCACCTACTTGGATTGAGTGAAGGCTCGGGCATCAAAACCCATGAAATCAAGCGTTAGTGCATCTATGGTCCCATTTTACATCTTCTTATGGAAGTATGACTTTATCTTCTTTGGGTCTAACTCAATGGCAGGCATATCAAAATCTATCATTAATCTCGTATATTCTTCACAAGCCGTCTTGATTTCTTTGACCCAATCAATATCAAGCTCCACCTCATGAAGGACTCATTCTAATACTTCCTTCTTATGGTCCAATCATAGCTTTCATGTCTCCATGAGCCAGTGGTCATCTTCTACCAAAGAAAATTCCTTCTAGCAAGATTTCTTAGGTATCTTAAGGATAGCCTCAAGTTTGGGGTATGTGATCCTATATAACTCTAGGAAGTCAGTGCATAATTTATTTATTCCCTCGAGTAGCTTTTTCATTTCTAGGAACATGTTTGTTGTCCTGAAAACATAGCCTATTCCCATGTTTCCATTGTAGAGGACTTGATGGAACCAATCCTCTGTGGCCTTCGTCCAATTCTTTCTTCTGTCCAATTTGTCAATGTGGTCCTTGGACAATAGTTGCAGTGGTGTTGATGATGTGGTGGGGAGCTCCTCAACTGACAACCATTGTTGAATGTAGGCCGTGAAGTCTGCCACTTGTGCCTTTAGCTCCTCCTGAGAGGTCTTGTCTTTATGCATTGGGTGCACAATAGTGGTAACAAATCCTTGAAGATGATCAATCTTCTATTCTCTTGTGGTTGTTCCTAGGTCAACAGTGGAGATATTATAGCTGATCCCTTCCTCTCCCACCACTAGGGTGGCTATCTGCACTATCCTAGATCCAAATGCATCCATCATCAGGTGGGATCTGACCTTTGGCTTCTTCTCCTTCTTTGTACTTATTTGGGCTCAAGCCAAGATGGCCTCTATCCTTGCCTTTGGATCCATCGAGGTAGGGGTTTTCTTCTCCAATTGTTTCTCAAGCAATTTAGGCATCTGAGACTCCCCTTTCGCTAATTCATGATCACTTTCTTCCTCTTGAATAGGTTGGATATCTATTTTCTTACCAGCTGGGGTCTCATGCTCTGTCTTTTCTTCATCTTCTTCATTAGAATCTTGGATGAATACCGTTTCTTTACCCGGGGATTCGGTGGCTATGTGTTCCTTGGGGCTATCTTCTTCAGAGGTTTTCTCTTCTTCCTCTTGTTCAGGCCCATGCTCTTTATGATGTTTTTCTTATGGGATTTTCTTTATGGCTTCAACCTCTTCTTTAGGCTTGTCTTCTTCTTGCTCTTCCTTTTCCTTATCTTCTTGCTCCTCTAAAAGAGGCCTCTCTTTATCATGCTCGAAGATTTCACCTTGTTCCCCAGTTGGAGGCTCAATTCCTTCCTCCATTTTCTCTTCTTTATTCTTCTCTTCATTGGAGGGCTATTTCTCTACTTCTTCTTCGACATCCTTGAGTTGTTGAGCCAACTCTTCCTCGAGCTCTTCGTCAAAAGTTTCCACAATGTATTTTGTGTCCGGCTACTCAACGTCTTCTTCAGATGATTATGTTTCTTCCTCCTCTTCTTCACGCTCCACTTTATCAATCACTAAGTGCTGGTATTTAGGGTGCTCATGGTAATTATCTGCTTCTTCTTCCATCTCCTTGGCAGATTCCCTTTCTTTCCTCTCCAACTCTTTTGTTATTTTCATTGTCACTTCCATCGTGGGTGGTTTAGTTGGAGGAGGAGGGACAAGGAGGTTAGCAACAACCTTTTCCAAGGAAGCTTGTGCTGTTGGGTTCATTAACACCCCAGACAACTTTGTTGGGATATTTTTCATGTGTTGGGTGAAGGATTTTGGGAGCGAGAGAGTGGGTATAGGAATTGTTGCAGTAGCCAATGGAAGAGATGATGACAGAGACATGGAGGAGGAGGAAAGTGAAGAAGTAGTGGTGGAGGAAGAATCTATTACCATTACTTGTGCAACAAGCAAGGTGGAGGCAAGGTGGATTGAGATATCCATTGCGGGTGGAGAAGAGGTAACCATTTCTTGAGAAGCAGGCAAAGGAGAAACAGTAGTGAGAACAGTAGCGGCGGTGACTGCGAGAGTGGAGGCAGCAGGCGTGGAATTTGGCTGCTCAACCTCTTGTTCCTCTCCTTCATGGAGTGAGTCCTCCTGGATGGTAGGAATCTCTGTAAAACTACCCGAATTGGAAGGCTCACCTTCTGATGCTTTCCTTGAATACACCTTGGGATTGGGCTGATGTTCAGCTGTTTCTTTTCTCTTTCTCGACTTGGTAGCTGGAGGAGATTTTGAAGTTTCCCCAGATGGGCTAGCAACTATCTCACTATCGGTCTTGCTTCTTGGCTTGTCCTCAAGATCACCATATGTCAGGGTAACCCCCTATAGTTTCAATTGGGAAACCTACCCGTTGACTCATTCTTTTTTCCTTGCCTTAATGGGTTTCATTAGAATGTCGAGGTCATTGACCTCTTCCTCGTTCTAGTCAATCAAGGGCAGTGATAGATTGGCAACTACATTATATCTGGGATCAATCATAGTGTGTTCATCCTCAACAACTTGATTTGGTACTAGGAATAAGTTCACTATTTTGACAAAGTATGCCATCATACGCATGTAATTCCACATAAGCACCTCCTTATCATCTCTGCAATTGGAACAAAAGTCTTCCACATTATGCAAATGGGCGTACTCTATCCCAACCATCTTTAACTTGCCATACAGATCTATCCATGGTCTAGCAATGTAGAGTTCCAAGTTATATTCGACCAACTACTTGTTGGAATACTCCACACTCTGGGATTCAGGAAGTGCATACATCCCTTGACCAAATGAAAGGGGATAAGGAATCCCTGGTTGGTGTTTGTCACTTAGGAGGGCCTATGCTCGCTATAGCTACCGGGATACTTCAAGCAATATCAATCGGTCATTTGGATATCGGGGCAGCTTGTACAGTTTCTTTGAAAAACCCTCAACTTAGATATATGTAAATTTTGGAAATTGAATGAACAAGAAGCTGAAGCGACGGATGAAAGCATTGGCACTATGAGTAACCCTTCTTTCAAAATCACCACCAAGTAACTTGATGACATGCCCAATGGAGGAAACATTGACTCTGCAATAGTCCCTTTTAAAGTTCCTGTACTGGAGTTGGGGATACTTGTTATATACCTTTAGTTCCCTTCCTAGATTTTGACTTGGAGCCACAAAAAAGCCTTTGTATTACATCTGGTTAGCTAGTAGGTAGACCAAGTATGATGTCATGTAGAACTGCTAGGTCTTCTTCACTGCTACAAATTTCTCGTGTAGGCAATTACTAATCATTCTCACCTAGTAGAATTTGGCTTCCCTTGAGAGGATTTCCTCCACGAAGTATAGCATCCACTCCTGAAAGAAGGCTATAGTTGGAAGGCCCATAACTTTGCTCAATAGGGTTACCAGATCATGGTAATCCTCATAGAAGTCACTTCGGAAGAGCTCTTGGGGCACTTTTTTTTGCTTCCCCTCTTTTCTTTTAACAAGTATTGATTAATAAGTTTCTAGCATTTGAGGGGGTCTACATCCCAAATCTCCTTGGCATATTCTTTGGACGTTTCCTCCATTTCACCGAAGGTGGGGATATGAAAATTTTTCCCTATTGATTTAGCAAACAGATCAACTAATATATTCCCATCTCTATCCACTATTCTCCTTGTGTCTTCTTGATATGCCTCCCTACAGGCCATTACAAGCTTAGGAGCTATAAGGGGGGTAGGAAACCAACAGCCTTAGCCAACCCACTACTTCTAATCCTTCTAGAATTTTCCATTGTGGGGTTGATTCATACCCTTTTCTTGAACTCATCAATATCAATATGTCCCAGATTAGTATCTGAGATCTCCCTCCAATCTGTAGTGACCCTAGAGTTGAGGGGTTCACCTTGGAACTTGCACTTCATTTGGTTTTTGTATTCTTTCCCACAAGGTGCTTTAATTGGCTTCTTTCCCTTTTCTTTTTCCATGGCTACCTTGGAGGGTCCTACAGCTGGTTCCATATATCTTGTAGGCAAGAGAGCAGTAAGCATATTCAAGCATAAAACCTGAGGAATGTTAGCTGAAATCAAGCGAAACGATTCTAGATCAACATTGGCCTTTCACTGGAGGGATTTATAACAATATAGGCCCAAGGGTGCAGACTTCCTTGGGCCGGTGGTCGTTTTGGAGGTAGAAATCAAGGCACGATGACCTTCATGGTTTCTTCCGCACCAAAATTCAATCATGAAGTGGGGTCCACCATGAAGGTTAGTCCATTTAGGCACATGGGTCAAAATCACTTTAAATATTTGGAGGTGTTAAATTCATCTTTCAAGCATGCAAAAACATAGGGTAGCTCAGCTATTTGAAGTTCTACCATTGAAAAGATGCTGGTAAGGTGACACCCCACAAATAGGATTTGTGGCCTTGAGAGATGGTATTGCTTTGTAGTTGAAGTTCAAGATGCTTAGCATAGTGTGGGCCTAAAGGTGCAGGACGATGTTGGGTGTTGGTCGTTCGGGCCGACATCGGAGGGACGAAAGTTCGACAAGGGAAACCCGCACTATTGGGTCTTAATGGAACTTTGGTTTCTTACTTGTTACTTAGTAGTCAAAGTTAAATGGCGGGGTTGAGCCCCGCATAGCGGGCCGACGAAGATCCTTGGGTGTTTGGCATGGTGGATATAGGATGATTGTCCGTAGACGTCTATCCACAAGGTGGTGGCCCGCCTAGGGCTTGACACTTGATCATTTTGCATTTGGGCTTAGGCAAAGATGGAAATTGTGAGATCTGCTAGGCGAAAGGGTGTCATGATCAGGACGTTTGGAAGGAAAAACTTGCCACAATAGTCCATAGATGGAAGTATACAGGGTGAGGTTCGTAGAAAAGCTCAGACTTGGCCATTTAGGGCATGAAGGAGAATGGATGGTAGAGTCAGGGTCAGGTCTCGCTAGTCAAAAAGAGGTTTGGGTTTCACCATTTGGGTTAGTCGTTCATACGGTGGTGAAACGTCAGCAGGGGTTTGCATTGGATGGTCCACATTGCATAAATTGCCTTCTTTTGATTCAAATGAAAAATCAGACGATGGAAGGACAGGTCGTGAAATTTTTTTGAAGTGACGAAGCCAGGGAGAAAGTTTGTGAATGGCAGTCTACGGGGAGACCTCTGCAATGGACTGAGACTTAGGTGTTTTGGAAGAGGTAAGCTCAAATGACGATGACCGGGGCAGGACCCGTGCATTAGAAGGAAGGCACTAGACAACCGTTTGAAACAATGACATGCCAACAACATCTCGGGGGAGGAAATCCACACTTGTGAACCTGAGTAGATCAAAGGACTCCCCCATTTCGGGCTTCACAAATTTGAGCTAAGTTTAGGATGACCAAGTTAAGGGGGCCTCTCACAAGGGTGGGCCCAATGAAGGTGCTCGTCATTTAATGTTTTAAACATTTTCAAAGGAAGTTGATGGTAGCGGCTAGGCTGCGGGTCTATAGGGCATGAATGCCTTGATTCAAGAATGGCCACGGGGACCTCAAGTCCCGCACGTGGTCAGCGAGCGATTCCTGAAGTTTATCAAAATTTTATCTTGTGGGTTTTGATCACTAGAGTTTGTTCTAGTTAATTTTTAATCTTTCTTTCAAAGATTTAATAAATTTCTCCAAAAACTAAAGAAAACTTAAAGCATGGCCCATGGTGGAAAACCAACCTGTGAGACTCGATGAAGATGGATGTGTCAACAGGTAGCAAAGGCCTCAAATTGGTGAATGAACTCGGTGTGACATTTGTAGGTGAAAATGACAGCTCAAGATGGGCTATTTATAGAATTTTTCACATTTAATTCCCCTCATAAATACTCGTACAGTGGTGTTTAGGTTTGGTGAATGGGAATTTTGCAAATGACAATGGGAACAATAAAGTCTAATGGGTGGACAACAGTCGGGAGCTAGCCGTTTGATTGGTTGGCAAATGAAAATGGTCGCCAATGATGCGGGTCCCATGGTGGGGAAGGTCATCATGTGAAGGCCATTAGGAACGACCAAGGGGCTAAGGAAACCTACATAGAGCGGCCCACAGGGGAGGAACCGCATTGCTTGGAGGACGTCAACCATAAAGAATGAAGGAAAACAACTAAGGGAGTCCCACAAAGGATTTAGGTCTTGAAAATTTAAAGGTGGAAAAACATGGTCAACTCAAAGTGACTCTTCTAAGATTCCTTGACCACTTAGGACACAAAACATGGGGCACGTGAAATGAGGCGGCGGCGAAAGTGACTCGACAAAGCAAAAAGAGAGAGGGTCCCCATTCCGAATGGGGCATGTGTGCTATAGGCACAACAAAAACTACTTGTTAGTAGTCTCAAAAAGATGCCATGGACCCACAAAAATTCAAAGCCACATGTTGCAACAGTGAATTAGTAACTAGAAAAACCCCTAAAATATTTTCTTGAAGTAAGAAATTTGGAAAAATCAGAAAGAAATCGAAAGCAAAAATTTACCAAATGAATGTGTTGTAGTAGAGCGAATGCATTGCTCTGCACAACAAATGCGGCTAAGATTTGTATGATGGAATCTATCAGACGAATGCATCAATATGCAGAACAAATGCGTCGCGGTTGGAAAATGCATCTCTTTGGATGTCAAATACGTTGGAGGATTGGAGGATGCGTCTCCGCAGATAGAAAATGCGGTTTGAGTCTACGTATGCATTGTTCTACTTGTCAAATGCGTCACGACGCAACGATTGCAGTGCTGGAAACTGTGAATGTAGCTTTCTGTACTTGTACCTGCAAAACACAAAAAAATCCTTACGGAAAAATCAACATGCATGATTTTCACGTCGGGTTCACCAATGTAACAATGGGAAAAATCTAGTTTAGCAGATTAGAAGCTAAATAAATCAAAACCCAAAGTAATAATGAAGTACAAATGAGGAAATAACATGAAAACAAGAAAGATATCACCTAAGTCTTCAACCTCCATTACACCTTTGCTATTTGCTGAAATATGAAGTTTTCCCTCAGATTTTGAGTGAGCAATATGTGACAATGCCAAGACCAAAGCAAAATGTTGAAGGATTTGATATGAAAATGCAATACTATGTAACTATGCAACAAGTAAGCAACTATGAACTATGACTAAAATATGCCAAAATGCCAAAATGCTAAGATGTCAAGAGTGCCTAAGACAAGATTTCATGAGATGTAGATAGCATGAGGTGACAAAATGAGAGAAAAATTGCCATTTTATAGAAAATGCAATTTTGGATGAATGACCAAGATTGAAGATTGAAAAATGCCCTAGAATTAATGGATAAGATTCAATGTGACAACCTACAATTAGGGTTAGGGAGACATTAGGTCAATTTTGAAATGAGTGGACAAGATTCAATTTGAGAAAATTAAATCAAGGGTTGACAATGCATGTGACAAGGAGATAAGAATGGCACAAAAAAAGAGAGCTGGAAAATCAAATAATATTAGAAATTACTTGATTTTTTGAGGAAAAAGGCTATTTTGAATTTAAAAATTATTTTAATTCAAAAGGTGGGGTCATGTGACAGTAAATAATTAATTTGAATTATTTACTAAAAGAGGGAAAATTAGAAAGTGGGACCATTTTAAATAAATGATTTTATTTAAAATTGAAAAAATGCCAAGGTGGACAATAATTAAATAAATTAAAGAATTTATTTACTTATAAGAAGACTTTTAAGAATTAATGACGTATTTAAATAAATAAATAAAATTTATATATTTAAATAATCAAGAGGAATTAATAGAAAATGATAAATAAATAAATTTTATGAAATTTATTTCATTTTGGAAATACTTTAGACAATTAGTGATGTATGTAGATAAATAAATAAAATTTATTTATTTAAATAATCAAGAGGAATAAAGACATGAATTAATTAAATAATTATGAATTATTTAATTAATAGTTGAAAGTGGACCAAGGACATAAATATCTTAATTATGTCAAGAATAAATATGGTGACAATAGAGCTTGTAGGCCTAGGTCATTTTTATGTGTCTACGTGGCCTACTCAAAGGGGGAGTTGTGACTGCAAATAGTTGTGTGCCTAAGGGGGAGAATGCTTGAGTTGTGAAAAATGGTCAATGCTGATGCTTGTTTAGAGAATTTTGTCTTTCCATCAATGGAAAAGGGGGATATTGTTGGAAATTTAATTATCATTGATTTCAAAAGGGGCATCTCATTGATGTCAAAAGGAGATTTGAGTAATATCAAATGAAGATTTCTTGATTGAGGTCAAAATGGACATCACATTGATGTCAAGAAGAGAGATTCATTAGCCTTAAGGTGTCATTACAACAAGCCTTGAAAAGTTGTAGAAATTTGGGTATCAGGTCTTCGGCTTACCTTATATCGCTTGCTAAAGAAGGAAAGAGTTAGAGTATTTGTGCCAAGTTTGATTGCACTTTAGATTTCAAGCTTAAGGCTTAACACTTTAACTAAAAAATATGTATAGGATATGAAGGATATTTGAACCCCAACCCCCAAAAAGGTTTCAAAGTTCACGGGTCGGCGTTAAGGATCAATCCTTAAGATGAAGCAAAGGAAGGGGTAAGATGGAACCCGTAAGGTCAACACTCGAAGATGTAATTCTACCAACACTTGCCAAAGGTAGTGTTTAGGCATCATAGATTGGAAGGATGCTTTAATGCTTACAATAGGGATGGTAAGAGGTCAGCAATAAGTGTGAACCTTAAATTTTGAAAAAGTTATGCTGGTTCAAATTTTGGAGTTTCAAAGTTCAGTGTGCTAGGCTATGAATGGCATGGATATGGTATATGGTAAAGGGTAAGGTGGATGGCTGAAACCTGATAGGTGTAAGGAGCATTAGAAATTGATGTTTGGTATTACTTCTTAAGCTCCTAAATGCACTTCAAGTATGAGGTAAGGGGGATTAGTGACTCTCGACCCCCAAAGGAAAGAAAATGAATTATCATCATTTTTGAAGAAGTAATTCCACCATTCCATAGAATGCTTACATTGACCAAGATTGATCAGTGTGGATATGCGAGAAAGCGACACATGAAAAAACTCATTTGTTTCACTTGCTTCACATCAGTGTTGTGAATCATTGAAGATTTATGACCCTAATTTAAAATGATCACGTTAATGATTATGTTTTAAATGTTATGGTGGATATGTGATGGACGATGGATTATGGTGCAATATTAGAGATCAATGGGAAAAAATTAAATATTTATTTTTGACAAATGTAGGGTAGCAAAACAATGGAACTCTAAGTTTAGATGAATGGAATTAAGGCATAGAAAATGAAGTAAATGCTCTAACTACTTTGTTATTGATGATTGGAAGGAATGGATGACCTCCATTAATGCATAAACAACTACAAATATGGTAGAGATCAATTATGCAAGAATGGGAATTAAATGCAAATAAAACCCTAAATTTGGTTGATGCCAAAAATAACAAACTCATTGAATGAATTCAGTGGTGTTTGGATCAAGGTGGAGATAGGTTTTTGATGAAGAAAAGTGGAGTTAAGTTAATCATAACATGAGTTTTGTGTGTGGACATATGTAGTGTGAAGGAGACCTAGATTGTAATACAAGAAAAATCATCTAGGATATGCATTGAGTTACAGAGGTAAAGTGCAACCAGATAAAGCAAAGAAAAGGGGGAGAAGAGAAGTGAGAAAGATGAGTTGCTGAGATTGAAGTAGCAATAGAGATAAAGATAAAGCTTGATAATTTGGAAAAGAAAAAAATGAGAAATTGTAAAACAGGTTTGCAAAATTGAATTGGATTCATTTTGAATCATTTGTAATTTGTAGTTGTAGCTCCATATTTCCTCTGTAAATCTAATTGGTTGGTGCCATCAGATAGCTAAGTTGGTGCTTAGTTAGGGAGTGGGTGCTCCTAAATAAGGGGATTGGTGTCTCCTTAGGGTTGGTTCCCTTAAACTTTGTAACCATTGAGGTTTTATTGTGAGGCTGGATTAAGACAGTAGATCCTAGTAGCTATTCTCACCATGGTTTTTCCTATATTGGTGTTTCCACATATATCTGGTGTTATGTGCATTTGTGTGGTTGCATGATCTCTGCATGTTTAGTTAATCTACTTTAAAAGGTTAAAAGTTAAGTTTTAATTGATCTCATAATTCAGTCCCCCTCTTAGTAGATATTTATGTTCCAACATATCCCCCTTAAGTGAAATTGAGGGAATAAAGAAATAGATTTTTGTAAGACAAGCCATATTCCAAGTACTCATGTAAAATATGAAAGAACCCCATATTAGAATGATAGGCACAACCTAGAAGAGGAGAAGGAAAAAATTCATAGGAAAAAAGACCCCTTCCAAGAGGAGGATGATGAATGAATCAATTTGAAAGTTGTTTATGTGCCTTAATGTTATGAACTATGAGTGAAATTGATTGATGAGATCAAGTACCATGAAAGATTTAGGATTATTGACCATAATTTTTAATATATTATTATTTGATAGTTTAATTGATTTGAATTAATTACAATATTTGTGGATCATTTACCATAAACAAACAACTCTCATTTTGATATGTGAATCAAGATCTGTGAATTCATAAGCATTATATGATAGAGAATAGGGGGATCTAAAATATTCAATACGATTTAGTGCAAGATTTTTTCAAAAGATAAAATTAGAATCATTGTGCATGTTATGTGAGTACATTACTCATCCCATAATATAACTTACCATGTAGATCCATTGAAATCCCATAGATTAAGCCTTCCTAAAATAAAATTTTATTTTAACTTTTGTTATTACAACTTAATGCTAATGTATTAGCATCCCGAAGACAAATTACATGTGTGAAGAAACTTTATAATTTAAGTATGTTCATATTAAAACCATCCCCATAAATACCATAAAATTTTTACACTCTTAGAAACTTATAATGTTTAGAACTTTATAAATTAGTGTAATATCAAAGTTGTAGCTATTTTTTAAAGTTTTACAATGTTCAATGTAGATCATAAAGATGAAAATATAATAGCATAAGCATAAATATCCACTAATGTAATGTATTTCTCATAATGTAATATACTTTCAAAAAAGGAATCAAATATGAGTTTATTTGTGAAAGTTATGAGGCTTCAAAGATTACAAATTGAGATTGTGTAAGAAATTATATGATAAAAATAATTTTCTATAAAAATGAGATTCTTGAAAAAAATTTAATCCTACCATCATTACCTATTTGAATAAAAGTTTGGCCCATTTAAAAGAAGTGAAAAAATACCTCTATATGGCTAAGAAAAGGCCTCTTGAAGTCAGTCTCCAAAATTTAAAAGATTAATGGTGAACTTGACTTACTAAAGTTTGGAGACACCTAGGTGGTGGGAATGGACACACCACTATTGGAGGTGGAGTTTTGTTAGTGGAGATGGGTTGCCCAATAGTAGTGGAATGGTGGTGTAGAATGGTGACACCTTCATGGTGAAATGATGATATACATCCTTGTAGGGTTTGAAGTAGGGTAAAAAACTATTGTGTCTAGGGTCTATGCGGGCTTGCTCAACAACCCCAAGCTCCTATATAGGGGTAGTAGGGGCTTTGGGTATCATCTTGTTCTTTATTTAAAAGTTAGAAGTTTTAGTCCAATAGTTGCTAGTGTTGTTTCCAACTAGCATAGTTTTCACCATGACACTAACCCAACATATAATGGTTCCACCCACCAACCAATGAGTACCACTAAGTGGTAGGCCCCTCTCCATTTGAATTTTACTTTTTATAAAAAAATTCAAGAGGTTTGTTTTGAGACATATAGGGTGATTTTTCATTTAATTTATTTGGAAATAGGCCAATTTTGTGCTCTTCAAAAATGATATAATCCATTTATACTTGTAGTAACAAAAAAATTATCCCATTTTTCCTTAGTTTGGGGATAATTAATAAATTAAAATGAACTTAGTATCACCTTGATTTAGTGTTGTAATGTGTTTTACATATTCACTTTAAGTTTAAGGCCCTTTTAAACTAAATAGACTTAATTATGCCTTATTTTGAGTGTTGTAAAGTGTACCTTTACACTTTCACACTAATCTAGGGATTTATTAATTAATTGAGCTTAATTTTCCTTAATTATCCCCTTTAACTCAAATACAAGCCTAATTAAATGCAAATTCTAAGGGATAGAAGTTGACATTCATAAATGGCATTACACAACACTTAATTTCAGAAGGTGCGTGTCCTAGGTAGGTGACCTAGGACCCATACACCACATGGCGAATGGGTCCTCACTAGGTCCTAGGACCCTATTTTCACATAACATTACACATTTTCTGAAGTGTTTCCTAGCTAAGTAAGCTAGGACCCATTTCCCACTATAAGGAAATTTGCAGCCATTCAATGACAATTTCCACATAACCCAAAGAGATAACAATGCCAATAAGTACTTAGAATCCATATGCAAGAGAATAAAAAACATACCCATCAATGATGACACAAAATATACCATGGGAAAACCCTCAAGAGGGAAAAAACCAGCCTCCAAAAGCATCCATACTACATCATATTAATCAGTAATAAAGCAAATACAAGAGTTACAATGAACGCCTTTGAAGCATCAAGTCCTTCAATGCATCTCCATGTGTCCAAGCATGAATCCACACATCCCATGCCATGCTTCACAAATGCACTCCTAAACAAGACTCAATAATGACAACCAAACCACTTAGCCCACCCTAAACCACTACACATGTGTTTTCTTTTATAGACACAAGCTCACACAAAATACAACTAGTGGTAAGGTAAAACCACGTACCATAATACCATGTGAATACTAAACCACTAACCCATTATTTAATATTGGGTACTAAGACTTCACTTTATTTAATATTTCCCCAATATTAAATTATTATCACATGTCTCCCACACATTAAATAATAATAAAATATTATAATACAACATCAAGTGGTCCCCAAATAATTACCTAGTGTGATTATCCACACCACCAAGGTGCATCACAACTAAATAATTATTTAATTACAACATTATAATAAATCATTTTATGAAATGGTGTACAACACTATATCCCAACATTCTCCCACTTGTTGTATGCATTGCATAAGGGATCAATACATGAAACACATCATCATATCCATACGCATAACCGCATGAATCTCCAACATGCTCTTGTGCTCCATCAAGATACCTGCAATAAGAACAAAGTGACCACCATCTCAAGCAAGAACTCTCATCCTACAACGTACCACCTATGGAAGAAAAGGAACATGCCAAGGTGAAGATGCACCAATCAATGAGCACAAGCCTTAAATCCAAGTGATAACAAAGGATCTAACCAAGTTGCTATCAATTGAAAAATCCACATGATCAAAAATAACATATACAACACATGCTAATACATCCAACCATCCATACCTCCAAGGTATCAATGCATCAAAAAACTCATGCCAAGAACATATGCAAATTGTAAATTGCAAACTTGCTCCCTGTATCAAACTCATCAATGAAGAACATACATATCTAGGAACTCCCATTGCATAGGTAATGTCAAATCATATCAAGTATACCAATGAAAACTATATAAAGGTGTGGTAATTAAATCAAAGCAAGAAGTACCAAGAACAATAACAATGACCCACACATATAACCCAAAGAGCTACACAATCTCTCACAACATGCTGCCACCGTCCTCCTAAAAGCACATGTACATGAACATCCAGGAAGGAACCATGAAGAGAGAAACCTGTAAACCATAACATGTCCACCTACCAACACCTCAAAAGTGTAATTTGTGTCAAGAATGATCTCCTAACAACCCCAAATGAAAAGCCTCAACAACATCCATAACACTCAATCTCATAGACCAAGTATAACATATGAATCAATGTAATAATGCCAACATGGATGCAAGACTCTCTAAACAAGAAGATAAAACTCAAAGTAACCATCCCAAATACTAGAAATCAACCCATAAACCATTTTCTAACAATCCTCATCAAGGAATGATATCATAAACTTAAATGCACTAGGAGATAACCATGCCACAACATCCCTCAAATGAAACCTCTAGAACTAACTATCCATAGCTCAAGAACCATATCTATGAAAGATAAAGCATATAAAATCATGCTAAACCAATCCTCAAATGAGTATCCATTATCAATCACCATGAATCAACTCAATCCCATGAGAATCAAAGCACAAAACATAACACATTTGAAAGATATAATGGGAAAATACCTCTCAAATAATAAACTGCCAAGTAGACCTAGAGTGGGGAATGAGAACTCTCCTCCAAGATAACCAAGCCATCATGACTCACTCCAAGAAAAATATCCTTTATCAGTCCATCATGAACTCACGTCCATATCTAGGTGAAATATCCTCGGTCTTCCTATTGAAACTTCCAAAGAGTAACCATCTCAAGCAAATGTATCTAACCAAAAGAGAACTACAACCATCACCTAAGTCTCCAAGTGTCCATGAGTACCTGTAACCAATAAATCCATGCCAATCTCCAAATGCAACATAGCACCATCACGAAGTAATCAAGCAAATGATCAATGTACCCAATACGAAGAGAACTACACATGATCAATGTCAAAGCTCCAATCATGAATCGAGAAAATAAAAGTGACAAATGATATAACCATCTCCTCCTAGGAGATCACATGCACATAAACATATATACATCTTGGTCTCAAGAGAACAAGTACCATGCCAAAACTCTAAATCGGTATCAAGAGCAAACCATGACATAATAGCAAACACTCTAAACTAAGAAAACATATCTCTAATAACATGAAGATAATCATACCCAATGATGCATCCATGCCCTTTACAACAACTCCCAATGAATTATGGTACAAGCTACACATGGCATCATGACAACATCCTTTCCATGAAGATCATCTAGGTTTGCACACACCAAACTGCAATATCAATAACATACAAATGAAACTAAGATATCCAAGCCAAGAAGAAACATACAACCACCAAACCATCATAAACATATCCATCACCACCAATTAATCACTGTCCAAAGGTCCCACTGAAAGTGTACAACCAATGAATGTAACAAGATATCATGACATCATGATATCCATCTCCTCAATAAATATCAACCAAATACCCTCACACAATCAAAGAACTCAAATGCAACACGAGATCCTCAGTAAAGAAGACAAAGTAAAACCATGATCCTCATACCAAGAAGATACACTGCCCCAACCTGAATCAAGATCCAATCCATCACCACCAACAATGAACTTGCATAAACCATCATGACATGCCAAATTCTCTAAAGCACAAGAAACATCCATGACACCATGATCACCACCAAATTTACCAACAACACAACCAAACCCAACCATGTCCCACATATCTGCATAACATAGTCAACTACATAGATCTCATATCATAACTGTACCTCATGATACCATCTCACCTCCTCAACATGACAATGAAACCAATAAACCAAGTGACTAAACCAAGCCACTAAACTAAAAATGCATCAACATTGAAATATCTATGGGCATAAACAACCCACATCCAAGTCATAGGTGCAACAAGTAAGTATAGACCACCTACAATGCTACACAACTTGTAGATACAACAATGAAGCATACAAATCCAACCAAATACAGATAACCATGTCAAAAAGAGAATAACCTAAGATGTAAAATTGAGCATACAATGATTCCAACATCAAATCTCCTAATTCCAACAATCCATAAGCTCATAGTATCACTATAGTCAAAATAATCCATAAAAAACTTAGGATAGAATATCAAAAAATAAATCATGTAAAAATAACTCTAAACCTAATCCATTGTTTAGTGCTTTGAACAAGCTTTCTGTCGACTATTTAAAGTCCAAAATCCGACTCTGTATGCACTTGATATCACCTCTTGAAGCTCAAAACTACAAAATCTATGAAAATATCTAGGATCATAGTGTAGAGCACTGAGTTAGCTTTCCAACGAGTCCAAGAAGAGCAAAAATGGACAATCTGGGTGAAAGTTATGCCCCCCAGAAGAAAAAGCACAATTTGAGTATGAGGAAATTTTTTTTAGCCCCCCTGGTAGTGAGGCGATGGCCCACCAGTGGTGGCGAAGCCACCCATTTATGCATCAGACCCGAAATATTATTAAATTCAATTTAATTTGCATATATCAAAACTTTCAGTGGGCATTTTAATTTTGATTAGGAGGATTTTATTTAACAATGATGAAATTTTAAATATTAAAATTTGCACTTTTAAAAAAATGGTTTTAAAACCCCAAAAGGGGTGTGCCAACGGTTAAGGGCTTGATAGTCCTGCCAGAAAGTACCGCTCCGACAGTGCTGGATGGTACTAGCCGACAGGGATTGTCGGTCCCTGTCTACCGAGTATAGTTGCACGGGGATGGGGGGCGACCCCCCAAGAGCCTTTTATTATTATTATTATTTTCAATTAAGATTTCCAAAAGTTGATTTTAATATTATTTTTGATTTTTTAATTTTTTAGCTTTTATTTTTTGGGAACGAATTTTTTTCAAAAGTGACGAGATATTTTTTTTAATAAATTTTTATTTTGAATACACCAATTTGATGTTCGTACGAACTGTAAAAGGGGGTTTGATTAATTTTTTTTTGCATTTTTTCACTATTATCAAAATATGTTGAATTTTATATCAAAATTCGTCTCTCAGCCAACTTGAATCCAACCATGAGGTCCATTTTATTCTAGGTCATTTGTAAAATTTTCCCCACAAAACCCCCATTTGAATGCACAACCAAGAAACCCTTTTTAGCCAAATTTTTTCACACCCCAAATCTGCAAACAACCCATCATAACAAAAAACCCAAAACCCTTAGATCTACAATAAACAACCTAAAAACCCTCATATCTTGCCATGTCTTTCATTCTCTCATGCATTGCATAGATTCAAACTTCAAGCAATATTTTCTCAACCTAGGGTTATAATAAAAAATATTCAACCATGAAAGGTCTGATACCACTTGTAAGGAAACTTGCAGTCATTCAATGACAATTTCCACATAACCCAAAAGAGATAAAAATGCCAATAAGTACTCAGAATCCATATGCAAGAGAATAGAAAACATACCCATCGAAGATGACACAAGATATACCCTAGGAAAACCCTCAAGAGGGAAAAAACCCAGCCTCCAAAAGCATCCATACTCCATCATATTAATCAACAATAAAGAAAATACAAGAGTTTCAATGAACACCTCTGAAGCATCAAGTCCTGTAATGAATCTCCATGTGTCCAAGCATGAATCCACACATCCCATGCCATGATTCACAAATGCACTCCTAAAAAAGACTCAATAATGATAGCCAAGCCACTCATCCCAACCTAAACCACTACATGTGTTTACTTTTATAGACACAAGCCCACACAAAATAATACTAGTGGTAAGGTAAAACCATGTACCACAAAACCATGTGAATACAAAACCACTAATCCCTTATTTAATATTGGATACTAAGACTTCACTTTATTTAATATTTTCCCCAATTTTAAATTATTATCACACATCTCCCACACATTAAATAATAATATAATGTTACAATACGACATCAAGTGGTCCCCAAATAATTACCTAGTGTGATTATCCACACCACCAAGGTGCACATCACAACTAAATAATTACTTAATTACAACATTATAATAAATAATTTTATGCAATGGTGTACAACACCATATCCCAACAACCACATGGAAAATGGGTCCTCACTTAGACCTAGGACCCTCCCTTGGGATATGTTTTGGGTGGTATTTAATGATTTCAAATCTAGATCTAATGTCGGCTTGTGGTATTTGAATTTCAAGATTTAATGTTAAGATATGTATAAATACAAGGCTATTTCACTTAGTTTAACCTATAATATTTCATGCAAGCTAAGGATATTCACAAGATCATTGATAGAGCATTCAAGAGCATTTCTAAGGCATTCAAGGGCATATTTATAGAAGATTATTACAACATTCAAGAGTCATTCCATCATGTCAAAGATTTAGCGCATAATACATGTTGTTGAGCTAATGTGGTGATGTAGCATTCAAGATCTATCAAGCATATTCAAGGCATTGTTTCTAATAAAAGTTCATGATCAATATCTACATTCATTGAGGCCACTTCATGCTAAGTTACAAACTTGTATCCCAAGGTTTCAATTGAGGATTGGTGAGTTGTGACTTGTATTTGTTCATTCATCATTCCTTTCATGTATTTTTTCATTTCAAGGTTTAATTACCAAAATGGGGTTTGACCAAGGAAAATCCCTATGTTTTAACAAAACAACATTTTTTCTCCTCTTTGATGTGTGATTGCAGGTATTAGGTTGAAGATCATTTGGAAAGAAAAATTGCAAAAGTTGTCAAAATTGCATGAAAAGTTATCAAATCGTGGAAACTGAGCTACATGATTTATTTTTGACTTTCTAACAGTCTTTGAATAGAATTTGGGTGTACAAACATTGAAGAACAAAACCTAGAAACTGATTTTCTAGAATTCTAGCTAGGACCCATTCACCATAGGGAAAATGAGTCCTCAGTGAGGTTTGAATTTTTTTTGTAATAGGTACACATCATTTGACCCTCTTAAAACTCGCCTTTCAATTGTTATATCAGTTAGGTTTATTTTATGATTCTCATTTATACATTATAACACACATATTGAATGAAATAGAGGTGGAAATTAGGTTCATTATTTTGTTAATTCATTTTGGTGAACCTCTTTTTCCTTCATTTCATTATGGTGAACCCAACCTTGTACATCAAAATTCTAAAAATTAGAGTCCATTAAAACCCTAGATCTAGGATTTGCATTAGTTTACATTTCCTCTAGGGTTTTCAAAATTGCATTAGTTTGCATTGCATTTTAGGTGTAAACTTGCATTTTGCATTCATTTTAAATCTAAAAATTCAACAAAAATTGCATAATGTTAAACTAATTTTGCATAGTTTTTGCATATTAGTGTACTTTTCATCATTCATATTCAAAAATTGGATCAAAATTGCATTTCAAAAAGTGTCATAGAGTTCATCATTTTTCCTTCATTGCACTTGCATTTCAACATTAAATTTTGGAAATTTCTATTACAAAAGTTACAGTTTGAGATCTGAAATAGAAAACACATATAATCACTCAGAAATTACACTTTCAATATTAAAAAAATTTGTACTAGGACCCATTCACCATAGGGTGAATGAGTCCTTGTTAGGGTTACAAGGGCAACAAGTTTTCATAGTTCCTAAGCTTCAATATCAAATTTAGAGTTTCTTGAAAAAGCATACCAGGACCCATTCACCACTGGGCGAATGAGTCCTTGGAGGCCTACAAAAACCAACTTTTCTAATATTTTTTGTGGTTTTCAACACTTTCTAGGCCCACTAGTAACCTATTGTATCTGTCTGGAAAGTTTCAATAATTTCCTTTTTATGCATCTAGGTCAAAATCATCCATTTAGTGCAGCTATTTTTGAATCATTCTAAAATCATTTTAGTAGAAAAAAACATAATATCTGAAAATGCTTACGTTTTTGTAATTTTGCATTTTTTACACAATGTTTACTTTCTTGAAGCTTTGCATAAGATGGATAAAAGTAATTTTCCTTTTTGGGCATGCAATGTTAGTATCTTACCTTTCTAAGCACGCTAAGAAAAATTTCATCCCTCCTACTTGTGAGAATGCTTTAGTGAACGAGGATGCAAGCATAGACAATCATGACAATCATAAATTTTCTTCTCTCGATACCTCTCTTATTAGTGACAAATGTTTCTTGGCGAAGAAAGAAACAATCATTGAGAATCATGAAAGTATTGCTTTCCCTCTCCTCCTCCCCCTTGTAAATATATTATGAGACAAGAAGATGAGATCATTGACACATTTCTTAACATTACTTTACCTAGTCTCTATTCATCTCCTAACACCTCCCCTACTTGTGAGAATGATTTAGTGAAAGAGGATACAATTGTGGATGATCATGAAAATCACATTTTTGAGGAGGATATGTTGGTGTTAAGAGATCCAATGATTGAGAGCTATGGCAATCCTACCTCTCCTACTTGGGAAGACATTACAGGGTATGGGGATGTAACTATAGATAACCATGACAATCAAATTTGTTCTTCCTCTAATATCTCTCTTAGATGCGAAGAAGATAGTTTGGTGTTAGAAGATACATTTAGTGAGAGTCATGATAGTATTGTTTCTCCCTTTCCTAATGCTCCTACCATTTGGAAAGATCTATTTGAATGAAAGGATCCAATCATTGGAAAACATGAAAATCATAGCTATTCTTCTCTGGATGCCTTCCCTATTTATGATGGAGTTACTTTACAAAATCTAACCATGGAATGTGATGAACCTCTTGTTTTTGCCTCTCCTAAAATATCTCCTACTAGGGTAGATATTATGGCACAAGATAATGAGATCCCAGAGAAAAAGGATGAAATCATGTACAATCATAACAATCAAATTTGGCCTTCTCCTAATATATCTCCTATTTGTGAATAAGATCTAATTGATGAGTCATGAGAATCCTATTTATTTTCCTCTCTTCCCCTAGGGAAAACATTATTGAACAAGAGAATTTCATCATTGATAAGCAAGAAAATCTAACCATTGATAACTCCCTTACTTTTGATGAAGTCATTTTAGAGGAACCAACCATTGAATGTCATGAACATCTAATTTTTTGCTCTCCCAAAAACTCTCCTACTAGAGAAGATATCATGGTGCAAGAAAATGAAAACATTGACACATATCTTTCAAACAATAGTGATGTGGCTTCCTTAGATGAAGATGATGTAGTGACATTAGACTCCCCTTCACTAATAAATCATGAAAACAAGGATAATTGTGTTGAGGTTATGAACATTAGGGCTCCCTCGAGTCCTCTAATTCTTATATCTCCTACAAATCCTTTAATTATCGAACCACCTAAGCCTCAAATTATCATTTATCCACCCTCACAAAAACTATAAGTTCAAAATAAACCAGTACTTATCTTTGAACCACCTTTAAAAGGAAACTTGATAATGATAATGTTTCACAACAATCAACTTACAATACCATTACTCATACATATAACACTAATAATAATCCACAACCAAGATAAAAAACTCCAACATCCCTCCCATTACCTCAACCTATCTTGCCTAATGCTCCTCATTTTCCCTCACCTAGTGGAAAGGAGTATGGTCTTGTTGAACAACTTAAAAATACTCCTGCTAAGATATCCTTATGGGACCTTATTCAAGCCTCACCTAGTTATCATAGCATGCTTCAAAGTGATTTACAAAAAGTTCCTACCCATCATAATGTGCAACCAAATGATGTGGAAACCCAAATTTAAGCTACAACTCTGACCAACTTAGACATTACTTTCTGTTAAGATGAGTTATCTTCGTTAGAAGAGCAAAAATGAAATGAAGCTTTCATGATAGTAGGTTAAGTTAATAGAATTGGGATAAAGAGAACTCTTGTTGAAAATGGTTTTTCCTTTAATGTGTGTAGTGCGAGCCTTTTGGAGAAGATTCTTATGGATAAGAGTGACATTGTCCTCAATTTTTTGTCTATCTAAGGGTTTGAAAACATAGGAAAACAACTGCTTGGATTCATCACATTACAAACTCCAGTCCATGTTATGCCTCACAATATTTCCTATAATCTTCTCTTAGGAAGGCCATGGATTCATGCAATGAATGGGGTGTCTTCTACCCTTCATCGTAAATGAAGTACGTCTATGCCAACAAAGTTTACACACTCAAGTATGATCTTGAACCTAAAAAATTGTTTGATTATTGAGAAAGAAAAATGAGATCCTTTGAAAGCATTGAAATCAACTACAAAAGTGGAAGTCACGAAGGAAGAACATGAGAAGAAAATTGATGAAGTTACTAAGTTATTGGAAGATGATTGGGGTTCCTTAGATTTCAAACCTAGATTCATGGGTGAATACAAGATCATAACAAAAGAGTCTAACAAGGGACAATAAAAAGTAGTAATTTCAACACAAAATTTGAAAGACCCTTCTAAAGCATCCACCTCAACCACTTTAGAAGAATAAACAAATTACACAACAAACTTTGATGAAGTTGATTATGAACAACCACTGAATCCAAAAGAAATGAAAAATATTTATGGAAGAGGTTATAAACTTATGAAACAACTTGGTTATAGTGGAAACGATGTGGTGCTAGAGAACAAGGTACACATGTCCCTATAGAGCCTAACATGCAAGAAACAACTAGTGGTATTGGTTATTTTCCTTTGAAAGAAACAAAAGCATCAAAAAGGCCTCCACTTAACATCAACACTCTTAAAAAAGATTATTCCAAGACAACTTTAACTTTGGTGCATCCTTAACTGATCGATACTACATGTGGGAATATCTCATTCAATAGGAATCAAATTGAAACTTTGTCTACTCATTATAATCAATAACAATAAATGTTGTTCCTTGCCATGTAATAGTTGTAGGATTGTAGCATCCTCACTATATAGGAGCGAATTTGCACCCCTTGTGTAAATTCCCCTTTTGCATCCCCTCACCTTATAAAATCAAATCTAAAGGTGAAATTCCACATCACCCATCCAAAATGCATCCACTTGGTGTCCATTTTGTGTGTCGGTGGGGGAATATTTGTCAAGGACGTGAGCGCGACATGCAGATGTTTGCGTGGCACATTGCCATCCCTGAAAAATTCCTACCTCTAGAGTTCATAGGAATGTTACATTCTTCATTAGGGACTAATTGTAACGCCTTTGTGTCAACTAGCCAACTCGAAAATGACTCTTTCCCTCTCATTTTTGGTCTTCAAATGCATCCATTTCACTATCACTTCATCTTCTACACACTCATTTGATCTTCTTCATGATTCTAGCAATTCACTTGATCTTTGTTGCATCCATTGAACATTACAACAATTTTGTTGCTCCATCAACTTCATTGAGAACATGTTGTGCTACCATAGAAGCTACGAGTTTGGAGTCTTGCAAGACCTCCCTTTGTCACTACTATGATCATGTTGACTTTACCAAGCTTGTTGTCTTGCATTCTCCCTTCATTGGCCTTGTGTTCCTTTGGGTGGAGGTGGTATTGCTTCAATTTCCTTCTTGTTGTGGTTTGATAGAGTAGCTTTGCATCTTTTGTAGTGTTCAATATTTCCCTTTCTATTTCCTTTATCGTATTTTCTACTTCGTGGCTTTCCTAGTTGTCCATGGAGGTGGAAACACCAAAGAGGGGGTTTGACTAAGGTGAACCCCTATATAACCCAACATTTTCCTCTCTTTTTCTTGTGTGTATGTGAACACACGCGTGGAGCTTGCTGGAAAACTGGCATCTCAGTGAGTTGATATTCATCACCCTCATCTTCATCTACCTTCTTTATCATTTATGTAGCTAATTTTCATACTTCATAGTTCTATTTATTTCGTTAAAGCTATTTAGCTAGGTAGTTAGTAGGTTCTCTGGTATTTTACACTGTATTTCACTCTTTCTGGCTGTATAGACGCCAATGCGCTAGAGAGATGCTGATGCACCATGTTGTCATCCTAGACCTAGACTGTCATCCTTGGATAGAGAGCTATTTGAGGTGCAATTTGAACTCTAGAAACTGGCTCATCTAGCCCCATTTACACTTTCAAATTTGTAGAGTGACAAAAGCACTTGAGAGTGCTCTTCATTCTTGATTCTTATCCTAAACACTCATTAGCTTGAGTAAGTTAGGGCAGCCCTCCACTCTTGGCTCTCCATGACTTGGAGCCTTGGTGTGGTTGGTCCCCCTCTCTTACATTTTTCTAAACCTGACATGAACCATTTTGGTTCCATTTAGCTGTACTGAAAGTTCCTTTCCTTGTATCCTAGGAGCATTGTGGGTGTGAGTGTTGCAACCCTAATTACGACCCCTAGTGGCATAGTTGGAAGGTTCCATAAGTGTCATAGAATGAAATCTTATTTAGGTCACTGTCCAATTGCAAAACCTTTGGGGGCTCTATGAAAGTTTTGTTTAGTGTATGCGATGGCTTCCTTTTTACATCTTCCTATCTCTTCCGCATAGCCTACAAGTAGTTCTCTTGGCATAACCTTCACCTCGTAGTCCAATTTCCAATGGGTTATAATGAAGAGCCATCTCCTCTATACATCCCCATGCAAATCAATAGAAACACTATAATAGGTGTTCTTGTTGACACGATGTGTTAGGTGAATGTGATTACTAAGTAGAATATGTTGATCAATTTCCTACAAAAATATGGGTACGACACACTTGAAAGTACCATATGTACACATAACGAAGTTTTGTACCTCCCCTTGGCAGCATCACCTTTTTGATCCTCATTGGACCTAAGTTAGTAAGCTTGCTCTTTGACATAATCCTGGGGTTTGAACTCTTCAGAGTGAAACTAGGTATCCCCTAGTTAGTTTCTATGAATGCAGTTCCCTCGGTGGTGCATAAATGTCTAAAATTTATCCATGAGGGTTCAGTGCACATAATCCATGACATTGGCTATAAACTGTTGGTTGCACATGGAAACTATTCTCTAGACCACTTTTGGCCTACACCCATTGGTCTACTTCCTATGAGGAAAAACCTCTAGTACCGCACCTACGTGAAGTACAAGAAAGGGTGCTTAATTCTTAAGATGAGGTACCATCCATCTCCTTATGCTGTCTCACATAAGGCTTGTTTGAAAGCTGATAGTGATTCCAATATGGCCCGGAGAAGGGGAGAAGAGAAGCATTATCGAGATTCCTCTTCCTCTTCTTTTGTTGTCTAGCCTACCACTTCCTCTCTCCATGCTATGGCATCATCAGATTCTACTCTACGTTTGTGAGAGAACCCTATGGTGTCCACTTGGTGAAAGCCCAATTGTCTTGCATTTGAACTTCTCATTTTTCCCACGGTGCCTAGGCCCATTTGATATGGTAGAGGGAAGGGTCTTCATGGGGAATCCTCTATTTCTCGGCCTTCGTGGCCTCCTACCACTCCTATCCTCAAGGAAATGAATGGGAAGAGGCCCATCGTTGAGGTGCTAGAGCTAACTCTCCTCACTATTGCTCCAACCTCTTCTTAATCTCTTTCTCCTTCTCCCTGATGAGAGCATCATAATACTTTCATTTAAAGCATTTTATGTTTAAAAGACTTGTTATTTTTGTTAATTGACATGACTGGCAGTAGATTATAGATTAAAATATTTACTTATTTTTCTTTATGCTTAGCTAAATTAGTGGATATATTTGCAGTAATGATTTATGTTAATTACATTACTTTATGATGATATTAGCTGAGATAATTATGCTGAGTTGATATTTTACTACCATAATTGTTATCCTTTTCTTAAGGGTTTTGAACAGGGTATTTTAAAGATTGATGATGTGGTTAAACTCTTTGTTTAATCATGATGGATGAATACGCCATAGATGGGCCCTATTGGATGATGAGTAACTCAAGTCCAAATTGACTTCTTTATAGTTAGTTATGGAACTTCTACTTCCATCACCAATCTGGTATAGTTCTCTTTAGTCCAGTTTTGGTTTTGTTTTAGTTTGATTGTAATCTTTAGTTTGATCACCTTAAGTCTTGGCAATTGACACCATGTTAGAAATCTAATAAGGATATTATTATAAATATTCATGTTTTGGTTTTAGTTAGGAGTTAGATAATTTCAATTAGATTTTTGTAATTCAACAACAATACTTTGTTCTACGTTCTACTTTTGATCAATGGGAATGAAAGCAAGGAGTTAATTAAATCACTATGTTAAGGGATCTTACCTGAGGAAGAGCAGGGCCCGCTCAACCTTTGGAATGATCTTATGTTGGTATTTTGTTAAGTTATGCTATTTCTGATTCATTCGTATTAAATCTAAAGTAGATATTAATTTTGAATTTTTAAGTTGTTAAATCATTTTATGACTTAGTGAATATTAATTCTAGATAGTTACTTATGCTAGAATTACTTTTCAAGTTTTATTTTGTTGTGGTTAGATTAAGTTGTCAAAATCATTATAAGTTTTATTAGATTAATTGGATTTAGATGCTATTCGAAGTAGTTAAGTTTGGTGTTTATTTATTAAGTTTCAATAGAAGCGATGATAGGAACTTATGGAAAGATGAAGTTGGAGTTTGTTGAAAATATGTTCATGGAGATAAGTATTTATGTTTTCTAGAGTAATCATCATTTTCTCACAATTCATTTCTGTTCTTAAAATTGTGTTTAATTTCCAACAAATAATTATGGATTTCTTTTAAAAGCAAAATAGAATTAATTTGGATTTCGTGTTTTAGATTAAGGATTAAAGTAATCATTAGTTGCCTCCATGAATCAGTCTAAATCAAGTTCAATAAAGTTAAAAATAAGTCAACAATATTTTAAATTAGAAAATAAGATAGAATTAAACCTTAGGAATCAGTTGCTACAGTTCAGCTCCTGAGATCTCCTGAAAGCTCTTGAAAGCTCTTGAAGTAGGAAAATCGATACTTGAAGTCACTGTTTATAGTGAAAAGCCCAACAAAGAATCCGTGACAACTATCCTTATCACATGTTGCTCTGAGACACACCCGGTTCGATACATAATTGATTAAATGATGCAAGTTGTGACATCAACGACCTTGCCCATCATTTTTGGCACCGTTGCTAGGGATACTTAAAAGATTTGGATATTTAGTGTGAATCCTCAGTGTTGATAAGGAAGAGAGATCTGAATTATGGATGAGACAAAATAGAGACCATATAGGAAGGTTTCTTCCATGAAACGTTGATTTTTGTAGAATTATTGATTTTGATTAGGAATAAGACGTTCAACAATACTAGATCAAAAATCAAGAAAATAATCAAGAACATCCAATTGAAAATAAAAAAGGAAACAAAAATCCATTTCTAGGAGAAGAAATGGGTGACCAACCAGTACGTCCCCCAAAAAAAGGACCTTTTCAAATCCTATCAATCTTGAAAGATAACTTGATGAACCTCCTATGAAGAACATTTCACCCTCAATTCTACCTACCTTTAGGGGAAATACTTCAGAAGACCCTGATCAATTCTTGTTTGAATTCAAAATTTTATGTCAAACCTATGATTATGCAACTAATAATCAGAAGTTGAAGTTGTTTCCTTCTACTTTGAAAGAATCAATTTTAAGATGGTTCATGGGTTTAGGATCAGGAACAATTAGAACTTGGCAACAAATGGAAACCAAATTCTTGGAAAAGTACCAAGATTACTGTCGAGTAAGGGATAGGAAGGAGGAATTGTTTCGAATGAGGCAATTGGAGAATGAAAGTATGGAAGACTATACTGATAGGTTCCAATTTGTGCATTAGAGGTGTACTAATGGACTGGATAATGAAATTAGCAAGATAATTTTCTTGAGAGCGATTGATGACGGGACAAAAGAGTCCTTGAATCTAATGGGAGAGGGAGACATTAACAAGATCTCCTTGGATGACATTATGGAGATTTGTAGGAACTAATCTAGAACTAGAGTGGGGACTAGAAACTCCAGAAGAAACAAGGCTAATACCAATGATGTATCAGAAGTAATAGAGGAATTAGCGAATATGAAGAATGATCTACTTCTGCATCTCAACATGCAAGGAGATAAGAGGAGCACTGAACCATTGTCAATTTATTGCTCCAAATGTAGGGGAAAACACCTTTTGAGAGAATTTCCATTAAATCAAGTTGAGATCTGTGAGATTTGTGAAAAATCACACTCAACAAGTTCCTGTAATACTTTGGCTAGCGTAAAAAGCAATTTAAAGAAACCACCAATAATCGAAGAAGAGCTGAATTATGTTGGTAAAAAGCCTCAAAACTTAGGGTACAATTCTAATCAGAGACAATATGGTTTGACGCAAAATTGGAATCAAAACCCTTGGCAAAACTAGAACCAATGGACCCCTCAATATCAACCACCTACTTATTGGAATCAACTCGAATGGATGAATCCCCAATGGAATCAACAACCACAATGGCAAGCCAATTAGTCCTCATGGAAACAAAATCAAAACCAATTCCAACCATGGAAAAGTCAGGGACAAAAATTCCCCTAGGGACAAATGACTCCAACACTTAATGCCCCTAATCCTCCCAATGATTAGGTGAACCGACCTCAACTACCAGCTCAACCAGTTGCCAATCCAAGAAACAAATGTAATGATGCAAGTCCCCCTAATGTGAATGTTATTGATGTTAATGACATATAGTTTAGAAATAAAACTCTGTAAACTACACCAATAGAGAAAATTCAAGAAAGAGGGGAAGAAAATGAAAATTCAACCGAAAAACAAACCTTGGAGGAAGAAAAAAATGTCATTCAAGCTCCCTACCCTGAGAGATTAAAGGAAGAGAAAATCACTCTTGAAATCCCTCCACCTAATCACATGAATGTAATCGATTCTCAACTTCTTAAAGAGTTGAAAAATATTAACATTGTGATACCACTATTACAAGCAATCAAAGATATACCGGAGATAAATCAGTTAGTTAAATTCCTTTGCATGAAAACTCCAGGAAGGAAAAATAAAATGCCTTGAACAATTCAAGTAGGGACAAAAATTACTGATGTGTTATCAGAAAGACTACTTCCACAGAAATATAATGATTCTCGTAGCCCTGTAATAATACTGAGTATTAATGGAATTGAAATATCAAATGTTTTAATTGATTTAGGAGTTTCCATTAATGTTATCACATCTGATACAGTACAAAAACTTGGGATGACAACTATTGAACCAACAACAAATGTTCTATAGTTACCTGACCAATCTACCACAAAACCAAAGGGTATAATAGAAGAGATCATGGTTACCATAGACATATGGGATTATCCAGTTGACTTTTTGGTTCTTAAAGGAAGAAATAAAGATTCTAAATATCCAATCATCTTAGGTAGACCGTGGTTAGCTATTGCTGCCACTTTAATTGATTGTAGATCTAGAAGCATGATCATATCAAATGGTCAAAAACAAAAAGAATTGTCACTCTACCCACCAACACAACCAAAAATTCAACCAAACACTCAAATTTGGGTGGATGAAGATTTAGAGTCAGAAGGTGATGGTATTGTAGAGTTAGCCATGGTTACTATAACTAAACATGTTCAAGAATGTGAAGAACAAGAGTTAACTTCAAAAATTGAAAGATAAAACTATCAAACAACATTACATGGACAACATTCTTGTCCTCTAAATACTCTTGTTGAGAAATCAATAGATTCCACCAAAGACACCAAAGAGATTATAGTAGCTAGAGATAAACCTCTCAATATCAATTCATCCTTATCCCCAACACAAGAACAAGAATTGAAAGACACTTTAGAAAAAAACACTAAAGCATTTGCTTGGGAGTATATAGATATGAGAGGGATCCATCCTTCAATTTGTAGTCACCACATTTACACAGAAGATGTAAGACCAATCAGACAAGGACAAAGGCGTATCAATCCTATTCTGCATGACATTGTAAAAAAAGAAATAGAGAAGCTGCTCAAAGTAGGGTTCGTATACCCAATCTCTGATAGTCAGTGGGTTTCCCCACTGGTTATTGTTCCAAAAAATAATGGTAAATGGTGTGTGTGCATAGATTATTGAGAATTGAATAAAGCCACAAATAAAGACCATTTTCCATTGCCATTCATAGACCAGGTACTAGATAACCTAACAGGAAACAACTACTTCTATTTTCTTGATGGCTTTAGTGGATATAACTAGATCCAAGTAGCCCCTGAAGATCAAGACAAAACTACCTTTACTTGAACTTGGGGCACATACGCATATACAATCTTACCATTTGGAATATGTAATGCGCCTGCCACATTTCAAAGAATAGTGCTAGCCATTTTTGTAGACTTCACCACTTCTTGTGTTGAAATTTATATGGATGATTTTACAGTCCATGCCAAAACATTTGAGGAGACACTCCAAAACTTAGACAAGGTCTTACAAAGATGTAAGGATCATAGATTATCACGCAACCATGAAAAAAGTTCCATTATGATGACAAAGGGCATTGTTCCGGGACATCACATCTCAAAAGAGGGGATAAAGGTTGATCCCAAGAAAGTTGAGATCATACAAAACATTGAAATCCCTAAGAACCAAACATGAGTTTGAAGTTTTCTTTGCCATACTGGGTATTACAGATGGTTTATAGAAGGATTTAGTAAAATTGCATCACCACCATTTACCCTACTCAAGAAAGAAGAGGAGTTTGTATGGACTGAAGATTGTCAAAAATATTTTGAGACAATAAAAAAATCCTTAACAACTTCTCCAATCATTAAAGGACTTGTTTGGGGAGATCCATTTCACCTACCTGTAGATGCATCCAATCTAGCTATTAGAGTAGTGTTAGGACAAAAAGATGACGATGACGCCATGCATGCAATTTATTACGTTAGTAAAAATTTAAATCCTATAGAGATAAATTATACAATAATAGAAAAGGAATTTTTAGTTGTAGTATATGCAATAAAAAAGTTCAGGCATTATATTACAGGTTACAAAGTTTATGTACATACAAACCATGCTGCAATTAGATATTTGATGAACAAGGTTGTAGTAGGTGGAAATATCATTAGATGGTTACTATTGTTGCAGGAATTTGATGTTACTATCATTGATAAACCTGGAAAAGACAATGTTGTTGCTGACTTTCTTTCCATAATTGTTTCATAGGATAATCAAGAACTAGTGGATAATACATTTCCAGATGAACATCTATTTTCTATATCAATTCATCCACCATGGTTTGATGATTTGGAAAATTACCTTGTAACAAGAAAATGTCCAAGTCACTTTAGTTAGAAATAAAAAAAGAGGTTAATTCGTGAAAGTTCTAGATTTTAGTGGATTAATGCTCTTTTGTTTAAATTGTGCCCTTACCATGTTTTACGTAGATGTGTATCTGAGTTAGATGTTTATGATATAGGACATGCCTACCATCATGAGCCTGAAGGAGGACACTATTTAGTAGTGAGAATAGTTCACAAAATCTTAGGAGCTGGCTACTTTTGGCCATCAATGACAAAGGATGTTTCATTCTTTGTCAAATGCTGTGATGAGTTCCAGAGGATGGGAAAACACACATTGACCATGGAGATTCCGTTTCAACTACAAATAGCTCTAGAACCATTTGAAAAATGGGGCATCAATTTTGTGGGACCTGTCAATCCACCTTCAAGAGGGAAATGTTACATCCTTGTTTCTACTGATTATGCAACAAAATGGGCTAAGGGGAAGGCATTAATAACAACTGAAGATAAGGTTGCAAATTTTCTATACAAGCAGATTCTATAGAGATTTGGTGCACCTAGAGAAATTGTTTTAGACCAAGGACCATAGTTTGTATCAGTAATGATGGAAGCATTTTTATAGAAATACCGGATGACTCATAGAAAATATTTTCCATATCACCCTCAGGCTAATGGACAAGTGGAGGTTACTAACAGAGAATTAGAGAATATTTTGACAAAAATAGTTTCATTGAGGAAGACAGACTGGGTAGAAAGGTTGGATGAAGTAGTGTGGGCCTATAATACCACATAGAAAACAACAACTGAATTTTCTCCTTATGAAATAGTGTATGGAAAGAAACCAGTTATGCCAATTGAACTTGAATTAAAAGCATTGAAGATAGTAGTAGAAATTGGAATTGATCTACCAGAAGTAGAGAAAAGTAGAATTTTGCAGCTTAATAGACTTGATGAAATGAGAATGGAGGCACTTCAACATACAAAGGTGATTCAAAAGCAAAGGAAGGAATGACACGATAAACATATTGTGTCCAGTTAGTTCAATGCAGGAGATTGGGCATTGTTATTTGACTCTAGATTTGAAGAGTTTCAGGGGAAGTTCCATACAAGATGGTCAGAACCCTATGAGATAGATCAGATATTTGAAAATAGAGTTGTCTAATTAATACCAATTGATGGAGAAAAGAGAGTTATGCTAGTGAATGTTCATCGTCTAAAAATATATCATAAGCCTGCATCAAAGGAAGAATTTTTAGATGATCTACAAGATAGAATTGAACATTTTCTCATGGAAGATATTTCTTCTATGAGAGGTCTCTAAAATTTTGAGGAAGGCATGAATAAATAGGGTAAATTGAAAACTAGCAAATGGAAGTTTACCTTGAGAAAAATGGAAGTAAATTGAAAACCAACAAATGGTGGTTTGCTTTTTTTTTTTTAAAAAAGAGATGACTAAAAACCAGCAAATGGTAGTCTATCTAAGTTAACTCTTGAAGGCTCCTAAAGAACTCCAGAAAGCTCCTGAAGACTCTTGAAGATTGAAGACTTTGAAGACTTCGTTTGGATCGATAGCTCCTGAAGAGCTCCCAAAAAGCTCCTGAAGGCCAAAGACTCTAAAGACTCCATTTTGCTCAACAACTCTTGTTGACTCTTGAAGTTCCAAAGCTCCTGAAGACTCCTAAAGCACCCCTAAAAATCTTGACAATCTCAAAGGCTCTCAACTCATATAATTCCAAAGCTCCTAAGAGCTCCTGAAGGCTCCTGAAGAACTCAAAGGCTCGAAATAAACTAAGGTGCACATTTAATATGAATATTACTTTTGAATATTATTTTCTAAGGTACTTAGACTAATTTAAAATAGGTAGATATTTATGAATCTAGACATCTCTGCCATACTATTAATTAATGATGGTAATAAATAAAATTTTAATCATTTCAAAAAGTGGTGATGGTTGATGTAAGGAATGATGTGACATTAGATGATGTCAGCCAATGATAATGAATCTTTTCATGATTTGGTTGTCTTTTCAAAAATCCTCCCAAGTACATGTTGACATGTGTAATGAACGCCGCCAACCTTGTGAATTGAATTGCAAGCTTCATGTTGTGGCATGTGAATCGTCCAAAGTAGTAAAAGAAATAAATGCATAAAGTTAATGGAACGTCATGTCATTTTCAAATTGGCTGCTCCCAAATCAAGAAAAAAATCATTCCACATTTTTGGTAAGTAATTTAGATTGCTAGTTGAAGTCTGCCATTGTAGAATTCTGCCATTGTTGACAGAGAGAAATGGGGAATAAGAGAAATGCTGAGCCGAAGAACTTTAATCTTGACTCATAAACCAAAAGATTGCTAGAAGAAGCTGGGTGGCTAAATTTTGTGATGTAGTATGAAGGTTTCCAGCCAAAAATGGTTGGGGAATTTGTGAGAAAATTTAATGTGAATGTCACTAGAGTAAGGGGAGAGATAATTGAAGTTACTCTTGAAATTATAAGTGAAATTTTTGGAATCCTAGCTGAGGGAAAACCGGTTAACAAGGGACAAGTTAAGTTTGAGAAATTGGTGGCTGTGTTTCACCAGGAGCCAGAAAGAAGGCCAAAAATTCAAACGCATAAAGGAGACCAACACAACATAGCTCATAATAGTTTGGACGAGCCATGGAGAACTATTGTGATGTGGCTCATGAAGTTATTCACCTACGATGAACAATATGGCACAATATTGGGTCTAGGAATGCGGTTATTAATACATTTGAGGTATGGTTAGACAAAAACTTCTGCTAGGATAAATCTACCAACGTTTTTGTTCCAAAAAATTTCTTCCATGAGTTTGAGAGTAAAAGATAGGGGGGAATCTTATATAAAATACCAGGGATTAATACATTTGATAATTAAATGCCATTTCTTAAAAAAAGAAAATGGGAAGTAGCGCTGGTTAGAATTTTTTTTTGTGCTTGTAGAAAAGCCAAAAGGGAAACCCACAAGGGGACCCGCAGCTAAAAAGGAAAGAATTGAGAAAGGAGAATCTTCTAAGAAAAGGGGAAAAATAAAATCACAAGAATTCTCTAGGGTAGGCCATACTAGTTCCAAAAAGAGAAAGCAAGAAGTACATGAGGAAAGCCCTAGCCATGTTGAGACGTTAGTGTCCACCCCTGAAGAAACACCTAAAGTTCAAACTCCTATTTTAGAAAGTCCAAAAGAAACTGTTGTAAGCTATGAAGAAACCCATACACTAGTACAATCTCCTAAGCAGCCCCAAAGTCCTCCTCAAAACCCAATGTTGACTCTTGAAAGACCCCTTGTTTTTGAAATTCATGACTTTGCTGAAGAGTTCGAAGCACAAACTAAAGAGCAAGAAGCATTTGAGGAATTTGAAGAAGAGGAAACCGTGAGATCCCCTACACCTCCTCCAATTGTTGAGCAAAGAAAAGGAAAAGAACTATTGATTGAAGAAGAAGAATCCCATGAAAAATTGAATGAAGAGGAGTTAGAAATTGAAGAATTATTGAGGGCTATGAAAATGTCCCGATTAGAATCTGAATTGGAACAAGAAAGGAAAAAAATGCAATTCCTTGAGGAGAAAATGAGAAGAAAATAAGAAGAATTACAACAATCTTTCAAAAAAACTCAAGAAATGGAAAGTAAAATTGAACAAAATGAAGCAAGGTTTAGAGAACAATTAAGTAAAATAGAGGATTCCCTATAACAAGCTAGTGTGCAAGCATTAGAAAATGCAGAATAAATTTCAAAATTAAAAGAAGAATTGCAACAAAAGGAAGAGCAATTAAAACAACAATCTATGTAGTTTTATGCGTAAGAAGCCTCTACTTCCACAACTTCATCGTGATACCTTGCTCTCCCTTCCATTATTTATGATATTCCTTCCATTCCATCAAATATTCCTCCTTCAGTCCAATCTAGATATCTCTCATTGACAACCTTGAAATTTAAGGAAGAAAATAAAGTGTTGAAAGAGAAAGTACATAAGTTAGAAAAAGAAAAAAATGAGATTGAAAGGAGACTTGAGCAAGTGGTAGAAATTAGTTCTGCAATGCTTTCCATTAGAAGACTAGATGGGATGTATGCTTTGTTTCTTAGAGAAAGGTTTCTAGAATGGAAGTTGAATCAATTAATCTTAGGAAGAAGCCTGGATTATTAGAAGGATAAGGATTTTCTACAGGATTACTTTAATAGCCACCCTGCCATTCAAAATTTAATGTGTGAATTTTACCAGCATGGATTTTTAATGGGAGACAATGATGACTTTATGTTGAATATTTATGTTGGTGAGCTTCAAATCAGATCATTTGTCTCTTTAATGCAAAATCAGATAGAATGGTCAAGAAGAATGGAAAAATATAAGGAGGCTCAAGGAAGGTATGGGTTACCAATGAGACCTAAAATGCCTCATGCTAGAAAATATATCACAACAGTATGATCAGTGGTAAGGCTCAATCAAGTTAATCCTCTTTATGTTTCAAAATTGTTCGATAGTATTGTTGCATTCTAGAATGTTGATGGAACACTTCCCCCATTAGCACTACAATCTTGTGAGGAAAGGTATCAGCTCATTCCTAAGATAGTCAAAAGAAGGGAGCCAATAAGTCCAAACAATATCAGCTGGAGTTTGATCAGAGTCAGACATGTCATCACCTTGATTTAGCAGCAGAAAGAATTTTGGGTCGACATGAGATTCAGAATGCTGATAATCATTATGCCCGCACCAAAGCTCAAAGAAAGAACAAATGTACCTGATGGAGTGTTAAGACCATGGTTTGAAAAGCTAAGACAAAACCATGGCTTTGCACTCAATAGCAGATTACTAGACTAGTACATGGAAGGAGTGTTCGATTGCTACATTTGGATGAAGACACTGAAGAAGGAAAAGGAGAACACCATAATTCTTGATGAGGAACCATGAGGACATGGTCCAGAACAAGTGGGGAAGAAATGACGAGAGCATCATAATACTTTCATTTAAAGCATTTTATGTTTAAAAGACTCGGTATTTTTGTTAATTGACATGACTGGCAGTAGATTATAGATTAACATATTTACTTATTTTGCTTTATGTTTAGCTAAATTAGTGGGTATATTTGGAGTAATGGTTTATGTTAACTGTGTTACTTTATGATGATATTAACTGAGATAATTATGCTGTGTTGATCTTTTACTACCATAATTGTTATCCTTTTCTTAAGGGTTTTGAATAGGGTATTTTAAAGATTGATGATGTGGTTAAACTCTCTGTTTATAATCATGATGGATGAATACACCATAAATGGGATCTGCTGGATGATGAGTCACTCAAGTCCAAATCAACTTCTTTATAGTTAGTTATGGAACTTCTTCTTCCAGCGCCAATCTATCATAGTTCTCTTAAGTCCAGTTTCAGTTTTGTTTTAGTTTGATTGTAATATTTAGTTTGATCACCTTAAGTCTTGGAAGCTAATGCCATGTTAGAAATATAATAAGGATATTATTATAAATGTCCATGTTTTGGTTTTAGTTAGGAGTTAGATAATTTCAATTAGATTTCTGTAATTCAACAACAATACCTTGTTCTGTGTTCTACTTTTGATCAATGGGAATGAAAGTAAGGAGTTAATTAAATCACTGTGTTAAGGGATCTTACCTGAGGAAGAGTAGGGCTCACTCAACCTTTGCAATGATCTTGTGTTGGTATTTTGTTAAGTTATACTATTTCTAATTCATTCGTATTAAATTTGAAGTAGATGTTAATTCTGAATTGTTAAGTTGTTAAATCATTTTCTGACTTAGTGAATGTTAATTCTAGATAGTTACTTCTACTTGAATTAATTTTCAAGTTTTAGTTTGTTATGGTTAGATTAAGTTGTCAGAATCATTATTAGGTTTATCAGATTGATTGGATTTAGATGTCGTTCAAAGTATTTAAGTTTGGTGTTTATTTATTAAGTTTCATTAGAAGCGATGATAGGAACTTATGGAAAGATGAAGTTGGAGTTTGTTGAAAATCTATTCATGGAGATAAGTCTTTATGTTTTATAGAGTAATTGTCATTTTCTCACAATTCATTTATGTTCTTAAAATAGAGTTTAATTTCCAACAATTAATTATGGATTTCTTTTAAAAGAAAAATAGAATTAATTTGGATTTTGTGTTTTAGATTAAAGATTAAAGTAATCATTAGTTTCCTCCATGAATCGGTCTAAATTAAGTTCAATAAAGTCAGAAATAAGTCAATGGGATTTTAAATTAGGAAATAAGATAGAATTAAACCTTAGGAATCACTCGCTACAATTCAGCTCCTGAGAGGTCCTGAAAGCTCTTGAAGTAGGAAAATCAATACCTGAAGCCATTGTTTACAGTGCAAAACCCCCCAAAGAATCTGTGACAACTATCCTTATTGCATATTGCTCTGAGACACACCCGGTTCAATACATAATTGATTAAATAATGCAAGTTGTGACATCAATGACCTTTCCCATCACTCTCATCTGGGAGTCTCTACCTCCATTGGAGACGATCATGATGGAAAATATGATGGCCAAGTAGGAGCCTTCTGTTCTCTCTCAGCTTCCAATCTCTAGCTCCCAGAGTCATAAAAATTGCCTTGTGCGTGAGTGCAAGCATGGGTGAAAGGCTCTAGCGGCTGAGTAGGCCACTTTACAGAGGAAGGAAGGGGAGCCAACCACCCCTATTTCAGGGCCTCCTGATTTATCCTCCTGTCCCATCCACTCTACTTCAGTTCAATCAAATTTGGTTCTTCTGTGTAATGCTCGAAAATTGATGTTTACTTAGCCACAATAATTTACCAAACTTAATACATTCCAAGTATAGTAAAACAAAGGATGCATATGTCATGATCTTTCCATGAATGCTAAAAAGATAAATTCTAGATAAATTCTCATTCCATGTATGCAAAAGAAATAAATTTAATTAACATTAGGATCATTGCAATGATACATATATGATTTCCATTTGCATATCAATGAGTTTCCATAAATTCACCCGAGTTTTCAATTACATGACTAAATCTCAATCAATACATCTATTTCAATGTTACAATACTGAATTACAAATAAAATTACAAGTGGGCTTTTCAAGCCATTCCAAATAATACACGAATACATTTATAACATTTAAATCTCTTAACCTCAACCGCTGTGTTACCACTAGTCTTCTTGTGAGCTGGGGCCAAGAGTGTGATTAAGGCACCTTTTCCACCCAACCACGAAGTGCAACACTTCCCCAGGTTTCTTCCTAACTCGAAGAAATCCCCGGCCCTGCACGAGGAGCCTAGCAACCTAAAACAACAACGTAGGAGTGTACTCTCAATGCAAGCCTGATGCCTATATGCATTCCTAACATGAGAATCACATATTTCTTGCAAAAAGGAGGTGGTAGAGACCTATATTCATTTAGTTCTAGGATTTTAATTCCATCTATTTCAATGGTGCAAGTTCTTGGCCAAGCAAAAATAAAATAAATGATAGTTTTAGAAAAGGTAAAAATACCGTCTCTGTGGGTCCACCTTCGGAATTCTGTCCCAAAAGTTTCTCAAAATACCGTAAATAATGCATTTTCCATCTAATTTCTCATTCGATTTTTACACATTTCTAATTTCAAAGAAATTTCATCATTTTCCTAGGTTTTCACAAAGTTTGTCAAAATAGCTTCATGCATACAATCAGTAAATAAAGTTTACTTGTACAATTTCCAAAAGAGTGTTACAATGAAAATAAATTTAGTCTCAATTCTATTCTCTAAAAGCAATAGTTTGGTCAAGTAAGTAATTTTGATAGCTTCAACTAAGAAAGGAAAATACTCTATTCAAAAAGTTCACTAGTTTGAATGCATTTTCTATCAAATACATTTGCTCTAAGACTCATTTTCAGCTCTTAATATAGATTTTTAAGCATTCACCAAGTTCAGAAATGAAAAATGGGGTCTCACACAATGCTTCAATATTAAAAAAAAAAATGTTTTAGAAGAGAAAAACAATGCAAATTTTTAGATTTACACATGAATTCTAGTTTGCATAGTTAATTATGTGAATCTATTCTACTTCTCTCCTAAGTTTAATTTTTTAGATGTTTAAATTCACCATTCAAGTCTGTATATGAATATATTTGTGCTACAACAAAAATACATAATTACAAAGTAGACTTTTAGCTGATTGGATATATTGGGCTGTGTTAACATGTTTAAAACCATTGAAGTAAGTAATGTTTCCTATTGCTAACTGAGGTATTTATGTCAGGTATATAAATATATACTTGTGTGTATATAACTATACATATATCTATAATTATATATAAATATAATTTATCATATACATTTTCTATGTATTTCACTGGCAGAGAGATACATTTTCTGTGTAAAAACAGAGTTTCAAATATCAATATGAATGTATATATATTTATGTTGTTATTTATATTCAAATGTTTTCATTCACCAGACAGAGCTGGGTGCACAAAATAAAGAATTCATGGTTCACAGATTAAAAAAAAAACTAAATAAATAAAAAGAAACATTGTTTAATTCGTAGTCTATTGTGGCTGTAGCCAATGCCTGCCCCATAGGGAAAGGCCGACGCCTTCCCCATAGGGGAAGGTGCTAGCTATGAAGAGGCAGTGCCTCCTCCATAGGCCGTGGCCTGTGGAGGGTGCTTCCCTCTCACAGTGCCGCCCTCCTCTATGGATGGGGCTGGGGGCGTAATCCCCATACCAATAAAATTAGTTCAAAAAGAATATCGATGCTAGTTTAAAATTCATCCAATTTCTGCGAATTTCAAGATTGATATATGTATATATTTATTTACAAAGTTACAATTAATGATTGAAAAACAAACTCAAGAACCACAGTAAATAAAGAAGAGAAAGATAAACCCCAATTCTGAAAAAAGTAAAATTGTGCAAATTATTTCAATGCACTCACATGAATGATATATATATTTTCTCAGATTTTGACAGCTTTTGCATACAAACCAATCACTTTGCATTCAATTTCTTCAGAAGTATTTGCATATTTCAACAAGAAATGTGGGTAAAGAGTAGAGAACCTGAAAATTATGCTTCCAGATGGGATTGGAGATGCTCTTCATCCAACTTCTTCTTTTGCCTCTTTTCAATCTAGTTTCTCAGAGAAAGCCTCTTCTTCTTCCTTCTCTCCAATTGTTTTTCCAGCTCTCTATCTTTCCACTATTTTCCCAAGATTAATTCTGAACATACTATTCTAAAAGATTCTACATTTACTTGGCAGCTATTGAGCCAAATTGCAGAGCTTGTTATCAAGATTATTTTCAAGAACCGTTACCTTCTCAGGAACTCACTTCCCTATTTAAAATTTCTTTTCCTTTTTACCATTTCCTACCCTAATCTTGAAAATGTATTTTAAAATTAATAATAATTTTCAATTTAAGTGCATGTAATTCCCATTTCGAAAATATTTACTCAATCAATAAAAATAAATATCTTATAACTTAATGTTTAACTAATAAACTCAAAGTTTAACACAAATTAAAAGAAGAGTAGCATGGATAAGCATAATATAAATTTAATTTTTTATTTTATCATACCTTCATTTCATCATTCATTTAATTTACTATTTATTATTTAATTTGCAAATAATTTTAAAACAAAAACACCAAAATCGACATTCCTAAATGCAATCTATATGATACTAAGTGTGTGTGTGTAATTGAGAGGTCTTCCTACTTTGTCCTATCAAGAAGCTAATCACCTCTCCTTAATCACACCCTTGGTCTTCAACTTCTTGCAAATCAAGTGCACTCAGGCACACAACAATAATTGAATTAGTATCATGTTAAAATATAAATAAAGCATTGCATTACATTAATTAAAATGTTTCTACTCTATTTTGCTTCATTTTCAAAATAAAACACATTCAATACTTTTCAACTTTTCATAATTTAAATAAACACTTTCATTTATCTCCATGCCAAAACATCATCATATTAATTATTGTTCTACCAGGCACATCAAAACATGTAATAAATCCACACAAAGCCAAAAGTAACCTGCATCAGGATTGAGACGTGACATTCTGGCTCCTGCTACAAGCATGAACACCCCTGACCCTAAAAAGGTACAGGTGTTTATTGCTCCTTTGGTCGAGCCCCCTCTCTTGATGTCCCTCCTGGACATCCTATCGTTCTTGAAGCTCGTGGACATGTTGTACACCTTTGTGGTATCCGATGCAATTTTCTCCTCCTCCTCCACACCTTCTGCCTCATTTGCGAGGATCTCACATCCCCTGATGAAGTGAAAAATGGAGGATGGCCTTGCTAGTAATGGGGGTCGAAAGAGGAGTCCACCCTCTTCAAAAGGTGGTTATGCATTAGCATGTGTTGTCCTTGTCATGGAAGAAGTCTTGACATCCACAAAGTTTGTCACTGCTCTCGAGTCACTTAGTGATCCTAGTAATGAATCTTAGGTGTTGCCTCCCTCGCCCATTGAGGTAACACATGGAACTCCTATGAAGTGCATGTTTAAATCCTTGGATGAGGTCCTGATCCTTTCAGTGATCTTCACAAAATTACTAACCTTTGCTCCACAGGAACTGAGTGGAGGAGACCTCGAAGAATCTCTTTCCTTGGCTCTTGTTGTAGGGGGGTCAGAGGGTTCCCCCTTGACATTCCACCACTGCAAGCTTGTCCGCCTTCCCCGTATAATGATCTAGACTAGGAAGCAGACGACCTCTTGGTCAATGAGTGTTAGTGGGGTGCCTTTTCTTTACCTTTAAATTAGGTGTGTTTGTTGTGATGTGTTCCCCTATGGTTGCATTATGTGTACCTAGATGACCCTTGTTACCCTTATAGGTGCTTGGATACAAGAGTGATTATGTGTCATAAAAATTCCTCTATTTGTGGCATCATTCTTCCTCTGTTATGTGTATTGATTTTTGACAAATTGGGGATGATGCAAAGTGTTGGGGGCATGTAGGCTTCCCTTCCATATTGAACCAATTTTTTATTTTTACTTTGTTTTCTCGTGCTTTCTTCATATGGTCTGATATAGTAGGGTTTTGACGACAGTTCATTAAATATACTATTTCTATATTTATATATATTTATGAGTAGCTTTGACCCTAAAATATTAGATCACCCTTATGCCCTTTGTTTGTGATGTCATTGTCTCTCTTTGCATTTTTGGTTATCTTTCTCTCTTCTTTGCTTGATTCGTGATGTTGTCGTACCTATGTGTTGTCCCTCGTGTGTGTGACTATCACCACGTTGACATGTCGCTATGTCTGTTAGGCCACAAAATCACTTTTTCATTCTTTCTTTTCTCTCCTTAGGATGCCACGTGCCTTGTGTTCGACACACACCATCCTAAGCAGGGGATATCATATTACTTTGATTATAAAAAAACACATTTGGTAGCCAATGGATCTTTTTTCAAAAATATTCCAAATTATTTTGAAAAAATTGCATTCTCAACAAGGACCCCTAGCATAACGTGTTTTCTTCTTCATGGTTTCGCAAAGAAAGAACTTGAAGAACTTTCCTTCAAGGTGGGAGCAAATTTTCCTACGGGAGAAGCCTTGACCTTCCCCTTGTGAGGGGGCATTTTCTTCCTTTCGAATTCCTTGATTAAGTGAACATCTTTCAAAAGGATTCCTTGATGTTGAATTAATTTGCAAGAAAACTCTCTTTCACTTTCAAACAACGCGTCCCTTGAGTGGACCCATTTTCTTTTGAAAGGGTTCCCAAGAGACGCCTTTGAAAGTTATTCCTTCAATTTCTTGACTGTCTGTGTGATTGTCTGCTTGCTTGCATGTGTGGATGCTTTTTGTTGTCCAACAAGTTTTATCTATGGATTAACATATTGCTTTGCAGGTGTTCCTGTGAAGCTACTTTTGAGTCCAACTCTATGGAGTGCCCTTTCATTAGGCTTCCCTCTGGAGAGAGTACTTGGGGGTGCCTTCTTTGTAGGTCCAAGATCTTGTGAAGCGCTTGCATCCCGTAGGACTTGTTTATCATTGGTCTACGAGACTTTGGTGTACTTTGTTCAACTTTGTAGTTTCGTGGAGCTATGGAGTCCCTTTGCTTGAACCTCCTCAAGAGAGAGTACCTATGGAATCCTTTTCCTACCCTACACTTTTAAGTCTTCCAGATCACGGTCTGCTTCCTTGACAATTTAGGTATACTTTTCTAACTCTTTGATCTACTTTATTGAACACTCATCGATACTTGTGCTCACTAAAGTGGGCGAAAAATGTATAGGAGCAAATTTTCACCCCTTTTATAAATTCCCCTTTTACATCCCCTCACCTTAGAAAATAAAATCCAAAGGAAAAATTCCACATCACCCATCCAAAATGCATCCACTTGGTGCATGCTTTGTGTGTCGCTGGGGGAATATTTGTCGAGGATGTGGGTGCAACATGTGGACATCTATACGACATGCTGCCATCCATGAAAAATTCTTGCCTCTAGATTCTGTAGGAATGTTACACTCCTCATTGGGGATGAATTGTAATGCCTCTGTGTTGATCAACAAGCCTAAAAATGACTCTTTCCCTCTCATTTTTGTCTTCAAATGCACCCATTTCACTATCACTCCACCTTCTACACACTCATTCAATCTTCTTCACGATTCTAGCAATTCACTTGATCTTTGTTGTATGCATTGAGCATTACAACAATTTTGTTGCTCCATCAACTTCATTGAGAATGTGTTGTGCTACCATAGAAGCTGTGAGTTTGGAGTCTTGTGAGACCACCCTTCGTCATTACTGCGGCCATGTCGATTTTTCCAAGCTTGTTGTCTTGCATTCTCCCTTCATTGGCCTTGAGTACCTTCGGGTGGAGATGGTATTGCTTCACTTTCCTTCTTGTTGTGTTTTGATAGAGTAGCATTGTATCTTTTGTAGTTTTCAATATTTCCTTTATTGTATTTTCTACTTCGTGGCTTTGCTAGTTGTAAGTGAAGGTGGAAACACCAAAGTAGGGATTTGACTAAGGAAAACCCCTATACAACCCAACACTTTTCCCTCTCTTTCTTGTGTGTAGGTGAAAATGTGCATGGAGATCGCTAGCAAATTGGCATCTCAGTGAGTTGATATTCATCACCCTCATCTTCATCTACCTTCTTTATCATTTACGTAGCTACTTTTCATACTTCATAGTTCTATTTATTTTGTTAAAGCTAGTTAGCTAGGTGGTTAGTATGTTCTTTGGTATTTGACATTGTATTTCACTCTTTCTAGCTATATAGACTCTAGCATGCTAGAGAGACGTCAGCGCGTCGTGCTGTCATCCCAGACCTGCATTGCTGTCCTTAGACAAAGAGCTGCCTGAGGTGTAGTCTGAACTCTAGAAACTAGCTCATCTTTTCCCACTTAGACTTTTAGATCTATAGAGTGACAAAAGCACTTGAGAGTGCTCTTCATTCTTGATTCTTATCCTAAACACTTGTTAGCTTGAGGTAAGTTAGTGCAGCCCTCCACTCTCAGCTCTTCGTGACCTAGAGCCTTGGTGTGGTTGGTCCCCCTCTCTTACACTCACTATTGCATGTTTTACATTCATTGCAAATAATTTCCTTTTTTCAAGGAGTGGAATATCATTATTCATCTCGGCTCATCCTTTTATTGCACTAAGTGGGGGCAAGGGGTTAGGTAGCCTTGTCCTCGAAAGACTCTTGTTGATTGTTTCTTTTGGCTAGTTGATCACTTTATGTATAGATATTAGAGCAAGCTTGGGATGTGGATGACATGCCTTAAGTTGGCTTGCATGTGACATACTTAGTTATCTTTAGTATTGCATTTTGGGGGCGACTGATTTTCATGATGTAGTTTCATTCAGGAACATATGACTTGGAATAGGTATTTTTGAAAAAGCTCTCATTTCTCCTACTTTAAAGCGGATTACTGATGACAATGGTGTCAGAAATCACTTTAAAGTGGGGGAATATATCGACACTCATGTTTCACTATGTTATTTTCTTTATTCTTGTGATGCATCCTTTTCTTGGTGGTGTCATTGGGTTTGATTTCCTCTGAGAGCGTGATTATTCTTTGACTTGTCCTCTCTTGGAGACATTAGGCACGATGTTCCCTAAGAAGAGACCTTACACGAAGTAAGCAAAGTATTGTTGAAAAAAAACCTTTACTCATATGTTGTTCATAAGTGCTTAGCATAACAAAAATTGTTAGGCCTTATGAAGCTTGAAGTTTCATTTTGTGGTGCCCTATTGAAGTTATCAAAGGGATAAATTTGGTATGGTTAGTATGATGAGAGCTGACACATAGGTATGAATTTCTCATTGTATAGTGAGAGCCTAAAAAAAGGAATGACTTTCTAACTAAGCCACTTTATTGGGAAAACTCACCTATTGGATATCCCGAGGTTCCACTACCCTAGAGTGAGAACATGTTTTGGACAAACAACTAAGACCTAATCCACATCAAGTTGGATAGACTGTTGAGGCTTGATCCACCCCTTTTTATTTTTATTTTTGTTTTTCTTTCTTCTAGTCTTTTCCATTACATGTTTGTGTATCTTGTCTTGCTACTACATATCATACACCTTATGTGTGTCCCTTTGTGCTTATGTTGGTGAAATATAGAAAATAGGGTTCCACCTTTTGAGAGATGGAACTAGAAGGGTTTTAGGACCTCCTATTTCACTTAGTTCATTCAAGGATACCTTAGAGATCTCAATCAAAGGATATAATGAGGGAAATAGATCTACAATAAGGTATCCTAGGGTGTGATTAAAGACTAGAGAGGGGTTCACCACCAAGCTAGGGCTTGGAAAGAAAAGGAATGTAAAGATATGCAAAACCTAAATATATGACCTAAATGATGAAATTGAAATGCAGAATAAACGATTGAAAAAGTACAAAGGTGCACTTGGGAACTGAAGAGGCTTGAGTGAAGGTCTGGAATCCTAAAAATATTTATTTTGATGCACACTAGGACTCATACATCAGTAGGGGTGATTTAGTCCCATTTTAGGTTTTCGGGCTGAAACCATAATTTGGAACTACTGAATCAAGATCTACAAAAAAAGTACGAAAATAGGTATATTGGGATGCATGTGCCACAAGTGGTGATTTATTCCTAGTATCAAGGTTTCTCCAAAACTCTGATATCCTCTAATTCTTTCTTGTAGCTTCCCTACTATCAAATCTCTAGTTTTGAAACACTAAATTCTGCTATGTAAGTGACTTTTCATGATCTAGCAAAAAAGGTGACAATTTTAACAACTTGACAACTTTTCTCCAATATTTCTCCTCAATGTATCTTCAACCTAAACCACCTAGATCTTCAATCACATATCAAATAGATGAAAAAATGTTTTTTTGTTAGTGGATAGGGGTTTTCCTTGGTCAAACCCCATTTTGGTAATCAAACCTTGAAATGAAATCAAATGAAATAGAGGAATGCTGAATGAACAAATATGCAATGTTACAACTCACCAAACCCTTGAAGAAAAGGCTGAAATATTGTATGTAATGGATAGCATGAATGTGGATCTTGACTCTTGTTTGAATGATATGGATCTTGATTTCAATGCTTGCTTGAATCGTAAAACCCTACATTACAAATGTTAGCTCAAAAACAAACATGATGAATGATGACTTTGATATGATAATTGATACTTGAATAATGCTCCAAAATACTTGGTAATAACTCTTGAATGCTCTTGTAAGTGCTCTTATGATAACTTGACTTGTAAGCTTGCTAGGTGAAAAATAAGTGAAATAACCTTATATTTATACTTGTTTATGCCAAATTTCCTGAAATTACAACACTACAAGTTGACATTGGATCTAGGAGAATAAAATCCCATCAAGAATTTGAATTTAACTTAGGTTTAAGGTAAGCAGAACTCATACTCTAGTTGTGGCATATGAGTCCCATTAAGCTAAGCTTGGGACACATTTTTCAAGAAATGCTTAGTTTTATGTTAAATTCAGATCTAGGCCCCGAAACCCAGGTGGGACCCATATACCCAAGGTGGAATATGAGTCCCAAATCACTAAATTTGGGCCATACAATCCAAAAATCATTAATTTGTGATTGGTCAATTGATATATGTTGGGATTATCCTCAGAAAGATGCATTAATTAAGGGTTTTGGATACAAAATAGGACCAAATAAGGCATAAAGAAGCCCAATTTTATCAGGGAGGGCCCAAATAAGTTTGAAAATGTAGAGGGATACATTTTCCTACATTAAATTTAGCCCCCACTTTAGTGAGAGGATGAACTTTCTTCAAACTCACACTAAAGTAGAAAAAATTGCATCAAGAGGGGTCTAGGTGTACCAAAGCTAGTAAGATAGGACGACAACGATGAAGAGGGTTGCATAAGCGCCCAGTATCAAGATCCTATGGCAAGCCAACATAAGAAAAAAAGAACACACATTTAAATTATGTATGAAGCAAAAACAAGATACAAGCATAGACTACCAAAGACAAAGAGAGAAAAAAAACAAAAGGGGTGGATTAAGCTTCGACCATTTGTTCTTCACATTGTGGATAAGATCTAGGCTATTTGTCCAAGAAATTTTACAACTAGAACATGATGTACACTATGCTAACCAAACACATGATCACAAGGGCTAGTGGAACATTAGGCCATCCACTAGGTGAGCACCCAACGAGACACATACACATGCAACCAATATGCACTGACACAAATAAGCAAGTGGCTATGGGAAAGTCATGCCTAAGTTTGGCTCCCATACGTACAACCATACCAAAGCTATACCTCTTGATAACTTTGATAAGACACCACACAACATGAAAGCATGAATTCATGAGGCAAGTAAGGCTTCGTATGCTTGACACCCATGAACAAACATGATGGCACCATAAACAAGAAAAATGTGTTATGCAAGGTGGCCATATAATAGATGTTGTAAATACAAAATAGTGTAAGGTATGTTCAAAGGAGTTTTTCTTAGTTCATGTAGGGTCTTAAATTAGTGAGAATCATGCCTAATGTCTCCAAGAGAGGACCAATTGAAGAATAGAAGATTCACAACTCAGGGGATGTAGTGTGTCGCATCAAGCCACTAAGAGGAATATAATATGCTAAGAGAGATCATGCTCTTGAAGGACACCACACCCAATGTCCACACCAAGAGAAAGACACATCACATGAAGTAAGAAGACTACATAATGAAACATGAGTTGTAAAATAATAAAGCCAATGTATGCCCCCACTTTAAAGAAATTGCTAAATACCATGTTGTGAGAAATTACTTTAAAGTAGCAAATGATCAATAAAGAGGACATGAGAGATTATTTGGAAAGCCTTATGCCAATTCATATGTTTCCAAATGAAGCTATGTCATGAAAAGGGGTTGCCCCCAAAATGAAATCCCAAAATCACATAAGGGATCCATAGATTCGAGGTAAGTATGTCTTTGCTACAATGATTTTAGAGAGCTCAGAACTATCATCATTCCCCAAATACTCATGGAACAAGAAGAATGACACAAAGAGAGAAAAATAAAAATAAAAATTTTGGGTCAACATGGAAGAGACCTAAATGTCTCGATACTTTGCATCATCCCCAAAAGGAATACACAAGATAAAGAAAAATAGGTAAAGGAAAAGATTTTGGGTCAACATGGAAGAGACCTAAATATCTTGATACCTTGTGTCATCCCCAAAAGGAAAACATAAGAAAAATGTGTATGACATACATAAGAATGTAGATACTAATAAAGGAATACATGAAAGAGAGAGAGAGAGATACATCGAACATAACAATATGGGGGATCACGTTAGTGTTGGAAAGAGACACTGCACAAGTAATTTGGTATTGTCATTGATGGCAACCCTAGTCAGTGATTTGATCCACACGTTAGTATTTCTTCGTACTGGAAGTCAAATTGAAGCTAAGTGATTAACTATCAAGTTAGAACAGAGCATCCAACATAATTGTGTTCATCAATTCATTTATAAATTTTTTGTTATCATTTTGAGTTGTGGATCTTAGGGAAGGTTTTTCAATGTATGATCTATGTTATACTTGAATCGTAGAGCCTCAAATCGATTGGTGTGAAAGTTATAAGATTTGGTTGATTGATTTTTTGTCTAACAGTGCAAGAAGGCCAACTAAGTGAATATAGCGTGTTGTGGATCTTCGAGGAGTAATTTTTTGAAGTGTTTTGTGTTTGAGCATGTTGTTTTGGGTCCTCACTATGTTGTGGCCGACTTTGGTTGGTGTGCATTGAAAATTATTTATGGATTAAGCCGCCAGTTTGTAAATATTTTCTATTTTGTTGAAGCCGACATGTGGATGTTTAAATCTTTAGTTGTAGATATATATAAGTGATTGTTTATATCATTTGTATGTATGTACAAAGTGTGTTGATGTATGTTGTTAAAGTTAGAAGGATTATAGAGTGATTATGCATAGTTTCACTTGTGCATAAAAGGATTTGTGATCTGAATTAAAGTAGACAGAGCAGAAGAGAAAAATCAGAAAGAAGGTCAAGAATGCAATTGATATGCTTAACCAGAACTATAATTAGGCATTAACAGATGCTATTTTCTCAGTTCAAATATTTTGGATGTAATCCAAATGCTTTTTTAAGATAGTGAGTCTTCTTTTGTATCTGAGCAGTGAGCTCTAGGCAGTGTGCCTGAATGCATGTGCATTCTCCTTTTGTAAACACTTATATTTGAGTATACTCATATTGTGGATTGACCTCCACTGTGGTTTTTCCCCTAATAAGGTTTCCACATAAAAAATCCTTGTCTTATTGTGTTGTGGTTGATTTCTTTGTGTTATTTCATCTTTCTTTTGATTCAATGCTATAAGTGGTTTAAAGATCAGGTTAATAAAGTTAAATTTTGCAGAACACTGATTCACCCCCCTCTCAGTGTTCCTTGATTCCAACAATTGGTATCAGAGCCTAGTTCCTCAAAAGAAGTTTAAAAGCTTGGGGAAGATCTGGGAAAGTGATTCAATGGATTCAAGAAGTCTTCAACAACAACTTTTGGTGGCACTAGATGATCTTGATCAACCCAAATCTGAATCTAGGAATTGTAGGCAAGCCTCATGAATGTTGATAAATTCATTCAATCATTGAAAGATAAAATCAATGAGTCCAGGTAAAAGAGAAAGGAACTCTGTGATCAACTTAAGTAGAAAGAAAGGAAGAGCATGGAAGGTGAATACCTGAGTCAAGCCTTGAAGGAAAAGATAGAAGAATGTGAAAAGCTTACCAGAGATAATGCTGTCCTGAAGCATGAGATGGAATCTATTGTGATGACGATGACCAAGGAGATTGAAGATAGAAAGAAGAATGAAGAGAATCTTGCTCAGTCCTTGAAAGAGAAATTTGAAGAATTCAGCTGAATTATTGATTGATTCAATCAGTTGGAGCTTGAATTGGAACAATGCAAAAATAACGAAGAAGAGATTGAAAAGAAAATTGTAAATCTCAAAGATGAACTTGTTACTACAAATGAATTCAAGGAGAACTTCAAGATTAGCTGAGCCAAGCTTGATGAATTGATTAAAAGTCAGAGGACTAGAAGTGACAAGCGAGGTCTTGGATATGGGAAAGGAGAAAGCTCTAGATCTGGACAAAGGAAATTTAGGCAAGGAAATTAGATGAACAAAGCTGGAAGGTATCTGGTAAGACAACCTAATGCTCAAAGGTTCAATGGTTATTATTATTTTTGTAATAAATTTGGTCATATGGCTGCTCAATGTAGAAGTAGAATGAATCCAAGTGGTTCATAATTCTCCGGTTAGTGTTTCAATTACAATAAGTATGGTCATAAGTCAACTGAATGCAGAAATATGTCAAGCAACATTTTCAATAGAGATGTCAGATGTTATACCTGCAATAGATTTGGTCAAATTGCTAACCAATGTAGATCAAGAGAAAATCAATGGAACAACTAGTTTGGACAAAGAAATGTGGTGGGCTACAATTGCAATAAATCCAGTCACATCGCTAGATTTTGTAGAAGAAGAAAGGGTCTAATAAATCAAGGGAAAAAATGCAGAAGGATGAAAAGGGAAAAGGAAAAGTTACTACAAATGAGATCAGGAAGCAAATGAAGAAGACATGGGTGAAGAAGATTCCTTATATTACAGGAAATGAACCAACACTAGAATATGGTATTGGAAATTCTTCTGGGAATTAGTTTATGGCCTTTGGCCTAGGGGGAGTTCTCAAGAAAATCATTTAACCCCCTTGTTGGTAGTTGGTACCAGAATGTGGCAGATAACATTGATTGCATTAGTGATGTGCAGATGTTTTGGGATCTCTTATGGAGAAGATTTGTGCAAAATTGAAGGTCCGTAGAAGAATTTTCTTTCACAATATGTGAAAATAGGGTATCCGGAAGACCTAGGGAAACAATATTTATTGCAACAAAAAGTTAGATGTGCGAATGATAAAAAGTCATTTCTATCCCTCATTTGTCATATTGAATTTTGAGAAGAAGAAGGTTGGTGAGCTCTGTAGCAAACTTTGGTGAAGATTCAAGTCTAAAGGCAATTCGGCGATCAAAACCTAATCCAACAAAAGGTATTTATCAATAAACTTGTGAACTTGAAAATTTTGGAAATGGCTGCTGCTCCATTGGTTGTTGATATTAAGGATAGGCCCCATCCGAAATTCAACTGGCACCCATTCAAATCCATTGAGATAGAACCATTAGGTGAATTTTCTTCCGTTCCATATGGTGTTTTTCATATCAAAGATATTAGCGAATACATTCATGCGAATGTTGAAGAATTAGGAAGCTCCCAGTTGCTAAATTTGTATACCAATCACATTGTGGGAGAATATTTATGTGTAAAACCTGAATTCAAAAATTTGGAGGAGAATAAGTTCACTCAGATTGTGAAATTTACCATGTTCAAAGAAAATGAATGGGTTCAGTATATATTGAGTCGAGTGCATGCCAAGTTCATGTGGTTAAGTCAACCTTTTAAAATCACAAAGGAAGCTAGAAGAATTTTTACTGGTTTGAATTCATCTGGTGGGTTGCCCACATTGAAAGCTATGAAGAATCAAACAGTCATAGATGCAACCAGTGTAGTGTTCAACAAGAGAGCTATGACAATTGATGATATTATCAAAGTGGATGTGAGATTTGTTTCTATGGTCATTGGGTACAAGATTTATCACTGGACAACTAGGATAATTTTGTATTTGGTACAACAATCTATGTAGCATATTAGATGGTCAAAGAAAATGCAGAATATGACCTATGTGAGTTACTCCAGAGCCAGTTAATTGAGAATATTGGAAAAATCAAGAAGGATAAGAAGAATTCTTTCAAAGTATGGTAATATTTTTCTATGTTTATTCTTCTACTTCATGAATGAAGTTCTGGGAGTTGGAAAAGTGCATTGGAAAGGTGATAAATTAGTAGCTGTTCAAATTAGAGACATCTTGTATGGAATTGGTGACAACAAAGCTAGAAAAACTGCTATTTGAGGTTATTTCAAAAGTTTTTAGAATGAAATGCAAGCCAGGGAAAGGATTCCCACATCTATTTTGGAAAAGTACAAGGATACAATTTTCTTCATGGTTGACATTGATCAGTGCTTGATGGAAGTTGTAGAACCTAGAATAGTGTGGATAATGCCTATGGGTTATGAGGTTGAGGAACACATTTTGGAGCTGTATGCTCAACACCTATTGAGTAAACCTCAGGATCCGATAGAAGAAAGGTTTGGTACCTTTGAGGAAAAGAATATGGAAGTTCATACACAATTGAAGAATCCTATGATAATCTGAAAGGTAAGAAAATAAGTGAGTCTGCTAGTTTGGAAACATCCTCTGCTAGATCTAGATCTACAAGGAGCTTTTCACTCTCATTTGGTCCTGCAAAGAAGTCAAGCCCTATAAAATCTCAAGCCAAGACATCTGGGAGAGAAGGAAAGAGGAAGAAGGACAAGAGCAAGAAAGTCTATGTTTCTATTTTAGAAGATGAAAAAACTGAATTTGATGAAGAGGTAAGAGAAATCAAGCATAAAGGCTCAAAGGAATCTAAAGTCTCTAAGGACAAGCCCTCTGGTGAAGAGAAAGCAAAGAAAATGATGAAAACTGACAAATTAGGTATGCCTATAGAAGAAGTGGAAAAAACCTTGATTAAGGATTGTAATCTTAGGCCACTTTGTGAACGATATGACACCTTTGTTAGTGCTAGTCAAAGAATTCTTGAGGAAGCCACAATAAAGTATTTGAATAATTTCAATATGAATCTCATTGAAATAATGTCTGAGTTACCTAATGGTCTATATGAAGTCTTAGAAATGAGGAGAGTGAATGTAAGAACTAAAGAAGAGAAAATGAGAGAATAGATACTTGCTGATCTATGTCTAGTGATTTCAATAGAAGAGATGAAGAAGATCCTCAATGATGCAAAAATGGATTTTAAGAGGAAAACAAGGGTGAACAAGCTAATGATTGGATAGAATGAAGAGGTAGAAAAAAAGACTGAGAAAATCCTTAAGGCAATTTTGTTAAAGAACAAATACAATGTTGTTTTTGAAGAAGCTCCATCTAGTCCAATAAATGAAGAAGGAAAAGAAGATACAATTGAGGATACTCTGAATCCTCTTAACATGCAAGATGCTGAAATGCCTATGGAGATCGAAGTGCCTAAGGAGATTTCAAGTGAAGAAGTAGAGATTCCTAAAGCTATGGAAGAATCTGTGGCTGGAGAGAAGAAGGCTAAGGTAAAAGAGATTGTTGTGGAAGCAAGAGACATTACTAAGGTAGTAAAGAAGTTTTTGGAAGAACAACAGGAGGAGTTTGATATTTAACTAGTTAAAGTTCCTATCAACTTGGCCACTCTATCTCCCATTGAGAAACTGAAGGTAGCATCATTTACTTAGGCCAAGGCAAGGGAGGAAATACTGAAATCTCATATTGAAGATAATGAGCTGCCGAGTCTTGCATCTAGTATCCTTGAGAAGATCATGCCTACATATGTCGAGAATTCATTCAATTCTCCATTTGAATAGTTAAAGAAGCTTGTCAATTATGTAAGTGCTCACTTTGAGTCACTTGAAAAGTAAACTATAGATAAGGTTCAGAAGGAATTTGATGCTAAAAGGTTCTGTAGATTGAAGGGAATGATTGCTAATGATAAATCTTTGTTAGCTACCTATGTAAAGAATATTCAAAGTGTATTATCTGAAGGTGGAAACATTTATAAGTCATGCTTATCATTATCAAAGTTCACTAAAGACACCAAAAATAAAATGAAGGAATACAAGAAACAGTTAACAAATATCTCTCAAGCATTTGATCCTCTAACCATTTTTGTTGGAAAGCAAGAAGGTCAAGTCATATCCCTGCTTTATAGAATTAAAAAATTGAAACATGAAGAAGGAAAAATTGTTGGAAGGGTTTGTGAGCTTAGATGACTAATTGGTCCTAAGATGGAGTCAATGCTTAATGCATTGAAGGAAGCACAAGATGCTATGGCGATTAGTGATCTTACAAACCTTGAGTCAGCAGAGATGCAATCTTACTTATTCTATAGTCACATGAATATTTTGGAGAGTCTCAAAAAGAGTTGGGACACTAGCTTGAGCCCGTTGAAGAGTAATTTTGTAGATATATTCAAGTTTATGTAAGTTGTAGAAGCATGTTTGTACATATGCAGTTTGTTCATAGCAATTTTGTTTGATTCTTGGTATGTGGATTCTCGCCTTTTCCATTGATGTCAAAGGGGGAGAGTGGGATAGTGAAAAATGTCATAATCATCTTAGGGGGAGTTGTGTTTTGAATTTTTGAAGGTTGGCAGTGTATTCATGTTGGTACTAATCCGACACTTAGTCATTTTTCACTAAGTGTTGCCATCAATGCCAAAGGGGGAGATTGTTGGAAAGAGACATTGCACAAGTCATTTGGTGTTGTCATTAATGGAAACCCTAGTCAGTGATTTGATCCGCACATCAATATTTGTTCGTACTAGAAGGCAGATTAAAGCTAAGTGATTAACTGTCAAGTTAAAACAAAGCATCCGACAAAATTGTGTTCATTGATTCATATGAAAATTTTTTGTTATCATTTTGAGTTGTGGATCTTAGGGAAGGTTTTTCGATGTATGATCTATGTTATCCTTGAATCTTAGAGCCTTGTATCGATTGGTGTGCAAGATAGAAGATCCAGTTGACTGATTTTATGTCTAATAGTGCAAGAAGGCCAACTAAGTGAATATAGTGTGTTGTGGATCTTTGAGGAGTAATTGTTTGAAGTGTTTTATGTTCAAGCATATTGTTTTGGGTCCTCACTATGTTATGGCCAAATTTAGTTGGTGCGCATTGAAAATTATTTGCGGATTAAGCTGAAAGTTTAAAAATATTTTCTATTTTGTTGAAGCTGAGTTACAGATATATATAAGTGATTTTTTATATCATTTGTATGTATGTACGAAGTGTGTTGATGTATGTTACGAAAGTCAGAAGGATTGTAGAGCGATTATGCACAGTTTCACTTGTGCATAAAAGGAATTGTGATCCAAATTAAAGTAGATAGAGTAGTAGAGTAGAATCAAACAAAAGGTCAAGAATGTGATTGATGTGCTTAACCAGAATTGAGCAGATGCTATTCTCTCAATTCAAATCTTTTGGATGTAATCCAAATGATTTTCTAAGAAAATGAGTCTTCTTTTGTATTTGAGTAGTGAGCTCTAGGCAGTGTGCCTGAATGCATGTGCATTCTCCTTTTGTAAACACTTATATTTGAGTATAATCATATTATGGATTGACCTCCACTGTGGTTTTTCCCCTAGCAGGGTTTCCACGTAAAAAATCCTTGTGTCATGGTGTTGTGGTTGATTGCTTTGTGATCTTACATCTTTCTTTTGATTCAATACTATAAGTGGTTTAAAGATTAGGTTAATAAAGTTAAATTTTGCAGAACACTGATTCACCCCCCTCTCAGTGTTACTTGATTCCAACAATTACACACATGCAATCACACACAAAACATGAAAAAAATAAAATAATGCAAAAGACTAGTAAGGCACATGTGAGTCAACCTATTAGCAATTCATCTGCATCCCAATTGTTTTCATTATATACAGAAGGTGGAAAACTAGTAAGTGCTGAACTAGGGTCATTACCAAGTTCAACACTCTTCCTAGGAGAATTATCATTTGAGCTCATAGAAGAGGAAAATAATTTATTCAACTCATTATTCACTTCTTCATCAATTTTAGCAACTAATCATCGTCATCCAAGTTAATCACAATGGGAGGTTGAATGACAATGTATAAATAAGTATTTAACTCCTACTGTGGTTGTAGTATAGGATATTTTTGTTGTGGCAAGGAGGGAGACTCTTCATGTATTGCTTCGGTTGAGTTTGGGTGTTGATTTTATTTGTTATTTTCTTTGTTTAACCTTCGAGCAAGAGAACGTCTATTCCTACACTCTCTAGCATTCTTGTTTCTTTTAGTACGATTGTCAAGTTGTGTTCATGTAGGAGCAGGTTTATCAACCATAGGTTTCTTTTCTTCCCTAAGGGGAGGAATGGAAGGAACCATGGAAGGTTGTTCAACCACTTTCTCTTTAGATTTGTAAACTTGTTTTGTCTTAGGAGGTGTGATGAGATTTTTTTCATTATCTTTTGGTTGCTTTTAGGAAATAAGAAAAGGAGCAATCTTAGGTTGGTCTTGGTTATTTGAAATGTCTTTTGGTTCGATCATGGTTTCATCAAGGATAGTAGGCTCAATCATAGGTTGAGGCATGTTTGTAAGGGATAGTTTTGCTATGCATTTCACCTTGAAATTTTGATATGATTTGAAAAATAAGTCCTCACGAGGTTTAATAGGTTCCATAGGCTTGGGCCAGAAGAAATCTAATGAGAAGTTCCCTTAGGAAGGAAAAGGATTAAAGCCACTATGGTGTATAGTAAAAATTTCACTGTCAAAGGGAAAATTTAAGCATTTATGCATGACCAATGGGATGAATTCCATGGAGCATAGCCATGGGTAACCAAGCTTCACATAGAATTGGTATGACGTCGAGATGACGGAGAATGAGACATCTAACTTTTTCGGTCATATTTTTAAAGGAAGGGTGATCGATCCCATCATAGGGAAAGAAAAACAATTATGTGTTTTTATCTATGCTTCCAATTTATCATATATTTCTTGATAGAGTTCATACACACGTAAGAATTCCTTAGTGATCACATTCTCTCCATAGGTGGGATCAATTAGTTTGGCCCTTACAAGGTTGAGTTTTGATCAATGTAACCAAACCATTGATAGGATTTTGTTCAATAATATCTATAGGATCTTGTTTATCAATATCCATGTTGTCATCATCCATGTCAACATTCATCACATCATTCTTCATAGTTTTGCTAGCTTTTATAAATGAAATGTTATGATTTCGCATGGGGTTGGTAAAGATTTGCAAGTTTTGGTTAGGAGGGGCCACAAATTTATTTCCTTGATCATTAACACCTCTAACGTGAAGTTGACTAGAATCAATGAGGTCTTGCACAAGATGTTTAAGATGCTTACAATGCTTCGTGCTGTGTCCATTTCATCAGTGATAATGGCAATAGGAATTGGATCTAAAATTCAAAGGTAAAGGCTTATTAGGATCAAGAGTTTTAATGGGAGGAAAAGTGATCATTTTCTGTCCTAACAGTTGTGACATTGTGCTATGGAGGGTGTCGGGTAGGGTAGTGAATTGTCTTGTTGGATCCCCAAATGTGAAAGGACTTGTCTTCTTTATAGCTGCCATGTGGGTATTAACATTTTGAGTTATTTGTTGAGGGGGATTAAGTTGAAGGAAACCTTTATTATATTTTCTAAAAGGTTAATAATTGTTTTGGTTTGCAAATTTGAACTTCTCATGATGACTAGAGGTGGGTTTTTTCATGACTACTAACCAAATTTTGATAATCACGAAGAGTAGTACACAAGTGTACAAAGGAAGGAAACTTCATCATGTTAAGATTATATTGTATCTTAGTTTGCAAGTTCTCAATGAACATCTACTGAAGGTGAGGATCGAGAATATTTAAGTCAATTTGTGAATAAATTGATTGATAATATGAAATAAAGTTAGTAACTTTTTCATCTTCTTTTTGCTTGCATCTCATTGAATAAGCTAAGGTCATCTTAGGAGTCATGTGCACTTGGAAATGGTTTATAAAGGCCTCAACAAGTTCATTGAATGAATGAATTGAGTTGTTCGATGGTGAGGAAAACCATTCTAAGGAGACATCCTTCAAATACCTAGGGAAAAGCTTATCCAAGAGCTTATCCTCAAGGACAAAGTCACTACATAAGGAAGTATAAGTGGAAACATGGTTAGAAGGATCTCCTTTCCCCACATATTTCTCAAATCTAGGAATCTCTAGACCTTGTGGTATCAACGTTCTCAATATATCCAAGGATAAGGGATTACATTTGACATAGTATGTAGGTTGGCAATTTTGATTTTGGTTTATGGTGGAAACTTTCTTTTGAAGGGATGAAACAATTTGAAAAAGGTGATTTATGATGGTGTCATTGGTTGTATTTTGAGATGGAGGTGAATATGGCAGAGGTATATATGTGTTTGAGGTGGATGTGAATGGAAGGCTTATGGGAGGTAAAGTGGTAGGAGATATGATGTGCGATGCCACAAAGGTACTAGGAATGCTAGCTAAAATACCCAAGGTAGGAATGACATTACTAGTAGGTTGCATTTTTATTGTAACATGAGGGCTGGTATAGGTAGGAATAGAGGCAATGGTTGTGGGAGGAGGAATTTGAGTTCTTCAACTTTGGAAATTGTTCAGAGGTAAAGCAGAGCTAGTCGTTGAGGTAAGATATTTTCCAAAAATATGAACTATGCTACACACAAGTTCTATTCCTTCTTTAGTTTCAATCATGCAATGTATGTTATCTATGGTAGGGATAACAGTGGTTGAAATGTTGTCATCACTCACTTGATTTTGTAGGATTGCTTTAATTCTTCATGGATTTGGATTATGTTTTCTTGCGGAATACTAGTAACCATTGTTTCAACATTTGTCACACTACTTGAAGGCAAAGAGTTGTTAAGGGTATGGTCCATACCTACTGAACTAGTGTCAACACTAGTAGTGAAAGAGCTAGATAACCCAAGATCCACGGCGATTGTTCTATTGCGGGATGACATGAGTCTCAAACTTTGTCTCACTATAGTATTAGCAATAAGACATCAAGTTGTAAAGCTCATCCAAGGGGAAATCAATGAATGCAAGATATGTGCAATGAACACAAGATAAATACTATTCTCTAATTCCAATTCAAATGAAATTAAGCTAGATGCAACGAAATGATTGAAGCAAAAACTCTGTAAACTAAAACAAAAATGTATTAACAACAAATTGAAACAAAAAAACAAAGTTTTTAATTCTATAAAATGTAGTTTAAAATCTAAAACGGGACTAAATCACTTAGAGGGGTGTATGATTCCCAATCAGGGTTTATCAGGGATTCAAATGCTAATAAAAGTCAACACAGAATACCCAAAAAATTAGTCAAAACCACCTATACTGGGACTAAATCACCCAAAGGGGAGTATGAGTCCCAGATTAAGGTTTTTACACAAATTTCAAAAAATAATTAGTGAATGTTATGCTTTCTACTTTGAATGATGTTTATTGTAAGTGCAATATTAGATTTCAATTGAATTTCAATGATGCAAGATGCAAAAATGTAACCTATATGCATTTTCACTAATGTAAGATTTTGAAACCCTAGATGCAAATTAACTAATACAAAACCTAATGCAAAGTTAATGAAAGCTAGATCTAGGACTATGATGCACTCCAAATCACAAATTAGGGTGTTCTAAGGTTAGGTTCACCAAAATGAAACCTAGGAAATAGGGTTCCACCTTTTGAGAGATGGAACTAGAAGGGTTTTAGGACCTACTATTTTAAATAGTTCATTCAATGATACCTTAGAGATCTCAATCCAAGGATAGAATGAGAGAAAGAGATCTACAATAAGGTGTCCTAGGGTGTGATTTAAGACTAGAGAGGGGTTCACCACCAAGCTAGGGCTTGGAAAGACAAGGAATGTAAAATATATGCAAAACCTAACTATATGACCTAAATTATGAAACTGAAATGCATAATAAATGACTGAGAAAGTATAGAAGTGCACCTGGAAATTGAAGAGGCTTGAATGAAGGTTTGGAATCCTAAAAATATTGATTTTGATGCATACTAGGACTCATATTCTAGTAGGGGTGATTTAGTCCTAGTTTAGGGTTTCAGGCCAAAACCAAAATCTAGAATTGGTGAATAAAGATCTAAAAAAAAAGTATGAAAATAGGTATACTAGGATGCATACGCCACAAGTGGAAATTTAGTCCAAATATTAGGGTTGCTCTGAAACTCTAATATCCTCTAAAGCTTTTGTACAACTTTCCTCTTGTCAAATTTTTGGTTCTAAAACATTGAATTATGCTCTATGACTTTTTCGTGATCTAGCAAGTAAGGTGACAACTTTAACAACTTGACAAATTTTCTCCAATCTTGATCCTTAATGGATCTTCAACCTAAACTGCATAGATCTACAATCACACATCAAAGAGATGGAAAAAAAATGTTTCGTTATTGGATAGGGATTTTCCTTGGTCAAATCCCATTTTGGTAATCAAACCTTGAAATGAAATCAAATGAAATTGAGGAATGTTGAATGAACAAATATGCAATGTTACAACTCACCAAACCCTTGAACAAAAGGTTGCAATCTTGTATGTAATGGCTAGCATGAATGTGGATCTTGAATCTTGTTTGAATGATATGGATCTTTATTTGAATGCTTACTTGAATGATAAAACCTTACATCACAAATGTTAGCTAAAAAACAAACATGATGCATGATGAATTTGACATGATACTTGATACTTGAATAATGCTCCAGAGTGCTTAATAATCACTCTTGAATGCTCTTGTAAGTTATCTTATGATAACTTGATGACTTGTAAGCTTGCTAGGTGAAAAATGAGTGAAATAACCTTATATTTATACTTGTTTATGCCAAATTTTTCAAAATTACAACACTACAAGCTGACATCAGATCTAGGAGAATAAAATCCTATAAAGAATTTGAATTTGAAATAGGTCTAAGATAAGCAGGACTCATATGTTAGTTGTGGCGTATGAGTCCCATTAGGCTAATCTTGGGACACATTTTTCAAGAAATGCTTAGCTTTATGTTAAATTCAGATCTAGGCCCCAAAACCTAGGTGGGACCCATATGCCCAAGGTGACGTATGAGTCCTAGATCACTAAATTTGGGTCATACAATCCAAAAATCATTAATTTATGATTGGTCAATTGATATATGTCAGGATTATCCTCAAAAAGATGCATTAATTAAGGCTTGTGGATGCAAAATAGGACCAAATAAGGCATAAAGAAGCCCAATTTTAGCAAGGAGGGACTAAAAAAGTGTGAAAATGTAGAGGGACACATTTTCGTACACTACAATTGGCTTGACATAGGATCTTGGATCTCAGGGGCTTGATCACCCTCCTTGAACTTTGTCATTCTATACCATCCACATTGGTACACTTGGACCACTCTTAAATGTCTACTTTAGTGCGAGTTTGAAGCAAGTTCCTTCTCTCATTGAAGTGGGGGAAAAATGTAGTAACAAAAAAAGTATCCCCTTTTTCCTTAGTTTAGGAATAATTAATAAATTAAAATGAACTTAATATTGCCTTGATTTAGTGTTGTAATGTGTTTTACACATTCACATTAAGTTTAGGGCCCTTTTAAACTAAATGGACTTAATTGTGCCTTATTTTGGGTGTTGTAAAGTGTACCCTTACACTTTCACACTACTCTAGGGATTTATTAATTAATTGAGCTTAATTTTCCTTAATAGGACCCTTTAACACAAATTCAATCCTAATTAAATGCAAATTTTGAGGGATAAAAACTGACATTCATAAATGCCATTACACAACACTTAATTTTAGGTGTGTATCCTAGGTAGGTGACTTAGGACCCATTCACCACTTGGAAAATGGGTCCTCACTAGGTCCTAGGACCCTATTTTCACATAACATTACACATTTTATGAAGTGTGTCCTAGCTAAGTAAGCTAGGACCCATTCGCCACATGGCAAATGGGTCCTCACTTAGACCTAGGACCCCCCTTGGGATATGTTTTTGGTAGTATTTTAATGATTTCAAATCCTAGATCTAATGTCAACTTGTGATATTTTTATTTCGAGATTTAATGTTAAGATATGTATAAATACAAGGCTATTTCACTTAGTTTCACCTAGAAGATTTTTCATACAAGCTAAGGATATTCATAAGAACATTGATAGAGCATTCAAGAGCATTTCTAAGGCATTCAAGGGACGATTTATAGGAGATTATTGCAATAATCAAGAGTCATTCCATCATGTCAAAGATTTAGGGCATCATGCATGTTGTTGAGCTAATGTGGTGATGTAGCATTCAAGATCTATCAATCATATTCAAGGCATTGTTTCTAATCAAATTTCATGTTCAATACCTACATTCATTGGGGATACTTCATGCTAAGTTGCAGATTTGTATCCCAAGGTTTTAATTGAGGATTGGTGATTTGTGACATTGTATTTGTTCATTCATCATTTCTTTCATGCATTGTTTAATTTCAAGGTTTAATTACCAAAATGGGGTTTGACGAAGGAAAAACCCTATGTCCTAATATAATTTTTTTTTCTTCTCCTCTTTAATGTGTGATTGTAGGTCTCAGGTTGATCATTTGGCAAGCAAAATTGCAAAAGTTGTAAAAGTTTTCAAAGTTGCATGAAAAGTTGTCAAATCACATAAACTGATCTACAAGATTTATTTTCAACTTTCGATAGTATTCAACTAGAATTTGGGAGTGTAGACATTGAAGAACATAACCCAAAAATTGATTTTTCAAAATCCTAGCTAGGACCCATTCACTATAGGGCGAATGAGTCCTCAGCGAGGTCCAAAAAAAACACTTTTTGCAATAGATACACAACATTTGACCCTCTTATAACTTTCCTTTGAATTGTTATATCAATTAGGTTTATTTTCTGATTCTCATTTATACATTATAAAACACATATTGAATGGAATAGAGGTAGAAATTAGGTTCATCACATAATGTTTAGAATTTTAATAAAATTAATTGTCTCTCAAATTTTGCTAAGGAATCTTATTTTTTAAATTTCTTAGGCCTCTTAAATTTCACAAATGGACTTAGATTAAACATAGTCTTACTTTTTTCAAAGTGGATATTTTTCCAAGTATTATATTATTGGCTATTTTCTCTTAAATTGTCATTTAATTAATTTAACTTAGCATTATGGTTGATATTAGGAACTATAAAAATCTAAATAAATAGCTAAAACTTCACAATTACACTAATTTATAATGTACCAAATATTGCAATATTTTAAAAAAATATTTGAATTGAGCTATTTGGGAGAGGGTGCTAATACAAAATACACTTAATTATTTGAAGTGACACACCATGTAATTATCTCTAGATAATTATTAATTATTTTTTTTTAATCATGAACTAAAATACAATTTCATCTTAGTGGGGCTTAATACATTGAATTCAAATGGTTCTACAAAACAAGTCATATTGATGTAATATGATTCCCCATTGATCTATTAATGAAAAATCACACTAAGTCCCATGCATGCACTATGATTGATCCTCTTGTTATCTCTATATGCCACATCATGTTGGAATTATGAAGCCTTGCAACATGAGCATGAAGTGTATATGGATTGTCTTGGTTGTTCTTGTGTTGTCATTGATGTCAACATGGTGACAACTGTACGTGAAGCTTACTTAGTTAACTAGAAGCTGTTCTCTACTGGTAGTGTTCCTTGCTGATGAACCAATGCATTGATTTTTGAGTCTGGAATTCACCGCAGGAAAATATATGCCTCTAATCTCTTAACCATGTTATTATGTCTCATTTAGACAACTATATCTTGGATCTTAAGAAGTTTTATGTGGTGAGAAAAAAGTTATCATTGACAGAGTTTAGCTCTATATTGTACTGTTGTTTCACTACTCAACAAATCAGTGTGGGAGACTCCACATTTTTTTGAGAACATTCCAATGTTGTGGTTCTAATGGTAGTCTCTATGATGGTAGTTGTGAACAATGTCATAGTATAGGTTAACTACACCCGGTCCATACAAATTCAAGGCATATTTGACCTACTAAGCATCAATCCCAATAAGACCATTCACTATAAAAAAAGACAAAGAAGCCATTAAACTAACATTCTAAATCATGAAAGCTTGACAAACCTCTAATCTAAGACATTGAAACTTATCCTATTGGGGGAGTGGTGTCAAATTAATGTGGAATGGTGACCCTTTCCCAACCCCTTGGATAATGATCTTATTTCAATCAATTCTATTGAAGAGAATCGATGAAACTGATGAGAGATATGTGATAAAACATGATTTAAATGCTAAATTAACATGATATATGCTAAGATGATCAATATGGTTGTATATAGATCTACTCTAAATATATGCAAGCTTCAAAAGATTAAAATCCTAATTAACAAATAAGCTAAATGTATGCATCTATGTTATCATGGAAGCTAAGCTAATATGCAAGTAAATAAAACTAAAATGATGTTAAATTTGAGTGAAAGTGCAAATGATTTTAACATAAGTTTGTTGTTAAAAGATGGATCCATTTGTCTCTAAATAATGCTTTATTTATAGGAAAGCAAATGAGAAATGAAGGGTTAAGATAAAAAAGGATAATCAATGGTTAAGGATGGAGGAGAGATGAAACATGGATCATGGATTCTCATCAATGGATGAGAATGAAAGATGAGATTTAATCAAGGGTTCTCATTCCTTCAAACAAACACACTTTTAACTTGTATAAGAGGTCACAAGCTAACTTGCACAAAAAGTTTTGAGTTAACTTGCACATAAAGTTTTGTAAGAATATTCCCTTTTTCAAATGAGTGAGGAGAAATAATATTCTTTGGAATATTCTCATGGGTGAGGAAATAGATATTTTGTAAATTAAAACAAAGTTTCATTGTGCAAAAGGGGAAGGAATATTCCCCTTTTGGATGAATGTGTAAAGGAGGAATATTCCCTTTCAAGTGGAAGAATTAATAATTTGATAATTAAAACAAAGTTTCAATTATGAAAATTAGGGGAATTATATGATATTCATTAAATAATTGATTTAATTGAGATAAAATGAAAAAGCAATGGATGAGATTGATTTGACCTATCAATGGTCACAAATGAAAGGAGCATGAAACATGGATCAAGGATTTTCATCAATGGATAAGAATCAAAGTTCACATGGATCAAGAAAAGGTCAAGGGCTCATAATCATGCAAGCAAACACACTTTGTAACAACTTTAAAAAGTTTCAAAGTTTGTTTGGAGTAATCATTACCTTTTTTTTGGAGGAAAATAGGAGAATATTCCTTTGGAATATTCCCTATGCAAGTGGATGAGAGGGAAATTAGAAATTTAGTTAATTAAAACTAAATTTGAATGTGCTAGATGAGGAATGTGAGGATGTTCATTAAATTATTTATTAATTTAATGAAAAGGAGATGAAAATATGATATTTAATTAAATAGTTTAGGTTATGTAATTAAATAAGAGGACTTAGGGTTAAAATTAAATAATTTGCATTATTTAATTAAATTGGATGAAATGTCAGTGTGAGAGGGGGTGAATTAGCCCAATTAGGTCAATTAGATTAATAGGTGAAAATGAGGCATGTTTAATTGAATAATTAGGCTTATTTAATTAAACAAGTGAAAAGAAGATGGATGAGGACAAAATGATATTAGTTAGACAATGTAATCCATTGAGATATTTTTAGGTGTCTACATTTTTCCCCTCTTTGAAGCAATGTACTCATTGCATTGGTTCAAAGATTGATGCCGATTTTGATGCTAACGATGATGCAAAAATGAATATTGATAATCTCTATGAGATGTTGATAGCCAAGCTAAAGTTGATTGATCTGATTGATAACATTGTTGAGGATTCACAACAATGCAAGGATAGTGTTGTCAAGATATGAAAAACACAAGGATTGATAGGGAAAGATATATCCCAATGATGAATGATTTGATAAATTGATCCAAATTTGCTAATGAGGCTAGGAAAAAAATTCATTAATGATTTGATGTTGATATGATTGAAAGATGGTTGGTTTCCCCCTGAAGAGATTGATTAGAGAATAAAATATTCTGATTGAGCTCATGATAGGTGAAAACCAGACACTAAATCAAAGAGCTACAACTTTGTAGTTTGTTGAGCTGAAGATGGTATAGGTGCCCCACTATGCCGTAGTGGAAGAGGGATTGCTAGCATGCTAGCTCAGATATTGATGTAGACAGATTTAAGGATGTAGAGACAGTCATTGGCTATGGGTAGCCTCATGTATATTTTGATATATCACACATATTTGATACTTGGATAGAATTGTTAGTAAAGATAGAAGAATAAGAAGAATGGATTGACCATTGATTTTGAGATTGATTCAAAAATTCCAAAAAGTCTATGATCCACCGAGACTTTATTAGAGATGGTAATGAGAGATGCATGATGATGATGATTTTCTCATATCTTGGGATTGGGATTTTTGTCATTCCTTATTTTTGATATAACACATAGACATGATGCATCAAGGTATTGATAACCAGGATGGCATTGTATCTAGTGTAATGGACTTTGAATTTGAAAATAGATAGGATAGTTCCTGTTCACATCTTGACATACAATAACCTCATAGGAATGTAGTTTAGAATTTTAGAATATATTGGGCCAAAGCATATGCAATAGTCAACAATATACTCCAAACGATCTCCCTACACACAACTAAGCAAGTATGCACCAAGATTATTTTAGAAGAATATCCACAAGCACAACAAATGAAAAATAATGATCTATGCCCCATTCCTTTCTCTCTAAATCATTGAGACATCATCGAGAGCTCCTTGTAATGGGTGATTAAGATAAATCATAAGAACAGATCAAAGAAAAACAGTTAGTGTTATCTATATCTCTTGCCAATTTATTTTAGCTTAGGTGATTTTTTTATACTAATGTCCATTGTAGGAAGGATGCATCCTAGGACATGTTGATTAGGTGTTTTGATTAGGATGAGGTGTGTGATAAGCCGTTGATATAAACTTCATTGACACATTTACCTATGATTTAGACTTTAGATTTTGAAACTTAGGTTCTCACTTTACAACTTGCTAAACTTATCTTCTACTTGTTTTGCCAAAGGTTGAAGGGGATGATCAATTTATTATGGATGAAAATTTATTTTGGGAAAAAGTGAAATGGGATGGATGGTTTTGGGGTTTTCTAGATTTCAATGTTTTTGGTATTTTGAAAATGTTTTGAGGTTGTTTTAGGTCTTTTGAATGTTTTCTAATGTTTTGGGCTTTCCATTTTCAAATGTTTTTGTGTTTTTTGATATTTGGATGTTTAGGGATTTTCTGAGTTTTGACCAAGAACCTAATCTAAAAGACCTATCCTAGGGGCCTCAAGGGCTGATCAAAGATAAGCCTTTCCTACGTTATACATGTAGAGACCAGATAGTTTGACTGACACAACTTATTGAAGATGAGATATGAACAGTTGATGGAATGCCAGTTTATTATGACAGACTCCTAAAGAATTGACGTAGGGTGTCTCGGGGGAACATCAATGATGGACTTGCCTACGTTTAAGCTCAGAGACGACGTAGTTTGACAAGGCACTATTTTTGGATTTTTGATGTTTAACCTTTTTAGGGTTTTTGATGTGTTCAAATGTTTCATATTTTGACTACAATTTTTGAATGTTTTTGGACTTTAGTTGTATAGGATTTTGTATGTTTTTGGATTTTTTGATGAACTTTTTATGATTTTTTTTTGGATTTTTGATGAGATTTTGAGGTAAACAATACCTAGATCATGATGTCAATTTCACATTGTGAGATAAATGACATGGATTAAGAGTTATTTAAAAACAAGAGTGCAATAACTTGCCCCTAGTGTCTAGCAATGTTTCATAGATCAATGAACAAACCAAGATAGGTAATGTATACGTGAAGAGTTTTATCATTCTAGATATGGGCTATGGGACTTCATGAGATAAAATGGTAAAGAGCCTGTCAAAAGTTTTCCATGAGTAGAGTTGAAGTATATGTCGAATATTTGTCAAGATCAAGATAAAGTGGGATATCTAAATGAATCTGGATTGGATGGATGTAGGAAAAATTGGATTTATCATGACAAGGATGAGATGCTTCTATCTGAGAAGGATCATATAGACACTCGATTCTACTCATGATGCCTGTTTTCTAGGTTTTCATCATAGTACTTGCCCAAAGAGCCACCATAGTGATTTTCACTAGAGGACAATTTTTATTTTTACTATTTTCTTAATTTTTTTTTAATTTTTTGAAATTTTATGCTCATGTTGAACCACCTAGTGTTACTGATGTAGAGACCATTGTCATAACATGCCAAAAATATTATACCTGAAGAAGAACTACTTTGCTAAGATACAAGAACTTGAATGCAACCTTGAAGAAATCTGATTTGTGTTGTGGATACCAGAATTAACCTTGTCTATGTGCACACATCGTGATAAAGTGCCTTCAGAATCCTTATGATGAAGGGTAGCTACCAACACACAGTCAATGTGAGAATTGGATATCATAAATGAAGTGGACGAAGACATGCATGAAGGAATATGAGATGGATTGGTCGATAGTTTTGAACCTTTGACTCTTAAAACTTGGGAAGATGAGAAATGATGGGTGGGAATGAAGGTTTTCATGGAATTAGGACCAACCATTGGATATACTTTATTCCTTGCTTGAGAAACCTATTTTTGTATTTGAGGACTCTTTTGATGGATACACTTCCCTTTTTCATTTTTCCCCATAGTTTTCTTGACTAATGGAGTTTTGGAGGGATGATTTTCTTTATTTTACTTTGGTATCCATTTGTATTTTCTTTGTCCTTTTTGCTTGAATTCTTCATTTGTGTTGATGATCTTCTCCTTGCTTTGATAGGAATTATTCTTTTTACATTGGTCCCATTTTAGTATGAGATGATGGGTGAATGCCAACTCATGATACAACTAGTTGTAGTGTTGACAGTGTTTTCATCATAGGGATCCTTCATGCCCCATATGTTGATATTTTCTATAGACAAGATTTCCCCCGGTGTTGTAAAGGTATTATCAATACCTAATCCTTTGCCTTGATAATGTATCCTTTGATCCATAGCTACTGAATATGACTTGTCATGAACACATGATATTTCTATGGGTTCCTGTTGTTCAGGAATATGAATTGTTTGCTATGATTCTATGACATTGTTATCTATTGATATTGCTTCAAAAGATGTTGATGTTGACTTAAAAGATGTTGATGCACAATCACTGTAAGAATCAAGAATCTCGACTGTTGCTTGCTCTTGTGTAGGAATACCAAGAGTGGGAGACTCTTGTTTTGGATGAAGAACATCTATGTGCCCATTAGAAATAAAAAATGATATCAAGGAAATCTTTGGAGTTTAAAATGGTTTGGAAGATGTCCCTTAGTTTTTAGTGAAACTTTGGGGATAGTGGTTCTTGATCTTGACTCGATTCAGAGTAAATTTCATTATCCTCAAGAGCCTCTTCTTGACATTATCCTTGGGTGGATGATATATCATTGGTAAAAGAATCTTCACAGTAGTTTATGTGTATGGGTGCAACAAGGGATATTTCTGGCTCATTTGGAACTTCTTCAACATGCCTAACATTGAGTCATATGTGGGAGAGATATCACAATCTGATATCCACTTGATGTCATTATGGTATAAAATAGTGCTAAACACTGTTGATGGGTTTGGACTTTGTTTTAAAATAGTATCTTGATACACGTCTGATTCCTCATGTTATGATAAATAAATTTGTCCCACTGTGGTATCACAAGTATTATTTATGTTTTTTTGAGGTTGATGACTTTCTTGAATCTTTTTATTTTGTATGATCAAGCAGAGGGTTTGTGTAAATTTTTAGATTTTCATTCCACAATTTTTGATTGACATGAGTGTCTCCTTGTTTAATAAGATCTTCTATTATATGTTTGATTCTAAAATAATTTTGTGTGTTATGACCTTTGTATTGGTGAAATTCACAAAAAATATCATCTCTATAGCTATGAGGTTTGACTTGTGGATCTTGATAGTTTGAGAAATATGGGAGTGTGATAAGATTAGAATGTATCAACTACTTCAACACATCCTCCATAGGTTCCCCTAAGGGAGTGAATTGTCACTTGGGAGCACTATTTGTTCTTTGTGGTCCATGTTGAGTGTTTGTAGCATTGATCATTGTTTGATTATTTGATGGTAATGTGTATGGCTGTTGCGTACTCATGGTTTGAGTGTTTTCTTTCTTAGGAGCAGTTAAGACTACCTTTGCATCAACAACACCATCACTAGTAACATTCTTGTTCTTGGCCCAAAAGTAGGATTTTTCGTTAGAACTAGTGTATGGGCAGTTGTCTTTATACACTTGTGTGTTTCCTTGTGAGATGAGGGCTCTCTCAATGTTAAGGGATCTAGGGACAAGCTCTTCATAAGGTGTGATGAACTACATTTTCAAGTGGAAGGATAGATCTGGAACTAGATTTGCTATAATAATGCCCACTTGTTTGTCAGAAAGAGGCCACTTGATCTTACTAGCTCTTTGCCTCCACCTTTGTAGGAAATTAGGAAAGGGTTCTCCTTTGTTTTGTTTGGGAGTATACAAATCTTCTAAGCTTATGTCCATGTCAAGATTGAAGGAGAAGTGATTTATGACTTTTTCAACAATTTCTTGGAAATTTTTGATGCCTGGAGGCAATTGAGAAAACCAATCCATGGTAGGACCTGCTAAACTTCAAGGGAAGAAACACATTAAATAAGAAACATTGTAGGAAACCTCCACACACATGACATTGAACTCCTTGATGTGATCCATAGGATTTCCACTCGTGTTGTATTTATTGAATTTGGGGATTTCAAAGCTGGGAGGGAATGGTACCTATGCGATGTTTCTATTGAATGGATAGGGACATATGTTTTGTGTATGAGGATTCTTTGTATTGCCCATCCAAAGGTCCTACATTTCTTGTGATAATGCCTTAATTTGTGATGCTAGATCATCTTGCAGGTTTGGAGGAGGAACATATGTTGGGATGACGAATGGGTTGTATGTGGGATTTTGATATGATAAAGTGTTGTATGGGATGTATGGTGGTGTAGGATATGGTGATGATGGTGTAGGCGTATATGTTCCTAATGTGTTCAGGTTGATGATGTTTTGTTGAGGGTTATAGTATAAACCTTGTTGTTGCTATTATTGTGTGAGCAATTTTTGTTGTTGGGATTATTGTTGAGCTACTAACCTGTTGCTTGTTGTGTTGCTAAGGTTGCCTGATGTTGTTGTTTCTATGCTGCTAGGACTGCTTGCTATTGTTTCTACTATTGTTTTTGTGCTACTAAGGTTGCTTGCTATTGTTATTGTGCTACTAGGGCTTCTTGTTGTGCTTATTGTTGTTTTTGTGTGACTAAGTCTACTTGTTGTTGTTGGATTGCTTGTTGGTAATCCTATTGTGCTTGCTATAAAGCTAAGGCATGTGCTTGCAATGTAAGATCAATTAGTGGTTGGGACATTTGTGATAGGTTTTGGGTGTTGATGTTTTGTGTGGGTTGCAGATTGTTGATGAGAGGTTGGGGGTTCGCTTGGTTTAACATCCCTTGCAAGATAGTGGATTGGGATGGAGGAATGTAAGATTGAGGTGCCATTTTATTTTCCATGATGTGGGGGACCAAGGGAAAAGATGATGTTGGTGCCATTTTGTATTGTGATGGTAATGACACATTAAGACCTTGTAACTAATTGAAAGGGTTCCCTTGACTGAAGGGTAGGGTTTTCCCTTATTGTATTTGAGGTGGGATCAAGGTATTACCTTGGTTGATGGGATTTGTAACCATGGTGTTGTTTTGATTTGTGTTGATGATAGATGGGTTTGATGTGGATGGTGGATTGACTTGCGTAGCTTGGGTAACCACTTGTTTCAATGTGTCAGTGGGGTTGTTGGAACTACTTGTCAAGGTTTGAATTTGTGTGAGAGTGTTAACTTTCCCTTGTTGACCTACTTGAGGCACTTGGTTCACATTACTTTGTGTATCATTATGCATACTTGGGGTATTTGTGATGATGGATGAAGATGGTTGCACTCAGAATGTTGAGGTTGTTGTGGTGTCATGAAATGTAAGTGGTTTGAAAAATGTTGGTCCCCAACTTGTGTTTTGGGGAAGGTTGGTGGTTAATGGAACGGTTGTGTTGTGAATACCCACAACTGTGTTTGTTCCTAGACATGAAGTGAGATCACAGTTGGTTCCTAGCCTAGTTACAAGACTAGATGTCAGGGGTTGAATTGGCACAAGGGATGGAGTTGGTTTAATCATAGATGAAGTCAAGTCTTGTTTCAATGATCGCAAAACAAAAGATGGGGAAATTGGAGCCCCATTTTCTAAGGCTTGATGTCCCATGATTTCTTCCCTGGTAAGTCCAAACAGGTTATTTATAACATCTTCAATCTAATATGGCCCTGACAGAGATGATAGTTGTTGTGATGGGGTAACTTGACTTCTCAAATCAAATTTTTGAGGATTGGGATCACTTGAGGTAAATGTGACTTTGGTTTTCTCCATGATTCTCTTGTGTTGTGATCTTGTTGAACATTACCATAAATTTTGGGTCACCTATGGGAGAGTTGTGTTGATATTTGTAATGTTTGAACTCTCTAGTTGACTCAAATCTAGGTAAAAGGGATGCTCTAAGTCTTTTTGGAGCAATGGTGATAATGGGAGATGAAAAGATGAATGATATGGGGAGTGATATTTTCAAATTTTTTGGGACAACACTTTTGACTTAAGTTTGAAGTTTTGATGTTTGGATAAAGGATGTTGATGAACTTGGAAATCTTTAGGGTAGACTCATGACCTTTAAGATGAAGTAGTTCAAAGATGATAACTTACTTACCTAAATGCATGGAAAAGGATTCATTTCACATACAAAGTAGCTAAGTTAGGGGTTGGTTTGATAGAGTTTAAGTCAAAAAGTGTTGGTGTATTCAAAATTTTTGTAAAGTTGGATGAAGTGAAGGGTGAATTTTTATGAAGGGGTGGGTGAAGTGTTTGACCCAATTTTGACCTAGAGTGAACCTTTGTTTTGAAAGACCAAGGTAGTGAGAAACATGATATACCTCTAAAGTGATCAAACCCTAAGGACTCAATGATTTTGGATAATGAAACTTAATTATTTTGGACCCAATGTTTTGTAATGTTTTCCTTGTATGGTAGTGGGTGTAAGGCCAGGTTGTTCAATCAGAACGATCATATGCCAAATGGTCATGTGGGGTTCAATTTTGTTAATTTATCTTGCTTAAGTGAGTTTATTTTTTACCACAAACACTTGTCTTGATTAAGTTTTCAAACTAAATGTCTACATAAAAAAAACATCATAGATTTCACAATGTCCATTTTGTGAAAAGGATGAATTTCAAGCCATAGTTGCTTATGCTAACTTTGGAAAATATGGATTGAGATATAAGTCAAGATATTTAGAAATATTTAAGGATAGAAATCCTTAGGACAAGCATTAATATCAAGGCTATTTAAAAAAGGTATCCATATTTAGACCAAAGGGTTTGAAAATTTGAGGAAGATTGTGAATGTTTGTTTGTAATGTTTTGGAACCAAGCAAAGTATTAACTGAATCACAAGCATTTACAACCTTAGGTTTAGAAGATACTACTTGCTGAATCCCCTCTTGGATTTCTCCAAACACTAAGACAATGTGAACAGATAGAGATTTGGTGACACTAGTTCCCCTCCATGGCACACACTTCTCGAGACCACCAAATCTCAAAATCTTGAAGATCCTAAGATCCTAAGAATTTTTTTGTTTCAAAAATGAATAGTGCAAATGTGGAGCGGTTTCAGAACAACCGTTCTTGCACCAACAGACATTAAGGATTTTTGGTAGCTAAACAATTTGATTCTTAGTAACATGCCGAGAACACCCAACCATATACAAACCTTCTTTTCCACTTAAGGCTCTTACTACCGTTCTAGTTCCACTTAAGGCATGGTATTAGGTGCATTATGTTGTACAGTCCAATATAGAAGGCACTTTCTCATGATTTCCCAACCTTTAGTATAGCCCATTGGTAAATGTGACCAATGTCATAGTATAGGTTAACTACACCTGATTCATATGAATTCGAGGCATATTTAACCTACTAAGCATCAATCCCAATAAGATCATTCATTGTAAAAAAAGAAAAAAGAAGCCATTAAAACTAACATTCTAAATCATGAAAGCTTGACAAACCTCTAATATAAGACATTGAAACTTATCCTAGATTGGAGGAGTGGTGTCGCATTGATGTGGAATGATGACTCTTTCCCAATCCCTTGGATAATGAGCTTGTTTCAATCGATTCTATTGAAGATAATTGATGAAACCAATGAGAGATATGTGATAAAACATGATTTAAATGCTAAATTAATATGATATACACTAAGATGATTGATATGGGTGTATACAAATCTACTCTAAATGTATGCAAGCTTCAAAAGATTAAAATATTAATTGACAAATAAGCTAAATGTATGCATGATCTATGTTATCATAGAATCCATTAATGGAAGCTAAGATAATATGAAAGTAAATAAAGCTAAAATTATGTTAAATGTGAGTGCAAGTGCAAATGATTTTAACATAAGTTTGTTGTTAAAAGATGGATCCATTTTTCTCCAAATAGTGCTTTATTTATAGGAAAGCAAATGAGAAATGAAGGGTTAAGATTAAAAAGGCTAATCAATGGTCAAGGATGAAGGAGAGATGAAACATGGATCATGGATTCTCATCAATGAATGAGAATGAAAGATGAAATTTAATTAAGGGTTCTCATTCCTTCAAACAAACACACTTTTAACCTGTACAAGAGGTGACAAGTTAACTTGCACAAGAAGTTTTGAGTTAAATTGCACATGAAGTTTTGAGTTAACTTGCACGTGAAGTTTTGTAAGAATATTCCCTTTTTCAAATGAGTGAGGAGAAAGAATATTCTTTGGAATATTCTCATGGGTGAGGAAATAGATATTTTGTAAATTAAAACAAAGTTTAATTGTGCAAAAGGGGAAGGAATATTCCATGGGAATATTCCCATTTTGGAGGAATGTGTAAAGGAGGAATATTCCATTTCAAGTGAAAGAACTAGTAATTTGATAATAAAAACCAAATTTCAATTATGCAAATTAGGGGAATTATGTGATATTCATTAAATAATTGATTTAATTGAGATCAAATGAAAAAGTAATGGATGAGATTGATTTGATCTATCAATGGTCACAAATGAAAGGAGGATGAAACATGGATCAAGGATTCTCATCAATGGATGAGAATCAAAGATCGCATGGATCAAGAAAAGATCAAGGGCTCATAATCATGCAAACAAACACACTTTGCAACAATTTTAAAAAGTTGTTTCAAAGTTTGTTTGGAGTAGTCATTACCTTTTTTTTGGAGGAAAATAAGAGAATATTCTTCTGGAATATTCCCTATGCAAGTGGATGAGAGGGAAATTAGCAATTTAGTTAATTAAAAGTAAATTTGAATGGGCAAGATAAGGAATGTGAGGATATTCATTAAATTATTGATTTATTGAATGAAAAGGAGATACACATATGATATTTAATTAAATAGTTTAGGTTATTTAGTTAAATAAGAGGACTTAGGGTTAAAATTAAATAATTTTCATTATTTAATTAAATTAGATGAAATGTCAGTGTGAGAGGGGGTGAATTAGCCCAATTATTTCAATTAGATTAATAGGTGAAAATGAGGCATTTAATTAAATAATTAGGCTTATTTAATTAAACAAGTGAAAAGAAGATGGATTTGAGGACAAAATGATGTTAGTTAGCCAGTTTGATCCATTGAGACATTTTTAGGTGTCTACAGTAGTATGATGAGAAATTGTTGTAATATTAGATCTGGAAGATGCCTACTTTGAGGATTACATGTTGGTTTGGAGTTTCGATGGTTAAGTCCTAGTCTTGGCCGATCTAACGTATGACATACACTAAGAATAATTTATGAATATTACCCCTTAATATAATGCACTACATGGACAAAAATATTTTAAATCATACATGGTGCTAGCAAGAGTGTTTTGATTATTTTGCTTTCATCTAATTAGGCCGACCTAATTGATGAATGAGATATACTTGTATATATATGATTATTTGAAGAGGAAAATGAGAGAGTGTGTGTGGTGTGTGTGAATAGGAAGTGTAAGGTGTGAATATGGAAGGAGACAGAAGAGGATCATGGTGAAGTGCGAAGAGGATTAAAGGATAGGTGAAGATGCAAGCCTAAATGCTTTATTAGTTGAGGATCAAAACATAATTGTTGAGCGACTGTTGTGAGAGGTAGTACTTATTTAGAGCTTCATTAGAATTGAGCCTTGCACACATAAGGTGTAATCTATCAGTTCATACTTTTGGCAGTGAGCCACAATCTTTGTATCTTGGCAGTTAGCCATCTTTTGTATTTGGGCTATGTGCCTTTCAAGGATAGTGAGTCTTGGCAGTGAGCCCTGTAATATATTGTATCTAGATATAATATATTATGAGTTAATCCTCACCGTATTTTTTTTCCATTTTGGGTTTTCCATGTAAAAATCTTGGTGTTCATGTGTGTTGATGCATTGATTTATTTTATGTTCTCTCTTGCTAATTCAGTTAGAATTGTGATAATTTTTAGATGGATTTTATTTGAATGGTTTTATGGAATACTGATTCACCCCCCACTTAGTATTTCAGATATTCAACAATTGGTATTAGAGCTTGGTTCCTCTGATGGAGCCTAATAGATTGAGGAAGGTCTCAAAATTTGAATATATAAGAATTTTTTTCCTCCAGAAGTGATCTCTACTAGATATTTAGAAGAAATTGAAGATATGAAGAATAAGCTAAAGGAAGCTAATGATTGTGTCAAGGATTTAAAGAGAAGATATGAATATTCCTATGATCAATTGAGAAGAGAACATGATGATATCACTAGACTGTTATAACAATTGGAAGAAGTGAAAATAATTGAAGTCTGTCAGCAAGTTGAAATTCAAGAGAAAATGGATGAATGTTTCAAGCTTGAGAAAGAAATAGAAATCTTGAGATCAAATTTGGAAAAGGAAAGAAGATTTAATTTTAAAGCAATTTCTTCAATGCTTGATAAGTTTATTATTTCTCAGAGACTAACAATGGATAAAAGTTGTTAAGGGTTTTAAGAAGGTTGGAGTTCAAAAGTGAAGCAATCTCCTGACAAGAAGACTCAGTGCAAAGATGGACAAATCAAGAACTTAAGAAGAAATTCTAGAAGAACTCCCGTCAAACAACCTAATGCTCAAAGGTATTTTTCTTTCAATGGTGTTTGTCATTCTTGCAATAAATGTGGTCATAGGGAAAAGGATTGCAACAGTAGAATGAATGATACTCCATCATTCTTTGGCAAATGTTTCAAGTGCCAAAAGTTTGGTCATAAGGTTAATTAGTGTGAAAATAAATTGAATAAAAGAAAGTATGGAAGGAAGAATGTTATTTGTTGTGATTGTAGCAATCTGAAACATCTTGCTAATAACTAAAGAAGGAGAAAACTTAACTATCCAACAAAGAAACATGAATCAATCATTGATCTAGAAGAAGTAAGAAAAGAGCTGAAAAGAATTTGGAGAAAGGAAGGAGAATTCAAGCAAGTTGAATAAAAATCATCAGTCTTATCTGTGCCGAATTTTGGTGTAGATACATCCATCAATTTTTGAGTCCAACAATGACTAAGGGGGATAAATCATTAAAAAATTTAATAAACCCCCTCATTGATACTTATGTCACATCATGACAGAAGTATATTTAATGTGGTAACAAATTCAAGGAATTTTTCAGTCGCATGTGTGAAGAATGAAGTTTATAGAATTTGAAAGGATGGAAGCACACACAATTTTTGAGGTAATCTACTTGTAATTTGAAGAATTTATTGCAAAAGCATTCAAAATGAAAGAAATAAATTTAGATGTATCAAGGAAATCGTATTCAAAAGGCATATGTATTTTTGGAGAAGCGTGCAAAGGAAGTTTGGAGAAACAAGAGCAATTCAATGTTTCAGGTTTTGAAGAAAAAAATAGATTGATGTGGATTCAAAGTGAGCTTTGGAAGTTGGATATCTATCCTATTCTTCATTGGAAATTACAGAGGTATTCCTACTTGTATACACTTAAAAATGGTCATATCACATTGTCTGGTAATTAATTAAATATTTTTAATATTTAATTAAAATCTTTTGATTCTATCTACGTATAAATAAATTTAAATAATTTATTTATATTGTTCATGATTTCATTTCGATTAGATATTTAATCACCTTTTCATATTCATTTCTTAATTAATTAAATAAATGTTACAATTTATTTATAGTAATTATCATATAATCTTAGTTTGAATATTTTATTCAAATAAAGATTAAAATATTATAATTCTTCTAAATATCATTTATAATTAAATATTCCAAAATATTTGATTATTTCCTCTAATCCAATATTCATTTTTAAATCATTTCAAGATTCCTCCAATTCAATTAAAAAAAAATCTATTCATAATTAAATATTTCCAAAAATATTTAATTAAATTCTTCTAAATATTTCAAAAATCTTCTAAAGCCACATCATGATTAAATATTACCAAAATATTTAATTCTTCTATAGTTTTCAAAAATCAAATATCAAATATCAAAAAGCAATAAATTAAATTAAATAAATTTTATTTATTTAATTTGGGGATTTATCTTCAACTCCCGGGAAACAAACTGCCAAAACAGAAAATTAAATTTCTCTGTTTCTGTGCAGGCTTGTTCCCGTGGGTTGAAGACAAGCTTCCATTCTTCTCTCCAACCTCTCAACCTCCCCCATTTTCTTCTCAACCTCTCAATCTCTCACCATTCAAACCTACCAGACAATTTATAGCCATATATTCTTGCCAGCAAGGATGAAGCCTGCAAAAAAATCTATAAATACAGCTGCCGGGAGCTCCAAAATCATATAGGATTTTTAGGCAAGTAAACTATAGGCAAATAGTATTAGCATTCATAGCAATAGCATTATTACAGCAATAGCATAGCAATCATAGCAACAGAATCATGATTCATCTCATCTACAGCCCCTGTACATAATCTACAGCCCCTGTGCATAATTACAGCCCCTGTCCATCTTCACCAGCATATAGAATAGTTTTTCTTTGCATACTCGTTCTGCAGTAGTCATTTGGAGAAGCTCACACAATCTGAGAGCCAGAAAGCTTCAAACCAATCTCTGGAGATAGAGAAAGACGGAACGTTCTTGAAGAATTTTTATTTTATAGCCAAGTTTATTTCAAATTTCTTCAATTTAAAGTTCTGTTAATAGTGTTTTGTTTTAATTAGATTAACAATAGAATACACAACACATTTTTGGCGCCCACCGTGGGGCTCTTGCCCCTTTTTAATGTTTTGTTTGTAGTTTTTTTTTGGACAGGTTACAGGAAAAACAGCGGAATAGCGCAGACGACACGTTTTCGGAAGAATACCTCCAGTTTAGCGCCCCTGACAAATCTTTCAGCGCCCGTGAAGACTGTTTCAGCGCCCGTGAAAATCTGTTTTAGCGCCCGTGAAGACTGTTTCAGCGCCCGTGAAGACTGTTTTAGCGCCCGTGAAGACTGTTTTAGCGCCCGTGAAGACTGTTTCAGAGCCCGTGAAGACTGTTTTAGCGCCCGTGAAGACTGTTTCAGCGCCCATAATGATTCTTTCAGTGCCCATAATATTTCTTGCAGCGCAATTTTTTTTAAAACACTGTAATCTGTAATCTGTACTCATAGTTTAGTTTTAACTGATTCCGACGCAGCCGCGGACAGTTAATAATCTAAGGATAAAATTAACCAATCCTAGGGTAGTCATCTTAAGGATAAAATTAACCAATCCTAGGGTAGTCATCTAAAGGATAAAACGAAGCAATCCTAGGGTAGCCATTTAAAGAAAAACGAACCAATCCTAGGATAGACACATCATTTTTCAATTTTAGCTTAAAATGAATTTTCTGTTTATGTGAAGCAAAATCTTCACTTAGTTTAGAAAATTTCAATTTGGTGCTTAAAATTGAATCTAGTGTTTGCTTTGTTCTCAAGTGATAGGCCTATGCTCTCCCCTTAACTGGGTGATCAAAATGCCAAACTCACTTATTTCTTTTTATGCATCTTTAAGTTTTATTACAACCTTGTAGAGAGCCTGCTCTTGTGGGAAAAAGTACTCACCCAAGAGGAACGACTCAAGTGGGTTCAAGCCAAAGCCAGGCTATTCCACCCCACTATAAAATTTAAAGAAAAATTGGGGAAACCCTCTTTTGACGGTAGTGTGCATGATAACCATCCCCAAAGCCTTTGTTCTAAAGGTAGGGAGGTCTCTCGAGGGAGTTTATCATTTGCCGCACCGAACGGAAATCCTTACTACGAACCTAGTGTAGTAGCTAACCGAGTCAGTATCCAAACATCATCTCAATCACAGTGCAGGGGAGGGAAGAATCTACCCCCAAGATACTCACCATATAACTGCCAAGGATTGTTTGCTCAGGGGATCCGATATCCACTTCCGTCACTCTGAGTACGCACCTGGAAAAGACAAAAACACGGGCGCCCTTTCGGGGGTGACATGGCTGTGTGAGTCGACGCAGTTTTAAGATGTGGGCTGTTGATTGCTATGATGACCTACTTGAGAACTAAGAGTGAGTCTGTTTGAAGTGCTTGTCATGTGTAAAACCTGTTAAAACAATTTTTGAAAAACATTTTGGTTACACACTTGATGTTTAGCATAGGACTTAAAACAATTGTTTTAAATTTGTTTGATGTGTTTTCATTACATTAATTTAGATAAAGATCATCCAAAACACTCATTATCATATTGATCAATCTCATGTTACGAGATTGGAAATCTACAAAATTTGTAAAGAAATCCGTTTCCAAAAGGATTAAGAAGCCAAAGAAACCTCTCAACCACAAGAAATTATTGAAGAAACAACAATTCTTATATCAAAGTCGAAAAGTTTTACTTAAATATAGAACTTTTCTTCATAGGTATCATGATTGTGTTAGAGGTCTTTCAGATGATTATGCCATAGAGCCCTTGTATTCACAAGCTTATTTTCAAAGGAGAGCCCTTTCTCAAAGGCATAACCATAGTCAACGCATCCGTTTTAGTTATATTCCCCAACCAGCAATCGAATACTCTACTCGTCCAAATCAAATCTTACAATAGAGAACTTAGAAAACATTAGGCATCTATCATTAAATCCATCTTTTTACAAAGCCATGATCAAAACTTCATAAAGTGCAACAACCATCCTTTTCTAGATCTTTTGCTTATATTCCCACCAACAGGATTTTCATCCTTTCACTTAGGGAACAACACAAGCTACAAGATTAGAAAATTTTGTATAAGTCATAGAATTTTCATTCTATCTTGACCTTCATACATACCACATCAATTGCACTATTTAACTCTTTTGATCAAAAGCGAGTAAAATTTTGATACAAATCTATGCCTGTCTTCACAAGATCTCAAAAACAAATGGAAAAAGACGAGGGAGAAACTACAACTAGTAAAATGGGTGATCGAAATGAAAAAGAAGAGGAAACATTTAATCTTGATGAGATAACGGAAGAAAAGCTTCAAGAAGCAGAACAAGATCCTCAATTCCATACTCTTATGGAAAGAATCCTAGAACGTAACAAAGAAAAATATTTTCTTACATTAGCTAATCAAGGAGCTAAGTTGCCTCACACCTTTGACATAGAGGGGATTAAACAAAATCCTGAAAATCCTCCTAATGACTTTAGTGCTCTTAACCAACAGATAAAAGAATTACAAGGGCAAATAAAGGAAATGCAAGGAGGTACAACAAAGAAATATGTTTTGGAAGACATATCTCCTTATCCATTTGATAGGAGTCTTCAAATGATTCCATTTCCAAAACATTGCGAAATTCCTAAGTATGATAGGTATAATGGAAAAACTGATCCCATAGACCATGTTAGGGATTTCCGAAACATGAGTCTTGAATTCGCCTATGATGATACTTACTTGATGCGATTATTTCCACGAAGTTTAGGCGTACAATCCATGGAGTGGCTTTCAAAAATTACTCCACCTATTAAAACTTTTGAGGAGTTGATAAATCAATTTATCTCACAATACTCCTACAATATTCAACATCAAATAACAATGCTTGATCTTTGTAAAGTGAAACAAAAAGTAGGAGAACCCTTTACTACATTTTTACAAAGATGGAGAAGGTTATTTGCACGATATTCTCGTCCTATTCCTGAAAAGGAAAAGATGGATATTTTTATCAATAGCCTTGATCCAGAATTAAGCTATAGGCTTAACCTTCATTGTCCTCATAACTTTGAAAAACTGATTGAAAATGCAATCACTATTGAAGGGGCCTTGGTTAAAGGGGAGTGATAAAACTTGATAATCCAAGTACATCAAATCAAAACAACGATAAAACAAGGTTTTGGAATAGAAACAAAAATGTTGTTAATGATGGTATAGTGGATGCCAATAATTTACGAACAAGACCATCCGTTTTCAATCTATCAAGTGCTCCAAGAAACAATTCACAAGGAAATACAATACAACAAGGAAACAACAATCAACAAGGACAAATTTCCAAGCAAGAGAACATAACCAATCAAAATACCAATCAAAATCGTGGTAATTTCAATAATAATCTTGGCAATACCCAAATATCAAATCCGTCTAGACCTTCATTTTTTTCAAATCGACGGACTTTTACGGCTTTGGGTCAATCTCTTGAATCTGCTCTCAAGGAACTTCTTGATAATAAGGTTATCACTTTACCACCACAAAGAGATTATGAACCACAAGTTAAACCACCATCATGGAATGACTCGTATTATTGCAATTATCATCGATGTAAAGGCCATAGGACAAACAATTGTCAAGCTTTGAAAAATCTAGTACAAGATTTAATTGACAATGGTACTATTACAATTGAGGGACATCATACCAATGATGATCATCAAGCATTCAAAGATCCTTTGCCAAATTACCAAAAGGGGGAAACATCGGATACCAAAGCCAAAAGCATACATAATGTTGAAGACAATATAATCCGCCATATTTACACAGATGATAATCGGATTAATGTTATCAAAATTAAAGGAAAACAAGAATATCAACAGGTTAATGTAACAACAAGAGGTCAAGCAAAGGTTGTTTTAAAAGGAAGTTCATCTAAAACAACTATTTCTTCTCCAACTCAGTATAATCTGGTTGATCAATTGAGAAAAACATCAGCTCAAATTTCTATTCTTGAACTTCTTAAAATATCCCCTATACACAAAAATATTTTAGAAGAAGCGCTTGTGAACACAACTGTTGATACCGATCTAGATGCAAACAGATTTCAAGCCATGGTGGGACATTTGTCTTCCCCCACTTGTCTTTCATTTTCCGATAAAGATGATGCTTCTATGACACATCCACATAATTCCTCGCTCTATCTTGAAGTCATGATCCATAAGCATCGAATTAGACGTGTCTTAATAGATGGAGGAGCCGGTTTGAATATTTGTACCTTAAAATTGATAAATTCCTTAGGAATTTCAGAAAATGAAATTGATTCATGAAGGAAGATAACTATTAAGGCATATGATGATGAAGAAAGAG
>VDFB02000007.1:128713517-128763149 GCA_007258455.2 Sequoia sempervirens | reverse complement strand
TAGGATCTTGGATCTCAGGGGCTTGATCACCCTCCTTGAACTTTGTCATTCTATACCATCCACATTGGTACACTTGGACCACTCTTAAATGTCTACTTTAGTGCGAGTTTGAAGCAAGTTCCTTCTCTCATTGAAGTGGGGGAAAAATGTAGTAACAAAAAAAGTATCCCCTTTTTCCTTAGTTTAGGAATAATTAATAAATTAAAATGAACTTAATATTGCCTTGATTTAGTGTTGTAATGTGTTTTACACATTCACATTAAGTTTAGGGCCCTTTTAAACTAAATGGACTTAATTGTGCCTTATTTTGGGTGTTGTAAAGTGTACCCTTACACTTTCACACTACTCTAGGGATTTATTAATTAATTGAGCTTAATTTTCCTTAATAGGACCCTTTAACACAAATTCAATCCTAATTAAATGCAAATTTTGAGGGATAAAAACTGACATTCATAAATGCCATTACACAACACTTAATTTTAGGTGTGTATCCTAGGTAGGTGACTTAGGACCCATTCACCACTTGGAAAATGGGTCCTCACTAGGTCCTAGGACCCTATTTTCACATAACATTACACATTTTATGAAGTGTGTCCTAGCTAAGTAAGCTAGGACCCATTCGCCACATGGCAAATGGGTCCTCACTTAGACCTAGGACCCCCCTTGGGATATGTTTTTGGTAGTATTTTAATGATTTCAAATCCTAGATCTAATGTCAACTTGTGATATTTTTATTTCGAGATTTAATGTTAAGATATGTATAAATACAAGGCTATTTCACTTAGTTTCACCTAGAAGATTTTTCATACAAGCTAAGGATATTCATAAGAACATTGATAGAGCATTCAAGAGCATTTCTAAGGCATTCAAGGGACGATTTATAGGAGATTATTGCAATAATCAAGAGTCATTCCATCATGTCAAAGATTTAGGGCATCATGCATGTTGTTGAGCTAATGTGGTGATGTAGCATTCAAGATCTATCAATCATATTCAAGGCATTGTTTCTAATCAAATTTCATGTTCAATACCTACATTCATTGGGGATACTTCATGCTAAGTTGCAGATTTGTATCCCAAGGTTTTAATTGAGGATTGGTGATTTGTGACATTGTATTTGTTCATTCATCATTTCTTTCATGCATTGTTTAATTTCAAGGTTTAATTACCAAAATGGGGTTTGACGAAGGAAAAACCCTATGTCCTAATATAATTTTTTTTTCTTCTCCTCTTTAATGTGTGATTGTAGGTCTCAGGTTGATCATTTGGCAAGCAAAATTGCAAAAGTTGTAAAAGTTTTCAAAGTTGCATGAAAAGTTGTCAAATCACATAAACTGATCTACAAGATTTATTTTCAACTTTCGATAGTATTCAACTAGAATTTGGGAGTGTAGACATTGAAGAACATAACCCAAAAATTGATTTTTCAAAATCCTAGCTAGGACCCATTCACTATAGGGCGAATGAGTCCTCAGCGAGGTCCAAAAAAAACACTTTTTGCAATAGATACACAACATTTGACCCTCTTATAACTTTCCTTTGAATTGTTATATCAATTAGGTTTATTTTCTGATTCTCATTTATACATTATAAAACACATATTGAATGGAATAGAGGTAGAAATTAGGTTCATCACATAATGTTTAGAATTTTAATAAAATTAATTGTCTCTCAAATTTTGCTAAGGAATCTTATTTTTTAAATTTCTTAGGCCTCTTAAATTTCACAAATGGACTTAGATTAAACATAGTCTTACTTTTTTCAAAGTGGATATTTTTCCAAGTATTATATTATTGGCTATTTTCTCTTAAATTGTCATTTAATTAATTTAACTTAGCATTATGGTTGATATTAGGAACTATAAAAATCTAAATAAATAGCTAAAACTTCACAATTACACTAATTTATAATGTACCAAATATTGCAATATTTTAAAAAAATATTTGAATTGAGCTATTTGGGAGAGGGTGCTAATACAAAATACACTTAATTATTTGAAGTGACACACCATGTAATTATCTCTAGATAATTATTAATTATTTTTTTTTAATCATGAACTAAAATACAATTTCATCTTAGTGGGGCTTAATACATTGAATTCAAATGGTTCTACAAAACAAGTCATATTGATGTAATATGATTCCCCATTGATCTATTAATGAAAAATCACACTAAGTCCCATGCATGCACTATGATTGATCCTCTTGTTATCTCTATATGCCACATCATGTTGGAATTATGAAGCCTTGCAACATGAGCATGAAGTGTATATGGATTGTCTTGGTTGTTCTTGTGTTGTCATTGATGTCAACATGGTGACAACTGTACGTGAAGCTTACTTAGTTAACTAGAAGCTGTTCTCTACTGGTAGTGTTCCTTGCTGATGAACCAATGCATTGATTTTTGAGTCTGGAATTCACCGCAGGAAAATATATGCCTCTAATCTCTTAACCATGTTATTATGTCTCATTTAGACAACTATATCTTGGATCTTAAGAAGTTTTATGTGGTGAGAAAAAAGTTATCATTGACAGAGTTTAGCTCTATATTGTACTGTTGTTTCACTACTCAACAAATCAGTGTGGGAGACTCCACATTTTTTTGAGAACATTCCAATGTTGTGGTTCTAATGGTAGTCTCTATGATGGTAGTTGTGAACAATGTCATAGTATAGGTTAACTACACCCGGTCCATACAAATTCAAGGCATATTTGACCTACTAAGCATCAATCCCAATAAGACCATTCACTATAAAAAAAGACAAAGAAGCCATTAAACTAACATTCTAAATCATGAAAGCTTGACAAACCTCTAATCTAAGACATTGAAACTTATCCTATTGGGGGAGTGGTGTCAAATTAATGTGGAATGGTGACCCTTTCCCAACCCCTTGGATAATGATCTTATTTCAATCAATTCTATTGAAGAGAATCGATGAAACTGATGAGAGATATGTGATAAAACATGATTTAAATGCTAAATTAACATGATATATGCTAAGATGATCAATATGGTTGTATATAGATCTACTCTAAATATATGCAAGCTTCAAAAGATTAAAATCCTAATTAACAAATAAGCTAAATGTATGCATCTATGTTATCATGGAAGCTAAGCTAATATGCAAGTAAATAAAACTAAAATGATGTTAAATTTGAGTGAAAGTGCAAATGATTTTAACATAAGTTTGTTGTTAAAAGATGGATCCATTTGTCTCTAAATAATGCTTTATTTATAGGAAAGCAAATGAGAAATGAAGGGTTAAGATAAAAAAGGATAATCAATGGTTAAGGATGGAGGAGAGATGAAACATGGATCATGGATTCTCATCAATGGATGAGAATGAAAGATGAGATTTAATCAAGGGTTCTCATTCCTTCAAACAAACACACTTTTAACTTGTATAAGAGGTCACAAGCTAACTTGCACAAAAAGTTTTGAGTTAACTTGCACATAAAGTTTTGTAAGAATATTCCCTTTTTCAAATGAGTGAGGAGAAATAATATTCTTTGGAATATTCTCATGGGTGAGGAAATAGATATTTTGTAAATTAAAACAAAGTTTCATTGTGCAAAAGGGGAAGGAATATTCCCCTTTTGGATGAATGTGTAAAGGAGGAATATTCCCTTTCAAGTGGAAGAATTAATAATTTGATAATTAAAACAAAGTTTCAATTATGAAAATTAGGGGAATTATATGATATTCATTAAATAATTGATTTAATTGAGATAAAATGAAAAAGCAATGGATGAGATTGATTTGACCTATCAATGGTCACAAATGAAAGGAGCATGAAACATGGATCAAGGATTTTCATCAATGGATAAGAATCAAAGTTCACATGGATCAAGAAAAGGTCAAGGGCTCATAATCATGCAAGCAAACACACTTTGTAACAACTTTAAAAAGTTTCAAAGTTTGTTTGGAGTAATCATTACCTTTTTTTTGGAGGAAAATAGGAGAATATTCCTTTGGAATATTCCCTATGCAAGTGGATGAGAGGGAAATTAGAAATTTAGTTAATTAAAACTAAATTTGAATGTGCTAGATGAGGAATGTGAGGATGTTCATTAAATTATTTATTAATTTAATGAAAAGGAGATGAAAATATGATATTTAATTAAATAGTTTAGGTTATGTAATTAAATAAGAGGACTTAGGGTTAAAATTAAATAATTTGCATTATTTAATTAAATTGGATGAAATGTCAGTGTGAGAGGGGGTGAATTAGCCCAATTAGGTCAATTAGATTAATAGGTGAAAATGAGGCATGTTTAATTGAATAATTAGGCTTATTTAATTAAACAAGTGAAAAGAAGATGGATGAGGACAAAATGATATTAGTTAGACAATGTAATCCATTGAGATATTTTTAGGTGTCTACATTTTTCCCCTCTTTGAAGCAATGTACTCATTGCATTGGTTCAAAGATTGATGCCGATTTTGATGCTAACGATGATGCAAAAATGAATATTGATAATCTCTATGAGATGTTGATAGCCAAGCTAAAGTTGATTGATCTGATTGATAACATTGTTGAGGATTCACAACAATGCAAGGATAGTGTTGTCAAGATATGAAAAACACAAGGATTGATAGGGAAAGATATATCCCAATGATGAATGATTTGATAAATTGATCCAAATTTGCTAATGAGGCTAGGAAAAAAATTCATTAATGATTTGATGTTGATATGATTGAAAGATGGTTGGTTTCCCCCTGAAGAGATTGATTAGAGAATAAAATATTCTGATTGAGCTCATGATAGGTGAAAACCAGACACTAAATCAAAGAGCTACAACTTTGTAGTTTGTTGAGCTGAAGATGGTATAGGTGCCCCACTATGCCGTAGTGGAAGAGGGATTGCTAGCATGCTAGCTCAGATATTGATGTAGACAGATTTAAGGATGTAGAGACAGTCATTGGCTATGGGTAGCCTCATGTATATTTTGATATATCACACATATTTGATACTTGGATAGAATTGTTAGTAAAGATAGAAGAATAAGAAGAATGGATTGACCATTGATTTTGAGATTGATTCAAAAATTCCAAAAAGTCTATGATCCACCGAGACTTTATTAGAGATGGTAATGAGAGATGCATGATGATGATGATTTTCTCATATCTTGGGATTGGGATTTTTGTCATTCCTTATTTTTGATATAACACATAGACATGATGCATCAAGGTATTGATAACCAGGATGGCATTGTATCTAGTGTAATGGACTTTGAATTTGAAAATAGATAGGATAGTTCCTGTTCACATCTTGACATACAATAACCTCATAGGAATGTAGTTTAGAATTTTAGAATATATTGGGCCAAAGCATATGCAATAGTCAACAATATACTCCAAACGATCTCCCTACACACAACTAAGCAAGTATGCACCAAGATTATTTTAGAAGAATATCCACAAGCACAACAAATGAAAAATAATGATCTATGCCCCATTCCTTTCTCTCTAAATCATTGAGACATCATCGAGAGCTCCTTGTAATGGGTGATTAAGATAAATCATAAGAACAGATCAAAGAAAAACAGTTAGTGTTATCTATATCTCTTGCCAATTTATTTTAGCTTAGGTGATTTTTTTATACTAATGTCCATTGTAGGAAGGATGCATCCTAGGACATGTTGATTAGGTGTTTTGATTAGGATGAGGTGTGTGATAAGCCGTTGATATAAACTTCATTGACACATTTACCTATGATTTAGACTTTAGATTTTGAAACTTAGGTTCTCACTTTACAACTTGCTAAACTTATCTTCTACTTGTTTTGCCAAAGGTTGAAGGGGATGATCAATTTATTATGGATGAAAATTTATTTTGGGAAAAAGTGAAATGGGATGGATGGTTTTGGGGTTTTCTAGATTTCAATGTTTTTGGTATTTTGAAAATGTTTTGAGGTTGTTTTAGGTCTTTTGAATGTTTTCTAATGTTTTGGGCTTTCCATTTTCAAATGTTTTTGTGTTTTTTGATATTTGGATGTTTAGGGATTTTCTGAGTTTTGACCAAGAACCTAATCTAAAAGACCTATCCTAGGGGCCTCAAGGGCTGATCAAAGATAAGCCTTTCCTACGTTATACATGTAGAGACCAGATAGTTTGACTGACACAACTTATTGAAGATGAGATATGAACAGTTGATGGAATGCCAGTTTATTATGACAGACTCCTAAAGAATTGACGTAGGGTGTCTCGGGGGAACATCAATGATGGACTTGCCTACGTTTAAGCTCAGAGACGACGTAGTTTGACAAGGCACTATTTTTGGATTTTTGATGTTTAACCTTTTTAGGGTTTTTGATGTGTTCAAATGTTTCATATTTTGACTACAATTTTTGAATGTTTTTGGACTTTAGTTGTATAGGATTTTGTATGTTTTTGGATTTTTTGATGAACTTTTTATGATTTTTTTTTGGATTTTTGATGAGATTTTGAGGTAAACAATACCTAGATCATGATGTCAATTTCACATTGTGAGATAAATGACATGGATTAAGAGTTATTTAAAAACAAGAGTGCAATAACTTGCCCCTAGTGTCTAGCAATGTTTCATAGATCAATGAACAAACCAAGATAGGTAATGTATACGTGAAGAGTTTTATCATTCTAGATATGGGCTATGGGACTTCATGAGATAAAATGGTAAAGAGCCTGTCAAAAGTTTTCCATGAGTAGAGTTGAAGTATATGTCGAATATTTGTCAAGATCAAGATAAAGTGGGATATCTAAATGAATCTGGATTGGATGGATGTAGGAAAAATTGGATTTATCATGACAAGGATGAGATGCTTCTATCTGAGAAGGATCATATAGACACTCGATTCTACTCATGATGCCTGTTTTCTAGGTTTTCATCATAGTACTTGCCCAAAGAGCCACCATAGTGATTTTCACTAGAGGACAATTTTTATTTTTACTATTTTCTTAATTTTTTTTTAATTTTTTGAAATTTTATGCTCATGTTGAACCACCTAGTGTTACTGATGTAGAGACCATTGTCATAACATGCCAAAAATATTATACCTGAAGAAGAACTACTTTGCTAAGATACAAGAACTTGAATGCAACCTTGAAGAAATCTGATTTGTGTTGTGGATACCAGAATTAACCTTGTCTATGTGCACACATCGTGATAAAGTGCCTTCAGAATCCTTATGATGAAGGGTAGCTACCAACACACAGTCAATGTGAGAATTGGATATCATAAATGAAGTGGACGAAGACATGCATGAAGGAATATGAGATGGATTGGTCGATAGTTTTGAACCTTTGACTCTTAAAACTTGGGAAGATGAGAAATGATGGGTGGGAATGAAGGTTTTCATGGAATTAGGACCAACCATTGGATATACTTTATTCCTTGCTTGAGAAACCTATTTTTGTATTTGAGGACTCTTTTGATGGATACACTTCCCTTTTTCATTTTTCCCCATAGTTTTCTTGACTAATGGAGTTTTGGAGGGATGATTTTCTTTATTTTACTTTGGTATCCATTTGTATTTTCTTTGTCCTTTTTGCTTGAATTCTTCATTTGTGTTGATGATCTTCTCCTTGCTTTGATAGGAATTATTCTTTTTACATTGGTCCCATTTTAGTATGAGATGATGGGTGAATGCCAACTCATGATACAACTAGTTGTAGTGTTGACAGTGTTTTCATCATAGGGATCCTTCATGCCCCATATGTTGATATTTTCTATAGACAAGATTTCCCCCGGTGTTGTAAAGGTATTATCAATACCTAATCCTTTGCCTTGATAATGTATCCTTTGATCCATAGCTACTGAATATGACTTGTCATGAACACATGATATTTCTATGGGTTCCTGTTGTTCAGGAATATGAATTGTTTGCTATGATTCTATGACATTGTTATCTATTGATATTGCTTCAAAAGATGTTGATGTTGACTTAAAAGATGTTGATGCACAATCACTGTAAGAATCAAGAATCTCGACTGTTGCTTGCTCTTGTGTAGGAATACCAAGAGTGGGAGACTCTTGTTTTGGATGAAGAACATCTATGTGCCCATTAGAAATAAAAAATGATATCAAGGAAATCTTTGGAGTTTAAAATGGTTTGGAAGATGTCCCTTAGTTTTTAGTGAAACTTTGGGGATAGTGGTTCTTGATCTTGACTCGATTCAGAGTAAATTTCATTATCCTCAAGAGCCTCTTCTTGACATTATCCTTGGGTGGATGATATATCATTGGTAAAAGAATCTTCACAGTAGTTTATGTGTATGGGTGCAACAAGGGATATTTCTGGCTCATTTGGAACTTCTTCAACATGCCTAACATTGAGTCATATGTGGGAGAGATATCACAATCTGATATCCACTTGATGTCATTATGGTATAAAATAGTGCTAAACACTGTTGATGGGTTTGGACTTTGTTTTAAAATAGTATCTTGATACACGTCTGATTCCTCATGTTATGATAAATAAATTTGTCCCACTGTGGTATCACAAGTATTATTTATGTTTTTTTGAGGTTGATGACTTTCTTGAATCTTTTTATTTTGTATGATCAAGCAGAGGGTTTGTGTAAATTTTTAGATTTTCATTCCACAATTTTTGATTGACATGAGTGTCTCCTTGTTTAATAAGATCTTCTATTATATGTTTGATTCTAAAATAATTTTGTGTGTTATGACCTTTGTATTGGTGAAATTCACAAAAAATATCATCTCTATAGCTATGAGGTTTGACTTGTGGATCTTGATAGTTTGAGAAATATGGGAGTGTGATAAGATTAGAATGTATCAACTACTTCAACACATCCTCCATAGGTTCCCCTAAGGGAGTGAATTGTCACTTGGGAGCACTATTTGTTCTTTGTGGTCCATGTTGAGTGTTTGTAGCATTGATCATTGTTTGATTATTTGATGGTAATGTGTATGGCTGTTGCGTACTCATGGTTTGAGTGTTTTCTTTCTTAGGAGCAGTTAAGACTACCTTTGCATCAACAACACCATCACTAGTAACATTCTTGTTCTTGGCCCAAAAGTAGGATTTTTCGTTAGAACTAGTGTATGGGCAGTTGTCTTTATACACTTGTGTGTTTCCTTGTGAGATGAGGGCTCTCTCAATGTTAAGGGATCTAGGGACAAGCTCTTCATAAGGTGTGATGAACTACATTTTCAAGTGGAAGGATAGATCTGGAACTAGATTTGCTATAATAATGCCCACTTGTTTGTCAGAAAGAGGCCACTTGATCTTACTAGCTCTTTGCCTCCACCTTTGTAGGAAATTAGGAAAGGGTTCTCCTTTGTTTTGTTTGGGAGTATACAAATCTTCTAAGCTTATGTCCATGTCAAGATTGAAGGAGAAGTGATTTATGACTTTTTCAACAATTTCTTGGAAATTTTTGATGCCTGGAGGCAATTGAGAAAACCAATCCATGGTAGGACCTGCTAAACTTCAAGGGAAGAAACACATTAAATAAGAAACATTGTAGGAAACCTCCACACACATGACATTGAACTCCTTGATGTGATCCATAGGATTTCCACTCGTGTTGTATTTATTGAATTTGGGGATTTCAAAGCTGGGAGGGAATGGTACCTATGCGATGTTTCTATTGAATGGATAGGGACATATGTTTTGTGTATGAGGATTCTTTGTATTGCCCATCCAAAGGTCCTACATTTCTTGTGATAATGCCTTAATTTGTGATGCTAGATCATCTTGCAGGTTTGGAGGAGGAACATATGTTGGGATGACGAATGGGTTGTATGTGGGATTTTGATATGATAAAGTGTTGTATGGGATGTATGGTGGTGTAGGATATGGTGATGATGGTGTAGGCGTATATGTTCCTAATGTGTTCAGGTTGATGATGTTTTGTTGAGGGTTATAGTATAAACCTTGTTGTTGCTATTATTGTGTGAGCAATTTTTGTTGTTGGGATTATTGTTGAGCTACTAACCTGTTGCTTGTTGTGTTGCTAAGGTTGCCTGATGTTGTTGTTTCTATGCTGCTAGGACTGCTTGCTATTGTTTCTACTATTGTTTTTGTGCTACTAAGGTTGCTTGCTATTGTTATTGTGCTACTAGGGCTTCTTGTTGTGCTTATTGTTGTTTTTGTGTGACTAAGTCTACTTGTTGTTGTTGGATTGCTTGTTGGTAATCCTATTGTGCTTGCTATAAAGCTAAGGCATGTGCTTGCAATGTAAGATCAATTAGTGGTTGGGACATTTGTGATAGGTTTTGGGTGTTGATGTTTTGTGTGGGTTGCAGATTGTTGATGAGAGGTTGGGGGTTCGCTTGGTTTAACATCCCTTGCAAGATAGTGGATTGGGATGGAGGAATGTAAGATTGAGGTGCCATTTTATTTTCCATGATGTGGGGGACCAAGGGAAAAGATGATGTTGGTGCCATTTTGTATTGTGATGGTAATGACACATTAAGACCTTGTAACTAATTGAAAGGGTTCCCTTGACTGAAGGGTAGGGTTTTCCCTTATTGTATTTGAGGTGGGATCAAGGTATTACCTTGGTTGATGGGATTTGTAACCATGGTGTTGTTTTGATTTGTGTTGATGATAGATGGGTTTGATGTGGATGGTGGATTGACTTGCGTAGCTTGGGTAACCACTTGTTTCAATGTGTCAGTGGGGTTGTTGGAACTACTTGTCAAGGTTTGAATTTGTGTGAGAGTGTTAACTTTCCCTTGTTGACCTACTTGAGGCACTTGGTTCACATTACTTTGTGTATCATTATGCATACTTGGGGTATTTGTGATGATGGATGAAGATGGTTGCACTCAGAATGTTGAGGTTGTTGTGGTGTCATGAAATGTAAGTGGTTTGAAAAATGTTGGTCCCCAACTTGTGTTTTGGGGAAGGTTGGTGGTTAATGGAACGGTTGTGTTGTGAATACCCACAACTGTGTTTGTTCCTAGACATGAAGTGAGATCACAGTTGGTTCCTAGCCTAGTTACAAGACTAGATGTCAGGGGTTGAATTGGCACAAGGGATGGAGTTGGTTTAATCATAGATGAAGTCAAGTCTTGTTTCAATGATCGCAAAACAAAAGATGGGGAAATTGGAGCCCCATTTTCTAAGGCTTGATGTCCCATGATTTCTTCCCTGGTAAGTCCAAACAGGTTATTTATAACATCTTCAATCTAATATGGCCCTGACAGAGATGATAGTTGTTGTGATGGGGTAACTTGACTTCTCAAATCAAATTTTTGAGGATTGGGATCACTTGAGGTAAATGTGACTTTGGTTTTCTCCATGATTCTCTTGTGTTGTGATCTTGTTGAACATTACCATAAATTTTGGGTCACCTATGGGAGAGTTGTGTTGATATTTGTAATGTTTGAACTCTCTAGTTGACTCAAATCTAGGTAAAAGGGATGCTCTAAGTCTTTTTGGAGCAATGGTGATAATGGGAGATGAAAAGATGAATGATATGGGGAGTGATATTTTCAAATTTTTTGGGACAACACTTTTGACTTAAGTTTGAAGTTTTGATGTTTGGATAAAGGATGTTGATGAACTTGGAAATCTTTAGGGTAGACTCATGACCTTTAAGATGAAGTAGTTCAAAGATGATAACTTACTTACCTAAATGCATGGAAAAGGATTCATTTCACATACAAAGTAGCTAAGTTAGGGGTTGGTTTGATAGAGTTTAAGTCAAAAAGTGTTGGTGTATTCAAAATTTTTGTAAAGTTGGATGAAGTGAAGGGTGAATTTTTATGAAGGGGTGGGTGAAGTGTTTGACCCAATTTTGACCTAGAGTGAACCTTTGTTTTGAAAGACCAAGGTAGTGAGAAACATGATATACCTCTAAAGTGATCAAACCCTAAGGACTCAATGATTTTGGATAATGAAACTTAATTATTTTGGACCCAATGTTTTGTAATGTTTTCCTTGTATGGTAGTGGGTGTAAGGCCAGGTTGTTCAATCAGAACGATCATATGCCAAATGGTCATGTGGGGTTCAATTTTGTTAATTTATCTTGCTTAAGTGAGTTTATTTTTTACCACAAACACTTGTCTTGATTAAGTTTTCAAACTAAATGTCTACATAAAAAAAACATCATAGATTTCACAATGTCCATTTTGTGAAAAGGATGAATTTCAAGCCATAGTTGCTTATGCTAACTTTGGAAAATATGGATTGAGATATAAGTCAAGATATTTAGAAATATTTAAGGATAGAAATCCTTAGGACAAGCATTAATATCAAGGCTATTTAAAAAAGGTATCCATATTTAGACCAAAGGGTTTGAAAATTTGAGGAAGATTGTGAATGTTTGTTTGTAATGTTTTGGAACCAAGCAAAGTATTAACTGAATCACAAGCATTTACAACCTTAGGTTTAGAAGATACTACTTGCTGAATCCCCTCTTGGATTTCTCCAAACACTAAGACAATGTGAACAGATAGAGATTTGGTGACACTAGTTCCCCTCCATGGCACACACTTCTCGAGACCACCAAATCTCAAAATCTTGAAGATCCTAAGATCCTAAGAATTTTTTTGTTTCAAAAATGAATAGTGCAAATGTGGAGCGGTTTCAGAACAACCGTTCTTGCACCAACAGACATTAAGGATTTTTGGTAGCTAAACAATTTGATTCTTAGTAACATGCCGAGAACACCCAACCATATACAAACCTTCTTTTCCACTTAAGGCTCTTACTACCGTTCTAGTTCCACTTAAGGCATGGTATTAGGTGCATTATGTTGTACAGTCCAATATAGAAGGCACTTTCTCATGATTTCCCAACCTTTAGTATAGCCCATTGGTAAATGTGACCAATGTCATAGTATAGGTTAACTACACCTGATTCATATGAATTCGAGGCATATTTAACCTACTAAGCATCAATCCCAATAAGATCATTCATTGTAAAAAAAGAAAAAAGAAGCCATTAAAACTAACATTCTAAATCATGAAAGCTTGACAAACCTCTAATATAAGACATTGAAACTTATCCTAGATTGGAGGAGTGGTGTCGCATTGATGTGGAATGATGACTCTTTCCCAATCCCTTGGATAATGAGCTTGTTTCAATCGATTCTATTGAAGATAATTGATGAAACCAATGAGAGATATGTGATAAAACATGATTTAAATGCTAAATTAATATGATATACACTAAGATGATTGATATGGGTGTATACAAATCTACTCTAAATGTATGCAAGCTTCAAAAGATTAAAATATTAATTGACAAATAAGCTAAATGTATGCATGATCTATGTTATCATAGAATCCATTAATGGAAGCTAAGATAATATGAAAGTAAATAAAGCTAAAATTATGTTAAATGTGAGTGCAAGTGCAAATGATTTTAACATAAGTTTGTTGTTAAAAGATGGATCCATTTTTCTCCAAATAGTGCTTTATTTATAGGAAAGCAAATGAGAAATGAAGGGTTAAGATTAAAAAGGCTAATCAATGGTCAAGGATGAAGGAGAGATGAAACATGGATCATGGATTCTCATCAATGAATGAGAATGAAAGATGAAATTTAATTAAGGGTTCTCATTCCTTCAAACAAACACACTTTTAACCTGTACAAGAGGTGACAAGTTAACTTGCACAAGAAGTTTTGAGTTAAATTGCACATGAAGTTTTGAGTTAACTTGCACGTGAAGTTTTGTAAGAATATTCCCTTTTTCAAATGAGTGAGGAGAAAGAATATTCTTTGGAATATTCTCATGGGTGAGGAAATAGATATTTTGTAAATTAAAACAAAGTTTAATTGTGCAAAAGGGGAAGGAATATTCCATGGGAATATTCCCATTTTGGAGGAATGTGTAAAGGAGGAATATTCCATTTCAAGTGAAAGAACTAGTAATTTGATAATAAAAACCAAATTTCAATTATGCAAATTAGGGGAATTATGTGATATTCATTAAATAATTGATTTAATTGAGATCAAATGAAAAAGTAATGGATGAGATTGATTTGATCTATCAATGGTCACAAATGAAAGGAGGATGAAACATGGATCAAGGATTCTCATCAATGGATGAGAATCAAAGATCGCATGGATCAAGAAAAGATCAAGGGCTCATAATCATGCAAACAAACACACTTTGCAACAATTTTAAAAAGTTGTTTCAAAGTTTGTTTGGAGTAGTCATTACCTTTTTTTTGGAGGAAAATAAGAGAATATTCTTCTGGAATATTCCCTATGCAAGTGGATGAGAGGGAAATTAGCAATTTAGTTAATTAAAAGTAAATTTGAATGGGCAAGATAAGGAATGTGAGGATATTCATTAAATTATTGATTTATTGAATGAAAAGGAGATACACATATGATATTTAATTAAATAGTTTAGGTTATTTAGTTAAATAAGAGGACTTAGGGTTAAAATTAAATAATTTTCATTATTTAATTAAATTAGATGAAATGTCAGTGTGAGAGGGGGTGAATTAGCCCAATTATTTCAATTAGATTAATAGGTGAAAATGAGGCATTTAATTAAATAATTAGGCTTATTTAATTAAACAAGTGAAAAGAAGATGGATTTGAGGACAAAATGATGTTAGTTAGCCAGTTTGATCCATTGAGACATTTTTAGGTGTCTACAGTAGTATGATGAGAAATTGTTGTAATATTAGATCTGGAAGATGCCTACTTTGAGGATTACATGTTGGTTTGGAGTTTCGATGGTTAAGTCCTAGTCTTGGCCGATCTAACGTATGACATACACTAAGAATAATTTATGAATATTACCCCTTAATATAATGCACTACATGGACAAAAATATTTTAAATCATACATGGTGCTAGCAAGAGTGTTTTGATTATTTTGCTTTCATCTAATTAGGCCGACCTAATTGATGAATGAGATATACTTGTATATATATGATTATTTGAAGAGGAAAATGAGAGAGTGTGTGTGGTGTGTGTGAATAGGAAGTGTAAGGTGTGAATATGGAAGGAGACAGAAGAGGATCATGGTGAAGTGCGAAGAGGATTAAAGGATAGGTGAAGATGCAAGCCTAAATGCTTTATTAGTTGAGGATCAAAACATAATTGTTGAGCGACTGTTGTGAGAGGTAGTACTTATTTAGAGCTTCATTAGAATTGAGCCTTGCACACATAAGGTGTAATCTATCAGTTCATACTTTTGGCAGTGAGCCACAATCTTTGTATCTTGGCAGTTAGCCATCTTTTGTATTTGGGCTATGTGCCTTTCAAGGATAGTGAGTCTTGGCAGTGAGCCCTGTAATATATTGTATCTAGATATAATATATTATGAGTTAATCCTCACCGTATTTTTTTTCCATTTTGGGTTTTCCATGTAAAAATCTTGGTGTTCATGTGTGTTGATGCATTGATTTATTTTATGTTCTCTCTTGCTAATTCAGTTAGAATTGTGATAATTTTTAGATGGATTTTATTTGAATGGTTTTATGGAATACTGATTCACCCCCCACTTAGTATTTCAGATATTCAACAATTGGTATTAGAGCTTGGTTCCTCTGATGGAGCCTAATAGATTGAGGAAGGTCTCAAAATTTGAATATATAAGAATTTTTTTCCTCCAGAAGTGATCTCTACTAGATATTTAGAAGAAATTGAAGATATGAAGAATAAGCTAAAGGAAGCTAATGATTGTGTCAAGGATTTAAAGAGAAGATATGAATATTCCTATGATCAATTGAGAAGAGAACATGATGATATCACTAGACTGTTATAACAATTGGAAGAAGTGAAAATAATTGAAGTCTGTCAGCAAGTTGAAATTCAAGAGAAAATGGATGAATGTTTCAAGCTTGAGAAAGAAATAGAAATCTTGAGATCAAATTTGGAAAAGGAAAGAAGATTTAATTTTAAAGCAATTTCTTCAATGCTTGATAAGTTTATTATTTCTCAGAGACTAACAATGGATAAAAGTTGTTAAGGGTTTTAAGAAGGTTGGAGTTCAAAAGTGAAGCAATCTCCTGACAAGAAGACTCAGTGCAAAGATGGACAAATCAAGAACTTAAGAAGAAATTCTAGAAGAACTCCCGTCAAACAACCTAATGCTCAAAGGTATTTTTCTTTCAATGGTGTTTGTCATTCTTGCAATAAATGTGGTCATAGGGAAAAGGATTGCAACAGTAGAATGAATGATACTCCATCATTCTTTGGCAAATGTTTCAAGTGCCAAAAGTTTGGTCATAAGGTTAATTAGTGTGAAAATAAATTGAATAAAAGAAAGTATGGAAGGAAGAATGTTATTTGTTGTGATTGTAGCAATCTGAAACATCTTGCTAATAACTAAAGAAGGAGAAAACTTAACTATCCAACAAAGAAACATGAATCAATCATTGATCTAGAAGAAGTAAGAAAAGAGCTGAAAAGAATTTGGAGAAAGGAAGGAGAATTCAAGCAAGTTGAATAAAAATCATCAGTCTTATCTGTGCCGAATTTTGGTGTAGATACATCCATCAATTTTTGAGTCCAACAATGACTAAGGGGGATAAATCATTAAAAAATTTAATAAACCCCCTCATTGATACTTATGTCACATCATGACAGAAGTATATTTAATGTGGTAACAAATTCAAGGAATTTTTCAGTCGCATGTGTGAAGAATGAAGTTTATAGAATTTGAAAGGATGGAAGCACACACAATTTTTGAGGTAATCTACTTGTAATTTGAAGAATTTATTGCAAAAGCATTCAAAATGAAAGAAATAAATTTAGATGTATCAAGGAAATCGTATTCAAAAGGCATATGTATTTTTGGAGAAGCGTGCAAAGGAAGTTTGGAGAAACAAGAGCAATTCAATGTTTCAGGTTTTGAAGAAAAAAATAGATTGATGTGGATTCAAAGTGAGCTTTGGAAGTTGGATATCTATCCTATTCTTCATTGGAAATTACAGAGGTATTCCTACTTGCACAATCTTTCACTTTTTTACTATGGATAATTCAAAGGTTGTGAAAATTTTGGATAGATTGCAAGTCAATTTGAGGAAATATTTAAAAAATCCATCGAAAGATTTAGAACTTTGGTGCAATCTCTTGCATCCCTCCTACAGTGTTGCCCACTGAAGATATTTATTCATTTTTCTATAGTAAGATAGAGGAAATGTCACCAGTTCACTTAAGTATTCTATGAAAGAATGAATTGGAATAAAATTATGATGCTACAAAATTTTAGTTGAGAAGAAGTTGGATGTTTGGCGGAAAGCCTCTCCATTTGAATTTGACAGGAAATTTATTCAAATAGTTTTGAGCAAAACTCATGATGAATCATTGTGGATTGATGAAGCACATTTGATTACCAGAGAAGCAATTAGATATGTAACTAGTTTGTGTTCCTCCAGACCAGTTCCCAAAACAAAGGTTTTGAATGAACAAGAGACAATTGAGGTGACCGATGTGACTCTTGAAGGAAAGAGATTGTTTTGAGAACAATTGAAGATCTGGTCATTAGGTATGTTGTGATGGTTATTGGTCACAAATTATTCCTACCTAGTAATGACCTCACAATTTCTATTGCTGTTGTACACACTGAGCTATTGATATGGTTAGAAGAGGTATGGATTATGACTTGTGTGAGCTACTTCAAATACATCTTTTGAAGAACTTGAAATAAATCAAGAAGAGCAAGTTCAAAATACATTCTAGTACGAAAATTTTATTATCTACTTACTCTTTTACTTCTTGAAAGATTTATTGGTAATAGGAAGGATAGAATGGAAAAATACAGAACTTATTACCCATTAGATCAAGAATTTCATGATAAATCTTGGTGGTTTGGATGCTCAAGAGACTGCCCTTGTTGCATTCTTTGGAACATTCCAAATGAGGATGAACAAAAGTCAAGGATTCCAAGAAGTGTAATTGAAAGGTACTCTAAAAATATTAATTTCCTAGTTTCTATGGATTTTTGTCATATGGAAGCAGTTGAATCTAGATTGGTGTGGATATCTGAGTTAGATTATGAAGTGTCTGAGGCTGAGATTGGCCATTATGCAAGAATTCTTTTGGAAATCCTTAAGAATCCCAATGTAGAAGGTACCTTTGATAGTGCAACCCGAACATGGAAGAAGATAAAGAGTGTTGTCAAACAAGAAGTTGTAGAAGGAAGTGAATTAGAGAAAGCTCAACATGAGCATGAAAGCATAAACATTCAAGGAGATTTGAAATAATTATAGGATATTCCCAGTGCTAAATTTGATTCATCTGTATTAGTTGTGGAAAATCTTAGAAACATGATTAATTATTTGAAGGTCTATATCTCCGAACTAGAAGCGCGTGCTAGAATTAGGTCTACAAAAGAAAATCGAGAAGATATCAAGAAGAAATGTGCAAATGAACATCACAGAGTGATGAAGGAATTGGAGAGTGTAGAGGTTTGTGAGGAAGAGGCTCAGGAATTGCTTTCTTTTTTCCTAAATTGGCCTGGTAGTACACTAAATATAAAAGATGAGATAAAGAAGAGTGAAACTTGGATGAGCACTCATGCAGATATGTATAGATTGGCATAAGATAGAGATAATTAGAGATGGTCCTACATTGTGCAAATTTAGGACAAATTATTTTCCTTGCAGGATAAAAGAACATAAGTGATTAGGAAGTTTGCAGCACTCAAAGATATGGTTAAACTTAGGAACACTCATGTATTTAGTGCTCTAGATAGTATTGGCAACTTATCAAAGATTAATCTTAACCTGAATACTTTAGCAGATGGTGTAGAGCCCTTGACTAAGCTTGAACTATTACACAAGACTCTTGTAAGTGGGAGAGGTGCATGAGAAGAAGGCAAAGCTTCATGGAAAGGAATCTTGGAGAATCTCAAAGGTTCCTCATCTTTAGGTTGAGTCGAGTTTTTGTGTTCATATATTTTTGGTTAATTTTTGATGCATACACATATATAACAAATCCCATCCTTTTCCATTGATTTCAAAGGGGGAGAGATTGAGATAGATAGAGGAAAACATTTTTTTTCTAAGAAGAACAATTTTGATTGGGGGAGTATTCAGTTGCCTTATATCAAAAAAAATGTTTTTGAAATGCATGTTGCCATCAATGCCAAAGGGGCAGATTGTTGGAACTATGGAGCCTTGCAACATGAGCATGAAATGTATATAGATTGTGTTGGATTTTCCCATGTTTTCATTGATGTCAACATGGTGAAAACTATATGGGAAGCTTACTTAGTTAACTAGAAGCTGTTCTCTACCAGTAGTGTTCTTTTCTGATGAACTAGTGCATTGGTTTTTGAGTTTGGAATTCACCGCAAGAAAAGATATGACTCTAATATCTTAACCATGTTATTATGTCTCATTCAGGTAGCTATATCTTGGATCTTAAGAAGTTTTGTGTGGTGAGCAGAAAGTTATCATTGACAGAGTTTAGCTCTGTATTTTACTATTGTTTCTTTGTTCAACATATTGGTGTGGGAGACTCTACGTTTTCTTAAGGAGAACATTCCAATGCTATGATTCTAATAATAGTCTCTATGATGGTAGTATGATGATAAATTGATGTAATATCAAATCTGGAAGATGTTTTCTTTGAGGATTTCATGTTGGTTTGGAGTTTCTATGGTTAAGTCCTAGTCTTGGTTGACCTAATGTATGACATATACTAAGAAGACTTTATGAATATTAGCCGACTTGATATAATGCACTACATGGAAAAAAATATTTTAAATCATACACAGGTGCTGACAAGAGTGTTTTGATTACTTTGATTTCATCTAATTAGGCTAACCTAATTGATGAATGAGATATACTTGTATATATATATGATTCTTTGAAGAGGAAAATGAGAGAGAGTGTGTGGTGTGTGTGAAGAGGAAGTGTAAAGTGTGAATATGGAAGGAGAAGGAAGAGGAGTATGGTGAAGTGTGAAGAGGATCAAGGGATAGCCAAAGATGTGAGCCTAAATGCTTTATCAGTTGAGGATCAGAACATAATTATTGAGAAACTATTGTGAGAGGCAATACTTCTTATTCAGAGCTTCATTGGAATTGAACCCTACAAATAGGTGTATTCTATCAGTTCATACTTTTGGTAGTGAGCCACAATCTTTGTATCTTGGTGGTTAGCCATATTTTGTATTCAGGCTATGAGCCTTTCAAGGACGAGTCTTGGAAACTTGAGCCCTGTAATATCTTGTATTCAAATATAATATATTGTGAGTTAATTGTCACGGTGGTTTTTCCCATTTTGGGTTTTCCACATAAAAATCCTGGTGTTCATGTGTGTTGATGCATTGATTTGTTTTTATGTTCTCTCTTGTTGATTCATTCATAGTTATGATAATATTTAGATGGATTTTATTTGAATGGTTTTATGGAATACTGATTCACCCCTCCTCTCAATATTCTAGATATTCAACAAATCATGTTTATGAGTCGATACATCTTAATTCACATTACTTCATATCTCAAATTAAGATCCATTCATCTATGGTAAATTTTCTTGAATTTTTAATCAAATTCACATTGATTCATATTTTAGATTGAAATTCATTCATTATGTTCAAGATTTCTAAATATTGCATGGTATTTGATCCCATCAATTGGTTTCAATCATAATTTAGTATTGGCATCAAGCTATGCAATTAGTCTTTAGAATCATTCATTTGGATCATCCTCTCCTTATGATATGTTTTTTTCTATGGGTTTTCTCTTTATTCTCTTTTGTGAGGTGCACTCTCTTTGTACTTTGGGTTTTTTTAATATTGTATATGGATACCTTATATGTCTTGTTTGGTCAAGAGCCATTATTTATTAACTAAAATACATGTAAGGGGGATGTTGGTGTAACTAGTAATTGTACCTTATATTAAGTTTATTGGAGTAATTAATATTCTTTACTTGGGTAAATTTTAAAAGAATATGACATGAAAGCTCTTGTTATGTGTCTTGATTGAAGGGATTCTTTTCTACCTCTACCTTGTTCATATTCTTGATTATTAAAAGTTAGGTACCCCATCTCTTTCATCAAGATGAATTCACTTGACACCTTTACTCTTATAATTGAGTTAGTCTTCTAGCTCATTGCTTTCCTATATGACACTTGTCACTCTGACTGTTTGTGCATGTTTGAAGTGTATACATTGTATTCAATTTTAATATGTAAATAATATAAAATAATATCATTCCAATATCTATAAGATAAATTAGTTTCAACAAATCCATTTTTTTTAAAATGACACATTTTCTCCAATTCTTTTTATTTGTATTATTTATGTAAAATATTTTTTATTTATTAAATAGTTAATTATTATTTTGTAGGATGATTAAAGGGTTATATTGGTAGTCCAATTGATATTTTGTATTGTAAAATATTGCAAACCTATTTGAACAATATTTGAATTTGGGACTTTCTATTTCTAAGAGTTATGTACTTACTTGTATATCTAATGTGTGCAATGTAAAAAAATGGCCACAACATAACACATTGAAAATAGTGTTAATGCAGTAAGAGCAAGGTGTAATATAACAAAAAATGTGCAACTCTTCTATTAATACCTAGAAAAGTGTGGATAGTGACATTGATATTCTTTCTTAGTATCACTTATTTTAAAACTTGTAGAGAATATTTAATGTAGAGCCACCTATGCAAAAAACCCAATCAACTTTTTTTCTTGTAAAAAATTATATTACTTTAAGAGGACGAGGTTGAGATTGCACCCCAAATAACTTTGGAGGAATAGACCCCCCTCAATTCTTGACACTTAGCTAAAAGAGGTTGGTTACTCATACATTTATGGTTCATTCTTTTGATACCAACAAGCTGCAAAATTGATTCATGTTTTTTTATTTTGTCATAAAAAATTGGATACTCAAAGATTATAGATATATTTTATATAAATAATTGAAGTAGAAAAAACTAACAAACTAATATAGAGGGTGGATCATGACCATCCTACTTGAAACCCTAATCAAATGGATTCTCAATCTATATGGATATCATTTTAACTCATTTTACTTCTCTTATTAGATACAAGCTACCAATCATCCTCTAAGGAAATGAGGGATTATTTTAAACATCAAATCATTTATTTACTACTTTTATGTGTGTCTCATTTAAAAAAATCAAATATCATATTATATTTTTTTAATAAATAATTATACAATAAAAATAATCATCCAAGTTGAAACCCCCCTCAAATAGATTTCTAATTTTAATTAACATTCTTTATCTCATTTACTTCTCTTATTCTACAAGTCTATCACCTTCCTAATAATTTAAACACCAATTCATTTAACATTTAAAAATATAATTTTATTAATAAAAATAAAATAATAATAATAATTTTTTTTGATGAATAAGTGTCTATATTATCATTTATAAAATAGTGCTATATATATTCACAATAAAAAGGTGGATGGAAAAAATCACACAACAAAAGCCCAAATGAGACAGAGCCTAGAACAAAACACAATTATAAAAATTTGCTATGGAGTGAGAGAAAGAGTGCTAGGGGGAGAAGGAGAATCCCTGCCATCCAGTTTACTCTATACATCAGTCAGGTTTGAGTACCCACAAGAAGGTCCCACCTATCATTATCTTCGTTATCATTACCATCTTTTTTATCTTACAGAATTCCAAATAAGAGAAATAGCAAGAGCCTGCTGAAGGATCTTGCTAATGTTTGGCTAGTCAAAAGTCCCATGACCAAAAGCCGAAGGAGAGACAGACCAATATCTAGACCGTGATCATCCTCATTGAGCACGATCTCTTCTCATAGGAAGCAGGGAACCTGAGAATGAACATCCCAATTGCCACTAAAACTTCAACGGTGTCCACGAGATGAGGACTGACTTCTACTTCAGATGAAAAACTATTATCATTTTTATATATGAAATAAAATTAAAGAACTGAGACTCCACTTAAACCAATAGTAAAACTTGGTTGCAATATTGACACTAAGAGAATAAAAATACTTACAGCTTCATGCTATTCACCAAAATAAAGTACTTATAGTAGAATAAAAGACTACACACAACCTTGACTTTTAAAATTAACATATACTTAATCATACATTCAATTTTTCAATATTATTTATTTAAAATTGCAAACTGATAATATTTTTATTGACTAATTACATATAACAATGAGTAACTGTTTTATAGAGACACAGTCTTGCTGGACAGTAAAATAGCAGATCGCACCTCTAAAAAGCCTGCACCAAAATTAGCCACTTGTTTACATCTAAAACCAACAACAACCTTTACAAGAATAACACTAGCTCATAAATCTTTTTTTAAACAACAACTGGACATATATCACAAAAAGAAAGTCAGAATGCTGCGCTCCAAATTTGAGATTAATCTCTGCCAATTTAAGCTGCACCCAATCTGAACATTGGAACTCCAGTGAACGGCATGATCACAATTTTAGCAGCTTTGCCAGCATCACAAATCTAACAAAAAAATATCATTGACTGTACTGTTTAGTCATTGAATTTTCTAATATTTAAATAAAAAAGCAGAAAGATATGAAATTTCTATAGCATGAATTGTTTATGGATTTGACTAAGTGAAATTTCTTCATCATATTCTATGATCTATTATCTAAAAACAAGACAAGACACCAGAAATTATATGATCTATCATTAAGAAGCCAAAAAAAAAAGAAAGAAAGAAATGAATCTATTTTTAACTTTCTAATAATAGACCATAGAATTTGATTGAGGATGTTAAGAAAATAAGGTGCACAATCATATCCAGAAACAATCCATGCCAACTTTACCAAAATGTAAATAAAAAGTTTGCTTCAAAATGGTAAAGAGAATGGACAATGATGATTCCTTGGTTTCACAAACAAAAGTTTAAGAACTCCGTTGAAGCAAAATCATGGGTAATCTGATAATCATTAAACTTAACATTAAGAATGAAATCAAAATCTTCTGCCTCTATGACTGCTTTGTAAACGGGGGTACTGGCCCTTCCAATCTTAACACAATCAAAACATTGAAGAATGAAATATCAATGAATTTAAATACCCAGATAATTCAAATAATCGAGATCGTTGACTTCAAAAGCTTGAAAAAAAGAAGATGAATTCCAGAGACAGTAATCAAACGACAAGGAAGAGAATGTTTAATGCGCGTAAAGATGACACTGAACTCGTCAAGGAAAAAATAAAGCCAAAATGTGAACAGCCAGCATATCAATCTGTTGTTTGTTATATAATATTTCAAATAACAAACAACAAACAACAAACTGTGCCCATAAAACCAAAAATATCCAGATCAGTGTCATCTTTCCTGCGCATCAAACACACCACGTCCTTGCTCTTCCCTGCAAATAAAATCCAAACATTTAGCCAACAAGAAAGACATTTTTAGAAGCAGATCTACAAGAGTGAATATCTTACACATATTTATTGATATTTATAGCTGGTAATCCACAACTAATCTGCTCATACAATGTGTGATTCAATAAGATACTTTTCAAAGAAATAATGACATTTCAATATGATTACCTACCCATTCAAGTCAAAAAGGCCTGGTCCGGTCTGGACATTTTCTTGGAAACATTTGATTTGTAAGAACATGCATCAAGCAGATGATGACAAGGCATGCATGACTGATTTAATAAATAATTCATCGACCGACAGTACTGTTAAAGCTTGGTGGAGGACCCCAAGCAGTGAAGCCACTGAGAATGTGTTGCTTATGAGCTGGATTGCATGTCTTACTTTTCAGCTTGCGTACGATGTTTTGTCGGATAGCACATACGACTTTTCAGCTTTGAATACACTCATTTTCTCCTTGTTAAGGAATGTACTGTCTAAACATCATAATGCACAGTAATTAATTAATAAATGTACATTCTAATGGCACTTCATTATGTAGTGCTCAGTGTATAAAGACATCCAGGTCAGTTATGGGACACCGTGGAGGTTGATAATTTAAATACCCTGTTGGAAGGGTCAAGGTTAGACAAAACTGCAAACTTCATCCTCAAAATACACTGCAGAAGGGCTGATCTCGAACAGAGTTTACAAGCTGTCTAGGACCTTTCCGTGGGAGGCTCTTGTGCTGTCCTTGGGTCCCATAGGCTTCTTTGCCCTGTAGACGTCATTAAAATATTTCATTTCATTTCAATGCACACCAAGACATGAGCTGTATGACATTTGACCCATGTCATTAATTAAAGCTCCTGCCTTTTTCTAGGATTTTGTACTCCTAAAATATATCCTACATTTTTTATTGTAACACTTCAAAGAATTACCTATAATGTTGATTTTGAATGATTTCAAATTTTTTTATAAGAATTTATTTGATGAGTTTATTTTTTAAATTTAAACTTTAAAGTTTATATTATTAAATGTGATGTTATGTGAGTATTTTTGTTGAGGTGTTATGAAATATAAAGAAGAAAAGTCTAATAATTATACATTAAGTCATGATTTCTGGTTCATTATGATTAACTATTTTTTGGATGTGACTTGTTCTTATAATTTCATTTCATTTAATAGTTAGTAATAATAGCTAATGTTAATAACTTTGACTAATAGTACTCTAGAATTCAACCACACGGCCTTTTAATCTATCAATGTACTCATAACTATTCCACCTCTCTTGACTTTTGGGTACTCTTCCCTACATATTACTTATAAAAACAATTAAAATGCTTACTACATGATCTATAATTAAAAACCAATCCCTTGGTAATATTCATCATTTATGAAAATATAAGCTAAGAACCAATAAAATGAAAGCAACAAGTTATAATGCTATGCACACATGGCTACACATTATTTGTTTTCTTCCATGTGACTTGTTCCAATAAACTCTTTTTATTTAATTGTTAGTAATAATAGCCAATATTAAGAACTTTGACTAATAACACTATATTATTAAAATATGTAGTCTTTATTGACATCACATGATTTGTTGATTTTTTAGATGTGACTTATTCTAATAACTTTTTATTTAATTGTTAAAAATAATAGTCAATATTAAGAACTTTGAAGTCACAACTATTATTCTATAGCATTAAAATATATTATATTTTACTGTATCAATGCACTTATAGCTATTGGGCCTCTCTTGAGTATTATGTACTCTCCCCCATATATTAATTATAAAAAAAAAATACATACTATAAGGTTTATAATAACATAGCAATCACTTGGTATGAATAATTTATCAAAACATAAGCTAAGAACCAACAAAATGAAAGGAAACAAATTATCATTCTATGCACATATGACTATGTAGGAGGAAGATGAGGTAGATCATCCTTGCAAGTAACCATCTACATGGAGTATTTTCCAAAGGAAAAATCATGGGTCTCCCAAATATTATACGAATCCTAGATGACAAGTATAACATCACACTCTTGTTGGATGCACACGACAATAGAGAGGGGGGGTAAATCAGTTGTACCTTAAAACTTCAAAACCCTCACAAACATTCAAATCCACATTAATCCAGTTAGCCCTTAATATGTTAACGTGATTTATCATGAAAGAAAATAACAAAAACTGAAACACATCAACACCATGCACAAAGGAACATAAAATTTATATGGAAAACCCAAGATGGGAAAACCATGACGAGGATTAACTCACAATATAAATTAACAGATCAACATTGAATACAAGAGGACTCACTACCCAAAAGAAAGAAAGGCTCATTGTTGGAATAGAGAAGAAGATAGAGAGGATTGTTACAATGAGAAATCCATCTCAAAGCAACAAAAAAATCTACCACAACATCACCAACACCTTCGCAGTCTTTCTAAAGAATTTTAGACACCTTCTACTCACTACATTAAGTAATCTAACACATGAAAGCTCACACTGCACTTCTTAAATTCACACCCTACAACTCTGCAATTTGCATCACTTGCATCATAATCATCTATCTTATCATCCTTCAACAACTCAACACTTATTTATATCATCTTCAACCTTGAAAACATTCTCCAAGTTCGACTATGCACCTCAACTATGCAAATTCAAATTAGGTTAGCACTAAAACATTCTTGTGGTGGAAATGAATGAAGGAAGACCACAACACACCTTATATAGGACCTAAATCCACTCATACACACCATGCCATGCTTCCACAAACATTAACACATCTTCACAATTAGTGTAAACACCTAAGGTTGACTAAACCTATGTTAACACCATCAACATTTAAGCACACACTTCCTCAAATTTAAAGATGACTCATGGACACCATGCAACACTTGAATACAATCTAGAATATTCCACAGACACCATGGAAACCAATAAATTCCTTCACAACAACTTTCACTTGGAGAATGTACACACCTAGTACATTCAAACAACTCTGTCATACACTACAACTCAAGAAATTGACTTATAAGGCACCAAACTATGGATACATTTATCTAAAGAAAGATAAGTGTGGACTATCATCTCCCTTTTAGATCTGCAAGACTTGAAACCACTCCACAGAGAAATGTAGAGCAGGAACATTTCTCCCAAACACCTTTGCAATACACAATTCACACACTGGTGAACACAACTTCCTCTACATAGAAACCTAGCACACCAAATTCTAAATGCAACACCTCAACATATCTAAATCAAAAAGAATATCTTCAACCTAGAAGAATTGCATGGAGCCAAACCAGAACACTACTTTTCCACTCATAATACACTACAACACACTGTTTCCTCTTTTATTCAATTTTCTCAAAAGCACTTGGAAACCAAGCACCAACAACATACCATCAAAATATTCAGTACTTCCTCATCACTACCAATCCAACTGCAACATAACAACTCAACCATACATCCATAGATAGAAGCTTATCAAAGCAACACTAGGGGTTGACACTAGTAGCTTATTAATAAAAACATAATGTAACTAATCAAAGAATCATCAAAGACAACACCAACTCAATACCAACTGCACATACTCTTGCAACAATCTCTTGCTCATATAATTGACATCAACCAAGTCAACACTAATCTGCTCATACTTGCAACAATCTCCCTCTTTTGCATTGATGGCAACACATGATGTGAAAAAAAATAACCACAAACACAAAATCTCTGATCCATACCTTTTTCCTTTTCTCTTTTCTCCCCCTTGCACAAATAACTCATTACACTCTCTACCCCTTTGGTAAATTTATCTCTAAAAACTTATCTTTTTCACATGTCTCGTTCTCCCCTTTTGACATCAATGGAAAAGGAAAAAATATTTGCATCATTCATTCTCATCCTTTGAAATTAATCATACTATGTACCACTTCTCTACAACTTCCTTTCCTTTACTGTATTGCATACTCCCTGTTAGGAGCACACACCAAACTTTATCAATCAACAACCACTGCACATTGACAAAACCCACTCATCTTGATTGCAACAACCAATAAAGTGCCGCTACCTACTCCCCTTCAGAGGTAGCCACCAACATCATTTCAAAAAAAAGAATGAATTTCTTGAGATCCATTAGACTGATGCATCTTCTTATGCATCTAATTCAAAGGAGGGGAAATAACCCCAAACTTCTCCTGGAGATACTCAAAAGTATCCTTAGGAAGAACCTTAGTAAATATATCAGCAACCTAATCCTTTGCAGGCACATATTCAAGCTTCACTTCATTCTCTACAACCTTCTCTCTCAAAAAGTGATACCAGATTAAGATATGTTTTGTCCTTGAATGCATTACCAAATTCTTTGAAATATTGATCACTTGTATTATCACAAAATATAGAATTCGGTTCATCATATACCACCCTAATATCCTTTAATGTTTTCCTTGAATCCAAAAAACTTGTGTGCAACAAGATGTTGCTGCAATATATTCTGCCTATGCTGTAGATAAAGGCATTGAATCTTGTTACTTACTCATCCATGACACCAATTTGCATCCAAGAAAGAATGCACCACCACTTGTAATTTTTTTTTCATCTACACAACAAACCTAATCTACATCTGTGTAAGCACTCAAAGTAAAATCAGTATCCTTTGGATACCATAAGCCATGATTTAGAGTGTCCTTCAAGTATCTAAATATCCTCTTCACTGTTGCAACATGTGACTCTCTAGGATCTTCTTAAAATCTAGCCAAAATACAAATTGCATTCATGATATTTGGTCTAGTAATGTTCTGTTAGATATAACAATCCTCCAAGCATTGATCTATACTTGCTTTGATCAACCTTAGGAGATTCATCATTATTTCTTAGCTTGCAACTAGTAACCATAGGGGTACATACTGATTTAAAATCTTCCATTCCAATCTTCTTCAACATTTCTCTGACATACTTTGATTGTGAAATGAAAATACCTTTATTTATCCAATTGATTTGTAGTCCAAGGAATAAATTCATCTTCCTAAACATTGACATTTCAAATTCCTTTTGCATTTATTTTGCAAAATTCTTACACATAGCTTCATTTCCTCCAAAAATAATGTCATCAACATATACAACCATAATCAAGATTTGTTATTTTTCAACTTTGAAGTAAAGATTGCTATATGTGGTACCTTTATTAAATCCTTGTTGTAACAAGTACCTATCTAACATTGCATACCAAGCCTTGGGAGCTTGCTTCAATCCATATAATGCCTTCTTCAATCTGTAGACCATATCTAGTTTATCTGGTAACTGAAATCCTTCCGGTTTATGTATACCTCTTCTTCCAATTCACCATTCAAGAAAGAAGACTTCACATCCATATGATAATCTTTGAAATCTTTATGTGTTGCAAAATCCAAAAACATCTTGATAGCTTCCATTCTTGCCACCAGAGCAATGTCTCTTGAAAGTCTATTCCTTCTACTTGTGAGTAACCTTTAGACACAAGCCTTGGATTGTTTCTTACCACTTCTCCATTCTCATTTAGTTTGTTCTTGAATACCCACTTAGTTCCAATCACATTCTTGTTTGTTGGTCTTGGGACAAGTTCCCATGTCTAATTCTTCTCAATCTACATTAGTTATTCTTCCAAAGACTTGATCCAATACTCATCCTTGTATGCTTCAATCACTTTTTTCAGCTCAAGTTTAGAAATTAAACATAAATCTACCTATTCTTCATAAGCTTTCCTTCTTGTTAGTATACCTTTGTTCTTATCACTAATGATATGTTCTTTAGAATGATTCTTCTACACATACTTAGGAGTTTTAGGAGCCTTTTTTGGAGCTTCTTCCTCTTTAATCTACACTTCTTTTTCTTTATATTTTTCTTCTTCTTTGCAAGTAGACTCATTTGATTCATATCCATCTATTACCACTAAATTCTTTTGTGGTTCTTCATCAACCTTGACACTTGCACTCTCAACAATATTTCTTAGCCTCTAGTTGCAACAACAATAAGATTTTGTTTTAGTAGAATATCCAAGGAAGATACCTTCATCAGACCTTGCAACAAACTTCCCTAAGTTTTCTTCATCCCTTCTAATATAACATTTTCTTCCAAACAAAAAAGTAATTGATAGTAGGAATCCTTCCATACCATAGCTCATAATGAGTCTTTGTGTTGTTTTCTCTTTCTTGCACTCTATTAAGTATATAAACAACAGTATGAATTACTTCTTTCCAGTAGACTTCTAGTAGATTTTCTTCTTTCATAATTATTCTTGTATCTTCTTAAACAATCCTATTCTTTATTTCAATCACTCCATTTTGCTGAGGATTCCTAGGGGTAGATAAATACCTCTTTATTACACGATTCTCACAAAAGATATTGAACTAATTGAAGGTGAAATCTCCACCTCTATTAGATCTCAAACATTTTATTTTCATATCCATTTCATTTTCAAGAATAACTTTGAATTCTTTGAACTTATCTAGGGCTTCTAATTTTTCTTTGAGAAAAGTAACCCATGTCATTCTAGAATAACCATCAATCAATAGCATGAAATACCTACAAACTTGAAGACTTCTTACTCTGGTAAGACCACAAAGATTTGTATGCACCAATTCCAATAGTTTGGTAGAAGATTATTCTTTGACTTTGAAACTTCTTCTTGCTTTCTTTCCAATTTGACACTCTTAACAAACAACATTGATAGGCTTTGTCATCTTTGGAAGATCTCTCACAACTTGAACTAGAATTCTTCTCACTAGGCTATCAAAATTGATGTATCCATCATCCTAAAACCTAAGATTGTATTCCTTGCTACACATTTTTCCAACACTTAAAAGGTTATGCATTAAACCTTTAACATAGTAAACATAATTAGTATTATGCTTTCCATCAAAATCGATTGAAAATTTTCCACATATCTTAGTAGATGTATCATCACCAAACCTAAAAAGTACTCCATATTTTTCAAGTTTAACAAACTTACACTTATCATTGGTCATATGATTAGAGCATCCACTATAAATGATCTAGAAGTTCTTCTCCTGTCTAGCATGAAAACCAAGCACCAAAGTGCCTTCAATTTGAGCACTTGCTTTCAGAGCCCTTTCCTTCACACATCTCTCAGATTTAGAAAAATTAGTTTTATCTTTCAAATCCATGAACAAGAATTCATTATCCTCCTCATCTCCATAATTAGATTCATCATCAGATATACTTGCATATTCTCTAACATAGTAACTTTTCTTTAACCATCTTACCTTTGTTCTCCCTATTTTTGTTATTCAAAGCCATGTTTGGAAATCTAGAAGCATAATGACCTATCTTTCCACAATTGAAACATTTGAAAGGAATCCTACCATTGTACTTTCTAGTACCCTTTTTCATTTTTCTCACAAATTTAGATTCCACATCATCAAGATTCTCCTAGGTTGATTCCACAATCTTCTCTGATATGCCAGTCTTAAAAGCAGTTTCAAATTTTGCACCACTTGTACCAAATTCTCTCATTTCAAAAGTAGTTAAAGAACCATGATAAAACTAATCTCTAATACATTAATTCAAATTTTGTAATTCTTCAATAGGAAAAAATTTATGACTATAAGATTTATGAAGAGTTCTAAGTACCTTCTTTACCACTTCTTTTTTCAATTCTCCACCAAGACCTATGATACTGTTGACAACTTCATCCACCTTTTGCAAGTAGCTTGTAATGTTTTCATCTTTAGACATTCATAGGGTCTCAAACATAATCTTCAAATTTTGCATCTTATCTTGCTTGATCTTATCATCTCCTTCATAAATGCTTTCTAACTTCACCCAAATTTCTCTAGCAATTTTTTAGATTCATAACTTTCACCAATTCAGAATTAGCAAGACCACTTAAGAGAGCTTACCTTGCTTTACCATTTATTTCATAGGCATTGATCTCATCATCAGTGCTTAGACCACTTTTAGGAATAGTATATCCTCTCTCAATAGACCTCCAAATCTCAAATCCATGGGAAACCAAAAAACCTTCCATCCTTGTCTTCTAGAATGTATACTATGATCCATCAAAAATAGGAACATCTTTATTTTGTACCATCCTAGATCTACCTCAAGTGGCTAAGCATTCTTCTAAGGAACCTTTCTCTAATACCAATTGTTGAATGCACAAGACATTTTTTTGGAAAATGTTCCTCAAACTTAGTAACATGAAAACTCCTGAAAGAGAAAAATCGGTGAGACCCTCAGAATGTCTTACCGACTAGCAGTTGTGTTCTAAATGTCTGAAGAGCTCAAATTGGCGTGACTTTGGAATTATCTTGCCGACGGAAGTCATTGGCAAGACATGGCTATCAGTGTGAAAGTTATAACTCTTTCCATCCTAGCAGATCTCTTGCCAATGGGTTGGTTCCTGGTGATCATCGGGGAGACTCTTGGTGATGAGTGGCATTAGGGAGAGATGTGAACCTTCAGAGTGACTCATTCTGACAGAGTATGTCTTGCCGATGGTTTTACACATGAATGTCATCGGGGTGACATGAAGGCTCAATAAGAGTCTAAGTGACAATGTTTGTCTCGCCGATGGATTTACTCATGATGTATATTGTTAAGACCCTTAGCGACAGTGGATGTCTTGCCGATGGATTTGTTCATGCTGAATGTCGGGGAGACTCTTACTGATGGACATATCGAAGTAACATAAAAGTTCTAGAAGAGTCTTAGCGATATAAATCTCTTGCCGATGGATTTGCATTCGGTATGACTCTGGCCAATATTACTTGGTCAGGGTAGCATGAAGTTCTATGAGAGACTTAGCGACAGAGTATGTTTGGCCGACGGTTTTGTGTTCGGTGTGACTCTTGCTGATAAGGACAGTTGGTTTTCTTGTGACATTGGGGAGACTTGATTTTCTATCAGTTTTACTTCATAGGATGTTGCCGATACCTTTGGTCTTGTCGATGGCTCCGTGATCAGGCATTTTGGCATCGGGGAGACATGGTCTAGTGTCTCATTGACATGCGATATAGTTGAACATTTTGACCGAACATCTATCCTACGTGGTGTGTTATGAGCCAATGAGAGAAGCAGAAGGAGAACCATTGGCAGTTGAACTATTGTGATTGTTCCTATGTGGAAGATCAACAAACCGTGAGCAAAATGACTATGCTCTGGAATGGTCGATGATGATGAACGGTTCAGGGGTGGAAAGTGTTGTTCAATTTTTGAACATGATTTGATCAGTATGTGAATTCATTGTATGATTATGAGAGCATTGTAACGGTGATGTTTTGTACAAGGTTGATCAAGGAAATGTTGCTGCTGTAAAAATTGACATAAGAAAGTGAAGTTCGATCTCTATATGTAAGTTTGTTTACTATAATACAAAGAGATTTTTCTTGGTGTGGTGGGTTTTTCTCTTGTAAGGTTTTTCCCATGTAAATCTGGTGTCCAATTGTGTATGTGCCCATTTCTCTTTTTTGTTATTCTTTTCATGTGTATCTTATTGAATTGTAATTGTAAAATTTAAAGTCATATCTGCATTCTTCCCTGAGTTTTTTGCATTAGGAGAGTTTGTTCCACACCTAAGATTTCCTTACAAGTGGTATCAGAGCCTGGCCAGTTGTGTTATCCTTGTGGGTAGGTTGGGTTTTTTGTGTCAATTCTATTCAGTGGGAGTCTTGTAGAAGTTTGGTAATTTATATTACAGATTAAGATGGAAAGCACATCAGGAAAGATTGAAAATGAGAAATTCAATGGCAACAATTTTGAGTTGTGGAAACTCAAAATGGAAGATCTGTTGGTTGATCGTGATCTTTGGATTGCTGTTTCTGGAATGAAACCTACAGGCATGAAGCAAGAGGATTGGGACCTCATAGATAAAAAATAAAAGGGCCTGATAAGGCTCTATTTGGCAAACTTTGTTCTTCTAAACATTCATGAAGAAAAGACTGCATCTTCTTTGTGGAAAATACTAGGAGCTATTTATCAGGGCAAGTTCTTGGTGAATAAGTTGTTCTTGAGGAAGAAGCTATACTCTTTGAAAATGCAGGAAGGAGCATCTGTTGCTGATCATTTGAATGCTTTCAACATGCTGATTGCTCAATTAGCATCTGTGGGTGTGAAGATTGATGAAGAAGATCATTGTATGCTATTGTTATGTTCTTTTCCAAATTCTTGGGATCACTTGGTGATGGCTATTGGGAGTATGACATCCTCTTTTAAGATGGAAGATGTTGTTGCTTCTTTGCTATCATAAGAGATGAGAAGAAAATATTCTGAGATGGCAAAGGAGGCTCTTGCTGTTCGAGGCAGATCAAAAGAAAAAGGAAAGAAGGAGGAAAAGAATTCCAAATCGAAATCAGAAGGGAGATCAAAGTCTCCTAGTAAGAAGTCCAAGGTGAAGTGCTGGAATTGTGGGTAGCCTGGTCATGTCTGAAAGGATTGCAAAGAGGAGAAAAAGAAGAAGAAGAATTCTTCCAACAATGATTCTTCTCAAAGTGATGTAGATGCTTTCATTGTAGCCTTGGCAACTCAGGCATCAGATGATGTCTGGCTGATTGATTTTGGAGCATCTTTCCACATGACATCTCACAGAGACTGGTTCACTAAGCATAAAAAATACGATGGTGGAAGGGTGTATTTTGCAAGCGATTAATCTTTGGAAATAATTGGTCGTGGAAGAGTAAGAATTCAGCTCCCTGATGGAAGAGTGAAGGGAATCAATGATGTAATGCATATACCAGGTTTGACTCAAAATTTACTTTCTGTTAGTAAGCTGAATGATGTTGGAGTGCAAGTCACATTCTCTGGAAATGGCTGTAAAATGACTAGAGGCTCAATGGTGATAGCTAGGGGTGCTCGTATTAGTACTTTGTATCAGCTGGATGCACCTGCTGTTCAATGAAATAGTGTCTCTGCAAAGTCACAAAAGGCTACTCGTGGAGAGGAGGAAAAAGTTCCTGATAGTGCAAACTCTATAGAAGTTAAACTTCCAGCAGAAAACACTATGCTCTGGCATCATAGGCTTGGCCACATTGGAGAAAAAGGTTTAAAAACCTTGAAAAATAAAAACCTGGTTGAGGGGCTTGATGATTGTAACCTTGTATTTGAATTTTGTGAACATTGTATATATGGTAAACAACACCGTGTTTCATTTTACTTTAGTCCCCATAAATCTTCTAGTTTACTTGATTACATACATTCTGATGTTTTTGGTCCAATAAATGTTTTATCTTTGTATAAATCAAGATATTATGTATTGTTCATTGATGATAAGTCAAGAAGGGCATTTGTTTATTTTTTGAAAAGTAAATCAGAAGTATTCAGTAATTTTAAGGAATTTAAAAACCTTGTGGAAAATCAAACTGGAAGAAAAATAAAATGTTTAAGGACTGATAATGATAGTGAGTTTTGTTCTGATGAGTTCGAAAAGTACTGTAAAGATCATGGAATTAAAAGACATAAAACTACACCCTACATTTCGCAACAAAATGGAGTTGCTGAAAGGTTCAACAGGACAGTGATGGAAAGAGCACAAAGTATGCTGAGTAGTGCTGGATTGGAGGAGAAGTTCTAGGCTGAGGCAGTTGCAAGAACATGTTATTTAATTAATTGTTCTCCTAATTCAACTCTTGTTGAGAAAACACCTTTGGAAGCATGGTCTGGAAAGAAGCCCTCTCTGAGACACATTCGTGTCTCTGGCTGTGAAGCATATGCATATGTGCCAAATGAAAAAAGATCTAAATTGGAAAACAAGCTGTTAAATATATTTTTATTGGCTATAGTGCTAGCATAAAAGGATACAAACTTTGGAATCCTAATACAGAGAAGGTTGTGTACAACAGAAGTGTTATTTTTCATGAGCTGAAGCCTTCTACTTTGGATCTGTAGTCAGAGACAAAATCAAAAAATAAAAAGGATGTAGTTGAAATTCCTCTGACACCAGATAAAGAGAATTGAAGATTCAAAATGTACCTGAAACTGAGGAGAGCTCAAGTAGCTATGAGAGTTTTGAAGAAGAAGAACAACCTCAGCCTCAGCCCGTGAGGAGGTCAACACGTGAAAGAAGGAAACCTAATAGGTATGGGTTTTCTATGTTAGATTCTACCTGTGCCTATGCTTTAATTTCTAGCACTGATGAGCCTAGGACTGTCAAAGAGGAAATTAGAATGCATGATTCAAACTCTTGGTTGGAAGCCATGAATGAAGAAATGGCATCATTAGAAAAAAATGACACTTGGATTTTGGTGCCCTTGCCTGAAGGCAGAAAAGCTGTAGGCTGCAAATGGGTATTTAAAAAGAAAACAGGTCTAGATGGCAATGTGGAAAAGTATAAGGCAAGGTTTGTTGCAAAGGGATATTCCTAGGTAGAGGGAATTGGTTATAGAGAAATTTTCTCTTCTGTAGCTAAGCTGATGTCTATCAGATTTCTTTTGTCACTTGCAGTAGTGTATGACTTAGAGGTTGAACAGATGGATGTGAAGACAACATTTATTCACGGTGATCTTGAAAAAGAAATTTTTATGTCCCAACCTAAGCACTTTGTGGAAAAAGGTAAAGAAAATATGGTTTGCAAGTTGAAAAAATATCTATATGGATTAAAACAATATCCTAGAATGTGGTACCAGAAGTTTGACATGTTTGTTTTGTCATTGGGATTTGTAAGATTGAAATTTGATCATTGTGTGTACTTCAAAGCTGAAAATGATCGCGTTCTTATTATTTCTCTCTATGTTGATGATATGTTGTTCATAGGCAATAGTAAGTTAATGATTTCTGATCTAAAATATCAGTTGTCTGCAAGTTCAAAATGAAAGATCTTGGTTCAGCTAGGTATGTTCTGGGAATGGAAATAACCAGGGACAGAAAGAGTAGAAAAATTTGGCTTAGCCAGAGTAAGTATATTAATAATGTTATGGAGAGATTTTGTATGACTGATTGCAAGCAGCTAGTTGTTCCAGTTTTGTAGGGAATGAAGCTATCTATTGAAGATTGTCCAAAATATCCTACTGAGATGGAGGACATGACCAGAGTGCCTTATGCTAGTGTAGTTGGCAGTTTAATGTATGCAATGGTTTGTACAAGGCCAGACATTGTCCAAGCAGTGGGAGTACTTAGTAGTTTTATGGTGAATCCTAGAAGGACACATTGGGATGCTATGAAAAGAGTTTTTAGATATCTAAAGGGCACTTCAGAATATGCTTTGTGTTACCATGGAAATTTGGTTGAATCATAGAGGACTCTTAGCATTTGTGGGTATGTGGATTCTGATTGGGCAAGGGACATTGATAGCAGAAGATCCACCAGTGGATATATTTTCATGATGAATGGTGGTGCAGTTAGTTGGATGAGTAAGCGACATGCTATAGTCGCTTTGTCCACTACAAAGGAAGAATATATGGCAACTACACATGCTTGTAAAGAAGCAATTTGGTTAAAATGTTTGTGTTCTAACATTGGGTTTGATTGAGGGAAAATTAGAATTTACTGTGACAGTCAGAGTGCTATTTGTTTGGCAAAAAATCCTACTTTCCATGCTAGGACGAAACATATTGATGTGCAGTATCACTTTGTACGAGATATGGTGGAGGATGGAAAGGTCTCTTTAGAAAAAGTGGATACTCTGGAAAATGTTGCAGATGCATTGACGAAACCAGTGAGCATGGACAAGTACAGGTGGTGTGCCAATTGATGGGCCTTGAAGCCCATCAATTTCAGTAGTTTTGTTGTGCTCTGGAGGTGTTAGTAAGATCTTTGTCAAGTGGGATATTGTTTGAAAATGTGCCTCAAACTTACTAACATGAAAACTCCTGAAAGAGAAAAATTGGTGAGACCCTCAGAATGTCTTACCGACTAGCAGCTGTGTTCTAAATGTCTGAAGAGCTCAGATCGGCATGACTTTGGAATTGTCTTGCTGACGGAGGTCATCGACAAGACATGGCTATCAGTGTGAAAGTTCTAACTCTTTCCATCCTGACAGATCTCTTGCAAATGGGTTGGTTCATGGTGATCATTGGGGAGACTCTTGGTGACAAGTGGCATTAGGGAGAGACGTGAACCTTTAGAGTGACTCATTTTGACAGAGTATGTCTTGCTGATGGTTTTACACATGAATGTCATTGGGGTGACATGAAGGGTCGATAAGAGTCTAAGTGACAGTGTTTGTCTCGCCAATGGATTTACTCATGATGTATATCGTTAAGACTCTTAGCAACAGTGGATGTCTCACCGATAGATTTGTTCATGTTGAATGTTAGGGAGACTCTTGCCGATGGACATATCGAAGTAACATAAAAGTTATAGAAGAGTTTTAGTGATATAAATCTCTTGCCGATGGATTTGTGTTTGGTATGACTCTGGCCAATAATACTTGGTCGGGGTAACATGAAGTTATATGAGAGACTTAGCGACAAAGTATGTCTGGCCAATGGTTTTGTGTTCGGTGTGACTCTTGCTGATAAGGACAGTTGGTTTTCTTATGACATCAAGGAGACTTGATTTTCTATCGGTCTAACTTCGCAGGATATTGTAGATACCTTTGGTCTTGTCGATGGCTCTATGATCAGGCATTTTGGCATCAGGGAGACACGGTTTGGTGTCTCACCGACATGTGATATAGTTGAACATTTTTATTGAATGTTTGTCCTATGTGGTGTGTTCTGAGCCAATGAGAGAAGAAAAAGGAGAACCGTTGGTAGTTGAACTATTGTGACCATTCATGTGTGGAAGATCAATAGGCCGTGAGCAAAATGACTATGCTCTAGAATGGTCGATGATGATGAATGGTTCAGGGGTGGAAAGTGTTGTTCAATTTTTGAACACAATTTGATCAGTGTGTGAATTCATTGTATGATTATGAGAGCATTGTAACGGTGATGTTTTGTACAAGGTTGATCAAGGAAATGTTGCTGCTATAAAAATTGACATCAGAAAGTGAAGTTTGATCTCTGTATGTAATTTTATTTATTGTAAAACAAAGAGACTTTTCTTGGTGTGGTGGGTTTTTCTCTCGTAAGGGTTTTCCCACGTAAATCTGGTGTCCAATTGTGTATGTGCCCATTTCTCTTTTCTGTTATTCTTTTCATGTGTATCTTATTGAACTGTAATTGTAAAATTTAAAGTCATATTTTCATTCTTCCTTGAGTTTTTGGCATTAGGAGAGTTTGTTTTGCACCTAAGCTTTCCTTACACAAATAAGAGGGAAGGGGAATTAGTTGTACCTTAAAACTTAAAAAACTTCACAAACATTCAGATCCACATTAATCCTATTAACTCTTAAGCCATTAAAGTGATTTATCATGAAAACAAATAATAAAAACTAAAACACATCAAAACCATGCATAAAGGAACACCATATTTATGTGGAAAACCTAAGGGAAAAACCATGGTGAGGATCAACTCACAATATAAAGTAGTATCAACACTGAATACAATAGGGATCACTATTAGAAGGCTCACTACCCAAAAGAAAGAAAGTCTCACTCCTAGAATAGAGAAGAAGATAGAGAGGAGTGCTACAATAAAAAATCCATCTCAAAGCAACAAAAAAGTCCACCACAACATCACCAACACCTTCACAATCTTTATGCAGAATTATAGACACCTTCTACTCATTGCATTTAGTACTCTAACATATGAAAGCTTGCACTAAACTTCTCATATTTGCACCTACAACTTTGCAATTCACATCACTCACATCATATAAATCTATATTATCACCCTTCAAAAACTCAACTTATTTATATCATCTTCAACCTTGAAAACATTCTCCAAGTATGTCTATGCACCTCGATTGTATAAATTCAAATTAGGTCGGCACCAAAACATTCTCACAATGGAAATGAATGAAGGAGGACCACACCACACCTTATCTAGGACCTAAATCCACTCATACACACCACACCATGCTTCCAAAAATATTACAAAATCTTCACAATTAGTGTAAACACCCAAGGTCAATCAAACCTATATTAACACCATTAACATTTAAGCACACACTTCCTCAAACCCAAAGATAACTCACGAACACCACATAACACTTGAATAGAATCTAGAATATTCCACAAACACCTTAGAAACCAATAAATTCCTTTGCAAAAACTTTCACTTGAAGAATGTACACACCTAGTACATTTAAACAACTTTGTCATACACTACAACTTAAGAAATTGACTTCTAAAGCACCAAACCATGAAAAAATTCATCTGAAGAAAGATAAAGACACTATTAACACCCTTTCAAATATACAAGACTTGAAACCACTCTGCAGAGAAATGCAGAGTAGGAACATTTCTCCTAGAAACCTTTGCAATGCACAATTCACACACCAGTGAACACAACTTTCTTTGCATAGCAACCCAACACAGAAAATTTTGAATGCAACACCTCTAAACACCTTTAATCAACATATCTGAACCACACAAGTAGATCTTCAACCTAGAAGAACTGTGGAGCCAAACTAGAACACTACTCTGCCACTCATAACATATTGCAACACACTGTTTCCTCTTTTTTATTTAATTTTCTCAAAAGCACTTGGAAACCAAGCACCAAAAACATATCAACAATATCTTCAATAATTCCTCATCACCACCAATCTAATTGCAACATAACAACTCAACCATACATCCATAGACAAAATATTATCAAAGCAACACTAGAGGTTGACACTAGTAGCTTACTAATGATAACATAATGTAACTAATCAAAGCATCATCAAAGACAACACCAACTCAATACCAATTGCACATACTCTTGCTCATATAGTTGACATCAATGAAAACACCAATCTGATCATACATTAAATCATGATTTTTGGTTCATTAATGTGATATCACATGATTTGCTATTTTTTTGGATGTGACTTGTTCTAATAAATTCACTTCATTTAATAGTTAGTAATAATAGCTAATGTTAAGAACTTTGACTAATAGTACTATAGAATTCAACCATATGACCTTTCAATCTATCAATGCACTCATAAGTATTCCACCTTTCTTGAATTTTTGGTACTCTCCCCTACATTTACTTATTAAAGAAATTAAAATGCATACTACATGATCTATAATTAAAAAATAATAACTTGGTAATATTCATCGTTTATGAAAATATAAGCTAAGAACCAATAAAATGAAAGGAAAGAAGTTATCATGCTATGCACACATGGCTACACTTTTTTTTTTGTAGATGTGACTTGTTCCAATAAACTCTTTTCATTTAATTATTAGTAATAATAGCCAATATTAAGAACTTTGACTAATAACACTATATTATTAAAATATGTAGTCTTTATTGACATCACATGATTTGTTGATTTTTAGATGTGACTTATTCTAATAAATGTTCATTTAATTGTTAAAAATAATAGTCAATATAAAGAACTTTGAAGTCACAACTATTATTCTATAGTATTTAAATATATTATATTTTTCTGTATCAATGCACTCATATCTATTGGGCCTCTCTTGACTATTATGTACTCTCCCCATATATTAATTATAAAAAATAATAAAAATACATACAAGGTTTATAATAACATAAAATCACTTGGTATGAAAATTTTATCAAAACATAAGCTAAGAACCAACAAAATGAAAGGAAACAAGTTATCATTCTATGCACATTAAATATGTAGGAGGAAGGTGAGGTAGATCGTCCTTGCAAGTAACCATCTACATGGAGTATTTTCCAAACGAAAAATCATGGGCCTTACAAGTATTATAAGAATCCTAGATGACAAGTATAATATCACACTCTAACCAAGAGTTGTAGGAAAAATAAAAATAACATTATAACCACCTTATATAACAAATGTCCACTTAAAAAATCCTACAAAATTTACACATAGAGGAAGAACCCAACCTCTTTGTTAAGAGGCAGGTGAGTATAAGCAACTCTAATGTGTGATTGTATTTGCTACTAGGTTTAAGTGGTGAAAATTCATGGGGAGGATATTTTATGGATTCTACTCATAGTATAGATAATAATCCCCTAGTGATTGAGAAGCTTTTAAAGGTGGTGGAATTTTAGTGGAAAATTTTCCATTTGAAATTGAACTAAAAAGTACATAGAGATGAGCACATGAACTTTATCATTAAGATAAATAGTACTCAATAGACTTAACATTAAGGATGTAATTATCTTTTAGATTTTCAAAGTTAAATTATAGTAGATTCTTTATAAAAAAATATACATTTTAAGAATATAAGATGGCCAAGGAGTTGATTTCCAAAACAAAGTAGTTATTAAAGAAAAATCCTAGATAGAAAGGGCAAGAAAATGTTGCAAATACTTTTCTAAGAATGTTGGACCTTGGGAAATACTAGAGAAGATATTTGAAGCCAATGCAATTAGAACATTATGAATGATAAATGCTAATATAAGATCCTTTCTATAATAGGAAGCCCTTGGTAGACTAGACAAAAAGGAAAATGGTTAATTTTGGGATCTAATAAATATTTCTAAATCCTCTTAAGTTAACAAAGGTAATTTTGAGTGGAGAAACCATGCCCCCACAATATGGATTGATTTTGAAAAAGGAAGAATAAAATGAGCTAAGGATCCTCTTGTGAATCTCAAGCATGTAATTCTTAAAATTAATATCAACATTCCATCAATTGTCCTTACAGCAAGTGAGAGCTAGTTGAGGCCCATTTTATGATGAATAACATATACTAAGTATTTGATATTATCGATTACCTTACAAAAGTACTAAAGATATTTGATAGAAAAATTTCCACTCAATGAAAAATAGAACTATTAATGATATGAGGGCACTAAATATCATAGTCATTAGAATAGAGACCAAATTTAAAATTATCTCTAGCCCACTTAAGAAAGGGTTCAATCACCTTAAAGGATTTATAGATGTTTTGAACTTCAAATAAGTCTTTAATTTTAATTAAAGCATTTAGTGTTGCAAGTATGAAGATGTTGATCCAAAATATTAAGGTGTTGTCATTGATGTCAATTGGTTAACTGGTTATCAACTGGTTGCTATTGTCATTGATGTTGTGGTTGTAGGTTATTGGATGTATATGTCAAGGATATTGAGAAAATTGTAATGAAAAAAGGTTGCAAGTATTCAGTGGTTGCTTCGGGTTTTGCTCCTATGTTCATGTGGTTCAGATATGTTGAGCATGGTTGTTAGAAGTTGCTTTATCTAGATTTTGGGTTTATGGATTGTTGCATAGTGCAAGTTATGTTCACCAATTGTGAACTATGTTTTTTAGGGTACCTAGTTGAGGTCTAGGAGAAATGTAGTTGCTCTAGATTTCTTCTTGTTCAAGTCTTATGACTTGCGGTTCTAGAGTTAAGTTTTTATCATATTGAAGATATTTTTTTTATTTGGAAAGATTAGATTGTGTTAAGCATTGCGTGTGCTTAATTATTTTATGTGTTTTACACTGGTTTGACTGACCTTGTTTTTAATACTAATTTCAAAGATCATGGAAGCGTGTTGAAGTTTGTGTTTGGGTCTCCCTCATTCTAATTCTACCCTAGAATGTTTTGGCGCTGACCTAATTTGAATTTAAATGTTGTATGGACGACTTTGGATATGTTTCAAAGTTGAAGATGGTATAAATACAAGATGAGATATTGGTGAAATTTGTACAAAGAGATAGTGCAAAGAAGTAGAGAAAGATACATGCAAAATAGATGTGGAACAATGTGTATGTGATGTGAGTTTGGTTGATTATTGCGAAGTTCAAATACTGAGTTTTTGGATGTAGTGAGATGAAGGTGTACTCGATTCATGCTTGTATGCAAGTTTTTGGGTGAATTGTGGTGGAAATATCTATTGCATTGAGATTTTCTTCTCTCTATAATATATCTCTTCTATCTTCTTTGTATCTGTGTGGCAGTGAGCCCTCTGGGTGGTTAACCTTTGTTGGACAGTGAGTCCTGATTCAGACAACGAGTGCTATTTTGGCAGTGATACTTTGTAATTGGTTTTTGATATTCCTTATATTGTGAGCTAATCCTCACCATGGTTTTTCCCTTATTGGGTTTTCCATGCTAATCTGGTGCTATTGTGTGTGTGTGATGCTTTTTGGTTTCTATCTTTGCACTTAATGGTTAATCACTTTAGCAAAGTAAAGGATTTGTGATTGATTTATTTTTTGGTGAAATTTTTAAGGATTAAAATTTGTTACAATTCATTCACTCTCCCTCTCAGTTGTATTTTTCAACAATTGGTATCAGAGCTTGGTTCCTTGGAGAGGAGCTTAACCACTTAAGGAAGGTCGGGGATGGTAGGAAAGATCACATTTGAGTACCCTAGGTTTGATGGAACTAATTATGCTATTTGGAAAATATTGATGGAAGAATATCTAGAGTATTGTGGATATGATGTTGAGAAAGCTTACAAGACTGCTTATACTCCTCTTGCTAATGGTTCAAATACAACTGATGAAATCAAGGTGCATGAAGAAAATAATAAGGCCAAGTTTATTCTAAAGAATAGTCTTCCACATTTCAAGTTGATTAAAGTTCAAGATCTGAAGATTGCTAAAGAAGTCTAGGATGCTTTAGAAAATATGCATGATGGAGATGAAAAGGTCAAAGAAGAGAAGTTGTAGAATTTAGAGGCACAATTTGAGGTTATGCATATTTTTGAAGAGGAGAATATTAAATCCTATGTACAAAGAGCAGATGAAATGGTAGGTAGAATGCGAGGACTTGGTGCTATAGTAGATGAATCTAGGATTGTCAAGAAGATTCTTAGAACTCTTCATGAATCATATAGTGAAAAGGTATTTGCTATTCAAGAATATGAGAAATACAAGACTTAAACTAAAGAACAATTATTTATAGCTCTGACATCTTATGAGATGAGAAAATTAAATTTGAAAAATGGGTCCGAATCATAAACTGCTTTTAAGGCTACAAGAGTTGAAGATTAGGATGAAGAAAATCTTGATGAAGTAGAAGCTAACTTTGTTAGAAGAATGAAGAAAGGCTCTAGTGAGTATGAAGGAAAGCTACCCTTTAAATGCTTTAGTTGTGGAGGAATAGGTCATTATTCTTTGAGATGTCCATAAAGAGCTAATAGGAATAAACAAAGATTTAACAAAGAAATAAAAGGTAAGAAGATCAACATAGCATATTATGTGAATGAGGATGCTAGTATTTCTGATGAAGAATCTGATTATGGAGATTTTTATGAAAATGAATGCTTGTTTTTGGCTATAAAAGATGAACCTATTTCTACTAATTCTGAAAGATAGGTGAAGGAATGTCCTCTAGAGAAGGAGAAAGATAATGATACTATAATCTCTGCCCTACATGCTAAACAAGAAAATAACTATTGGGTTGTTGATAGTGGCTATTCACATCACATGAATGGTGATAAGAGGATTTTTTTTAAACTCAAAAAATATGATGGAGGCTTAGTTATGTTTGGAGATGATACTAGTGCTAAGATTTGTGGGATAGGTTTAGTAAGTTTTGATGGAAAGCACAATACTGATGATGTCTACTATGTTAAGGGTTTAAGGAATAATATCTTGAGTGTTGGATAGATTTTTAGTAAAAGATATGATCTTGTATTTAAGGATGAGAGGTGTGAAATCAAGAAAGGATCCAAAATAGTGATTGTTGCAAGAAAGAAGACTGAAGGGAATATATATCAACTTAAAGGTGTTGATGGACATTGCTTTATAACTTAGATTAATGATAGTTGGTTATGGAATCGAAGAATGTGCCATATAAATTTTGATAACTTGGTGAGGATTAGTACAGTGCAAGCCGTGAGAGATTTACCAAGGATTACAAAGCCTGCTAATGCTATTTATAGGAATTGCTAGTTTGGAAAGCATGCAAGAAATAATTTAAGATCAAAGGAACAATCCACTACCAGACTACTAGATTTAATTCATATAGATCTCTGTGGTCCTACAAGAGTGAGAAGTCTACAAGGTGAAAGGTACTTTATGCTTTTGATTGATGATTACTCTAGGTATACATGGGCTACTTTTCTTAAAGAGAAGTTTGATGCATTAGATAGATTCAATACATTCAAAGCTATGGTTGAGAATGAAGTAAATTTGAGAATAATTTTTTTTTAAGGTATGACAGAGGTGGTGAATTCACCTCCCATGAGTTTAATATGTTTTGTGAAGTTCATGGAATAAAAACATAGTTATCTGCTCTGAGAGCCCCTCAATAGAATGAAGTTTTTGAAAGGAAGAACAAAACAATTCAAGAAGTTGCTAGATCAATGATTACTGATGTTGGTCTACCAGAAGTTTACTGGAGAGAAGCTATTCACATTGCTGTTTATGTGTTCAATTGAGTTCAAGAAAGAGCTAATAGTACTAAGACCTCCTATGAGCTATGGTGTAGAAGAATTCCTACCATTATGTATTTCAAGGTATTTGGTAGCAAATGTTATATTAGATGGGATATAGAAAGTCTAGGAAAACTTGATGCTAGAAGTGATGAAGGTATTTTTCTTGGATATTCTACTAGAAGCTATGACCAATAGATTAGTATGGGTTGATTACACTTGATCCATGAAGAATCGAAACATAATTAAGCCACTAACATCAATCTCAATAGGATCAATCAAATGCAAATTAAACCAAGCATCCATTAAAAATAAGCATAATAAACTACAAAATCTTCAAAACACCTACTCTAATCCATTTTAAACGTATCCTATTGTGGGAGTGGTGTCTTGTTGGTGTGGAATGGCGACCCTTTCACAATCCTAGGGATAATAAGCTTGTTCTAGTTAGTTTTATTAAAGAAAATTGATGGAACCATTGTGAGATGTGTATGAAAACACAATTTTAATCTAAATGAGCATGATGCAAGCTAATTTAACATGATTTTATACTAAAATGATCTAGATGTGCAAATGCAAACCTAATCTAAATGAATTCTAAGCTAGAAGATTTAAAACCCTAATTAATAAACATGCTAAATGTGTGCATTAGGTTACCATGGAAGCCATTAATGGAAGCTAGGCTATTTATGCAAGAAATTAAAATAAAAGGATGCTAAATATGTGAGTTAATATAAGTGTGAGTGTGAGTGATTTTAATAGCATAAGTTTTATGTTAAAAGATGGATCCATTTGTTTCCAAATAGTGATCTATTTATAGGAGAGCAAATGAGAAATGGAGGGTTGAGCTAAAAAAATCTAATCAACGGTCAAGGATGGAAGAAGTTGGGGGCATGGATCATGGATTCTCATCAACGAATGAGAATCAATGATGATATTTAATCAAGGGTTCTCCTTTGTCCAAACAAACACACTTTCAACTTGCCCAAGAGGTCACATGTTAACTTTATCAAGAAGTCAAGTAAGTTTATTGAGAAAAAATAATATTTTAGAAATAAAATATTCTTTGGAATATTCTCATGGGTGATGGAAAATAGTTAATTAAAAAATTAAAACAAAGTTTAATTGTCCAAAAAAGGGGGAAGGAATATTCCATGGGAATATTCCTTTTGGAGGAATGTACAAAGGAGGAATATTCCCTTGCAAGTGGGGGGATTAGATTAGTTAGTAATTGCTAATTAAACAAAGGTTTAATTATGTAATTAGGGGAATTAGATTATTTTCACTAAATAAAATGATTTAATGAAAGGGGGAAAGTGAACTGACATTTAATTAAATAACTTAGGGTTATTTAGTTAAATTAGAGGACTTAGGGATTAAATTAAATAACTTGATGTATTTAATTTAATTGGAAAAAATGTTAGCATGAAAGGGGGTGAATAACTTGATTAGATCGATTAGGTTAATAGATGAAAATGATGTCATTAATTAATCAACTAGGCTAATTTAATCAATTAAGCAAAAAGAGGATGGGTTTGAGGATGAAATGGTGTTAGTATACCTGATTCAAGTGTATGATATCATTCAAGACATTTTTTCAGTGTTTACATTTTTCCCCTCTTTGAAGTGAGGTACCTGTTACGTTGGTTCAAAGATTGACGCCCTTCAGATTAAAAATTGTTGCTTAATTTTTTTTTTTGATGCCCCATTGCTACCCTAGCGGAAGGAATGAGCTGGTTCCCTATGCCCTCAAGAAATTGGGCATAAATTTTGAATTTTGGGTTGATTTCTTGACAAAGGTAAAATGCTGCCCAAGGGGTTTAGAAAGGCTTTGGGATGCAAAAAATGCCAAAAAAGCAAAAAATGATGCAAAATAAGCTTTAGTTTGGAAAAATTGGTGAAAACAGTGAAAAAACCTAGCTTCATGGTTAAATTAGGGAAAAAAACCCTAATTTTCAAGCATAAATAGGTGAGGAAGGGTCATTTTCAATACATTTGTACATTCACACCTTAGAGAATTCTTGCATTTTGAGCTCTGACCCTCTAACAAAATGGCGCAATGAGTGCTCCCATGACACATTTTTGATCAGGTTCACAAGTACCAAAGACCTCTAGGCACATGACCACCCTTATGTGATTAGAAACTTGATTTGAAATTTGACTTTTAGGCACATTTATTACATTTTAAAATTTGAATTTTGGTAGTGTCGCTATATAATGATGCTATTTGTAGAATCGATGACACTATTTTGATTTATTGTGACACATATGTGATTAGCGGTGTAGTTCGTGATTTAAAATTAGGGTCTTTGACTTCAAATTGCGACACATATGTATATAGCGATGCACCTCATGATTTAGAATTTAGGATTAAGGTTTTCCTAGTTCAAATAGTGATGCATATGTGTTTAGCAACGCATATCGTGATTTGTAATTTAAATTCCTTGAGCGTCACTATTTGGAATTTGAATTATACAGATGCTATCGTAAATAGTGATGCTATTGTCATTTTGGGGGATAAAAACTCCAAACTTAGCTAGTTTTCATGATTTTTGATGTCATACGCTTTGTGGGTGTAGGAGGTTATCCAATCTTTGATCTCCTCTGAGCACGAGTCGATTGTTTTATCCATACTTGGTGATTTGTCTGAGTTGCGAGAGGAGCACCTGGGGGAGATTGGTTTATGGTATGTTTCTTACATGCCCATTGTGTGGACACATTTGGTGATGATGAAAATGCTATTCAAGTGATGGCACAATGAGACCTCGTCATTCCACTTACCTACTGGCGAGGTGATAGTGACGCTAGAGGATGTATGGAGTATTTTGTGTTTGTTGATACATGGTGAGTGCATGATATATGATGTTGATGTCAACTATGATACCTACCATGAGGTTCTTGACCAGGAGTCTATTGTCTTGGTCAACTCGTAGATAGACCTAGAGATGTATAAAGGTCAGACACCGATCTTTAGATTGATCATTGCGCTAGTGATCTCAAGTTTGGTTACTCCAGATCAATAGAGAAAAGGATTCAGTCTGGGATGGGGTCTAGCTTGGCACATGATGCTCTTTTGGAGGACCTAGTATGCATGGGGGCCA
>VDFB02000007.1:128542029-128713417 GCA_007258455.2 Sequoia sempervirens | reverse complement strand
TTTCAGCGCCCATAATATTTCTTGCAGCGCAAATTTTTAAAACACTGTAATCTGTAATCTGTACTCGTAGTTTAGTTTTAACTGATTCCGACGCAGCCGCGGACAGTTAATAATCTAAGGATAAAATTAACCAATCCTAGGGTAGTCATCTTAAGGATAAAATTAACCAATCCTAGGGTAGTCATCTAAAGGATAAAACGAAGCAATCCTAGGGTAGCCATTTAAAGAAAAATGAACCAATCCTAGGATAGACACATCATTTTTCAATTTTAACTTAAAATGAATTTTCTGTTTATGAAGCAAAATCTTCACTTAGTTTAGAAAATTTCAATTTGGTGCTTAAAATTGAATCTAGTGTTTGCTTTGTTCTCAAGTGATAGGCCTATGCTCTCCCCTTAACTGGGTGATCAAAATGCCAAACTCACTTATTTCTTTTTATGCATCTTTAAGTTTCATTACAACCTTGTAGAGAGCCTGCTCTTGTGGGAAAAAGTACTCACCCAAGAGGAACGACTCAAGTGGGTTCAAGCCAAAGCCAGGCTATTCCACCCCACTATAAAATTTAAATCAAAATTGGGGAAACCCTCTTTTGACGGTAGTGTGCATGATAACCATCCCCAAAGCCTTTGTTCTAAAGGTAGGGAGGTCTCTCGAGGGAGTTTATCATTTGCCGCACCGAACGGAAATCCTTACTACAAACCTAGTGTAGTAGCTAACCGAGTCAGTATCCAAACATCATCTCAATCACAGTGCAGGGGAGGGAAGAATCTACCCCCAAGATACTCACCATATAACTGCCAAGGATTGTTTGCTCAGGGGATCCGGTATCCACTTCCGTCACTCTGAGTACGCACCTGGAAAAGACAAAAACACGGGCGCCCTTTCGGGGGTGACACGGTTGTGTGAGTCGACGCAGTTTTAAGATGTGGGTTGTTGATTGCTATGATGACCTACTTGAAAACTAAGAGTGAGTCTGTTTGAAGTGCTTGTCATGTGTAAAACCTGTTAAAACAATTTTTGAAAAACATTTTGGTTACACACTTAATGTTTAGCATAGGACTTAAAAACAATTGTTTTCAATTTGTTTGATGTGTTTTCACTACATTAATTTAGATAAATATCATCCAAAGCACTCATTATCATATTGATCAATCTCATGTTACGAGATTGGAAATCTACAAAGTTTGTAAAAAAATCCGTTTCCAAAAGGATTAAGAAGCCAAAGAAACCTCTCAACCACAAGAAATTATTGAAGAAACAACAATTCTTATATCAAAGTCAAAAAATTTTACTTAAATATAGAACTTTTCTTCATAGGTATCATGATTGTGTTAGAGGTCTTTCAGATGATTATGCCATAGAGCCCTTGTATTCACAAGCTTATTTTCAAAGAAGAGCCCTTTCTCAAAGGCATAACCATAGTCAACGCATCCGTTTTAGTTATATTCCCCAGCCAGCAATCGAATATTCTACTCGTCCAAATCAAATCTTACAATAGAGAACTTAGAAAACATTAGGCATCTATCATTAAATCCATCTTTTTACAAAGCCATGATCAAAACTTCATAAAGTGCAACATTCATCCTTTTCTAGATCTTTTGCTTATATTCCCACCAACAGGATTTTCATCCTTTCACTTAGGGAACAACACAAGCTACAAGATTAGAAAATTTTGTATAAGTCATAGAATTTTCATTCTATCTTGACCTTCATACATACCACATCAATTGCACTATTTAACTCTTTTGATCAAAAGCGAGTAAAATTTTGATACAAATCTATGCCTGTCTTCACAAGATCTCAAAAACAAATGGAAAAAGACGAGGGAGAAACTACAACTAGTAAAATGGGTGATCGAAATGAAAAAGAAGAGGAAACATTTAATCTTGATGAGATAACGGAAGAAAAGCTTCAAGAAGCAGAACAAGATCCTCAATTCCATACTCGTATGGAGAGAATCCTAGAACGTAACAAAGAAAAATATTTTCTTACATTAGCTAATCAAGGAGCTAAGTTGCCTCACACCTTTGACATAGAGGGGATTAAACAAAATCCTGAAAATCCTCCTAATGACTTTAGTGCTCTTAACCAACAGATAAAAGAATTACAAGGGAAAATAAAGGAAATGCAAGGAGGTACAACAAAGAAATATGTTTTGGAAGACATATCTCCTTATCCATTTGATAGGAGTCTTCAAATGATCCCATTTCCAAAACATTGCGAAATTCCTAAGTATGATAGGTATAATGGAAAAACCGATCCCATAGACCATGTTAGGGATTTCCGAAACATGAGTCTTGAATTCACCTATGATGATACTTACTTGATGCGATTATTTCCACGAATTCTAGGTGTACAATCCATGGAGTGGCTTTCAAAAATCACTCCACCTATCAAAAATTTTGAGGAGTTGATAAATCAGTTTATCTCACAATACTCCTACAATATTCAACATCAAATAACAATGCTTGATCTTTGTAAAGTAAAACAAAAAGTAGGAGAACCCTTTACTACATTTTTACAAAGATGGAGAAGGTTATTTGCACGATATTCTCATCCTATTCCTGAAAAGGAAAAGATGGATATTTTTATCAATAGCCTTGATCCAGAATTAAGCTATAGGCTTAACCTTCATTGTCCTCATAACTTTGAAAAACTGATTGAAAACGCAATCACCATTGAAGGGGCCTTGGTTAAAAGGGGAGTGATAAAACTTGATAATCCAAGTACATCAAATCAAAACAACGATAAAACAAGGTTTTGGAATAGAAACAAAAATGTTGTTAATGATGGTATAGTGGATGCCAATAATTTATGAACAAGGCCATCCGTTTTCAATCTATCAAGTGTTCCAAGAAACAATTCACAAGGAAATACAATACAACAAGGAAACAACAATCAACAAGGACAAATTTCCAAGCAAGAGAACATAACCAATCAAAATACCAATCAAAATCGTGGTAATTTCAATAATAATCTTAGCAATACCCAAATATCAAATCCGTCTAGACCTTCATTCTTTTCAAATCGACGAACTTTTACTGCTTTGGGTCAATCTCTTGAATCTGCTCTCAAGGAACTTCTTGATAATAAGGTTATCACTTTACCACCACAAAGAGATTATGAACCACAAGTTAAACCACCATCATGGAATGACTCGTATTATTGCAATTATCATCGATGTAAAGGCCATAGGACAAACAATTGTCAAGCTTTGAAAAATCTAGTACAAGATTTAATTGACAATGGTACTATTACAATTGAGGGACATCATACCAATGATGATCATCAAGCATTCAAAGATCCTTTGCCAAACTACCAAAAGGGGGAAACATCAGATACCAAAGCCAAAAGCATACATAATGTTGAAGACAATATAATCCGCTATATTTACACAGATGATAATCGGATTAATGTTATCAAAATTAAAGGAAAACAAGAATATCAACAGGTTAATGTAACAACAAGAGGTCAAGCAAAGGTTGTTTTAAAAGGAAGTTCGTCTAAAACAACTATTTCTTCTCCAACTCAATATAATCTGGTTGATCAATTGAGAACAACATCAGCTCAAATTTCTATTCTTGAACTTCTTAAAATATCCCCTATACACAAAAATATTTTAGAAGAAGCGCTTGTGAACACAACTGTTGAGACTGATCTAGATGCAAACAGATTTCAAGCCATGGTAGGACATTTGTCTTCCCCCACTTGTCTTTCATTTTCTGATAAAGATGATGTTTCTATGACACATCCACATAATTCCTCGCTCTATCTTGAAGTCATGATCCATAAACATCGAATTAGACGTGTCTTAATAGATGGAGGAGCCGGTTTGAATATTTGTACCTTAAAATTGATAAATTCCTTAGGAATTTTAGAAAATGAAATTGATTCACGAAGGAAGATAACTATTAAGGCATATGATGATGAAGAAAGAGCTCCTAAGGGATTAATATTGCTACCTATCAGAGTGGGACCTGTTGTGAAGAATACTTTTTGTCAGGTTCTAGATCGAGATTTGTCTTATAACATACTTTTGGGTCGTCCGTGGATTCATGATATGCAGGCCGTACCATCAACATATCATCAATGTATCAAGTTTCCATATGATGGACAAGAAATAACCATACAAGCTGATTACAATAGTACCCAAACTTGTTCCAATCTTAGGGTGAGTCAAGATGTTTTTGTGCCACACAATAGAGAAGCTCTTGTTGTTTCTTCTTCTAATCTACAAGTCCAATTGCAAGAATTGACAAACAATCTTGATACTAAACTGAAGTTTAAAGACAAAGGGGTAGGTGAATATTCACTATCTCTTTCTACTTTACCTCCTTCTCCAAGATCACATGGATTACCAACTTTATCAAATCAAAAGATTGCAACTGCTTCTACATCTCAAACTTCTGTGCCAATCACAAAGTTTGATGGAAAATTCATTAGAGCTAATACCACTGAAGAAGAAGCTGAAGATAGGGACATCCTAAATTGGCTATACAAAGATGAAAATGAATCTCTCTTGCACATTAAGTTACCTAAAGAACAATATGGTAAAGGGTACGCTATCATGCAAAAGATGGGTTATGAAGGAAATGGTCCTATAGGGAAACGAAGAGAAGGAATTGTGGAACCAATTCAGCCTATTTCAAAGCATTCAAGTGATAAAACAGGACTTGGCTATGGTAAAGATAAAGAACTTACTTCACAGCAGACATCATTAGTTCATAAAGGAGAATCCGTGTCAGATAAATCTCATGAATCAGTTTTCCAATTGCAAAATAGTTCAGATACTGATTCTAATGAATATGAATGGGACACCATTTATAATGATGAATTCTGGAGGGATAAACAAGTTGATACTATACATAAATATGCACCTGTTCTTATACAAGGAGAAGGGTCAAGGCCTCCACTCGATTATATTTTACAAAGCGATCATGACTCAATTGAGGAAGAATCAGATTCTAATGAGATTGATAATCAACAGGAGAATACCATCACAGACCTTGTTTACCATGAGGATGACAACCACATCATGACTTTGAAAATTCAAGACCTTACCCAACCTAATGATCCTATGCCTTTAGTTTATCCAGAACTTATAGATTGGGACATTGATGCACCTATCCATATTCCTACATTCAGTAATGATGAAGATGTTATAACTTTCCTTTGTTCCTCAAATGAAGAAAAAATTGTTTCATTCAAGAATCTTATACTCATGATTTTGACAAGGAGAGTGTCAAGTCTCTTAGCTGCAAAATAAATGAAATAAAAGATGGATCTATTGATGAAAACCGAAAAAAGGCAGTGATAGATCAAAACAAAAGAAAAATAAAGAGCGAATCTGACAGTGAAAACCTTTCTGAGGCATTGAAGGATGAGAAATTTGACACTCTTCCCAAGTATTATCATGAAATATCTTCTATTTTGATTGAACCAACGGAATCAATCAACATAAGTACACCAAAGCAGCCAAAAGTTGTGCAAATTGCAGCATCATTAACAGTTGAAGAAGTCCAGAAATTCATGCAATTCTTGAAGGATAATCAAATTAACTTTGCTTGGTCATATGCTGATATGCCAGGGTTAGATCCTAATCTGATAATGCATCATTTATCTATCAAACCTGGGATAAAACCTATAAAGCAAAAACTCAGAAAGATGCATCCACATGTTGCATTATTGGTCAAGGAAGAATTAAAGAAGCTTTTAGATGTTGGATTCATTCGAACTATTGATTATGCAGAATGGATTTCAAACATTGTACCTGTTTCAAAGCCAGATGGAAGGATCAGAGTTTGTACAGATTTCAGGGATTTAAATAAAGCATGCCCTAAAGATGATTTTCCTTTACCTAACATAGATTTGATTGTTGACTTAACTGCTGGACATGCAATGTATTCATTAATGGATGGATTCTCAGGATACAACCAGATAAAAATTGCACCAGAAGATCAAGATAAAACAGCGTTCACATGTCCTTGGGGTACTTATTGCTGGAATGTCATGCCATTCGGGTTAAAGAATGCTGGAGCTACTTATCAAAGAGCAATGACAACTATTTTTCATGATATGATGCATACATTCATGGAAGATTATGTTGACGATTTACTTGCTAAATCTCATACACGAGATGAACACCTAGAAATCTTGTCAAAAATCTTTGTCAGAATGGAAAAATTCAATGTTCGACTGAATCCAAAGAAGTGTGTCTTCGGTGTTACATCTGGAAAACTCCTAGGGTACATTGTTTCAGAAAAGGGTATAGAAGTTGATTCAGAAAAGGTACAAGCTATAATGGACATGCCTCCACCACGAAATATCAGTCAATTAAGATCCTTGCAAGGAAGATTACAGTCCATCAGAAGGTTTATAGCTCAACTGGCAGACAAAAGCTTGCCATTCACACATTTATTGCATAAAAATGTTCCATTTAAATGGGATGACAAATGTGAAGCAGCATTCAATCAGATTAAGCAATATCTTACACATCCACCAGTTCTAATTCCGCCTATTCCGGGAGAGCCACTTATACTCTATATTTCAGCAACAGAAGTATCTTTGGGTGCATTGCTAGCACAAGAAGACTCTACAGGTAAAGAAAGGGCTATATATTATATCAGCAGAACCTTAACAAGACATGAGTTAAACTACAGTTTCATTGAAAAAGCTTGTCTTGCAGTAGTGTTTGCTTCTCAAAAGTGGCGACATTATATGTTAACTCATACAGTTAGGTTGATAACAAAGATTGATCCATTAAAGTACCTATTAAGCAGAGCTACTTTAACAGGAAGACTTGCAAAATGGGTAATGATATTAAGTGAGTTTGATATTCACTATGTAGACCGAAAAGCGATTAAAGGACAGGTCATTGCAGATCAGTTAGCTGAAGCTCCTCTACAAGAAGACAATCCAATGCATATTGAGTTTCCTGATGCAGATGTCTTTACAACAACAATTCAGAGACCATGGGCATTATACTTTGATGGATCATATACACAATATGGCTCGGGGGCAGGGATTCTTTTTGTTACACCTGAAGGACATACCATCTCACGATCATATCGGTTGATGTTTCCTTGCACAAATAACATAGTAGAATATGAGGCATTACTCATAGGATTAAAGATAGCTTTGGAATGGCAGATTACAGAGCTGGAAGTTTATGGTGATTCACAACTTGTCATTAATCAAATTAATGATGACTATCAAACAAAAGATGATAAGTTGTTACCATATAAAAACATGGTGGATGATTATAAGAAATATTTTGTGTCAATCAAATTTTCACAAATATCAAGAATTGACAATAAAGCTGCAGATGCAATGGCTACCATTGCTTCTTTATTACAAATATCAGAAGATCAAACCAAGTATGAATTCTTGGTGGAACAATTGTTTTCTCCTGCATATAATAATCCTGAAACCCAAGTTATATGTCATTTGACTGGTTCAGATTCACCCTTATATGGCAAAACATATACCTATTTGAAAGATAACATCTTGCCTTTAGATTTATCCCGCAACCAAAAACAGAATTTCATACGTCAATCATCCCGTTATACTTTAATTGCCAATATCCTTTATAGACGTGGTCTTGATGGTACACTCCTTAGATGTCTTGAATGTGACGAATCTGAAAAAGCCTTACAAGAGGTTCACGGTGGTATTTGTGGAACTCACTCAAGTGGTTTGACTTTAGCAAAGAAACTTGTCAGAATGGGATACTATTGGCCTACCATGGAGCAAGATTCTTTTACTTTTGTTAAGAAGTGTTCTAAATGCTAGATCCATGGGAATCTTATTCATGCACCTGCACAAGAATTGCAGCCTTTTATTTCAACATGGCCCTTTTCTCAGTGGGGATTAGATCTTGTTGGAAAAATACATCCTTCATCATCAAATGGTCATAAGTTTATCATCACAGCTACTGAGTATTTTACAAAATGGATTGAAGCTGTTCCTCTAATAACAGTGACTGGTAAACAAATATCTTCATTTATCCTGAATTACATTATTTGTAGATATGGAATTCCTAATTCTATTGTTACTGATAATGGAAGACCTTTTAAGAATCAGGATGTTGATGAACTTTGTGAAAGATTTCATATCCAACACAGGTACTCCACACCTTATTATCCACAAGGTAATGGTCAAGCAGAAGCTTCTAACAAGACCATTTTAAAGATATTAAAGAAGACAGTAAATGATGCTGGACGTGATTGGCATGTTCAACTCAACCCAGCTTTGTGGGCATATAGAACTAGTATTCGCACACCAACAGGAGCTACACCATATGCTTTAGTCTATGGAGCAGAAGCAATCTTACCATTGGAAGTTGAAATACCTTCGCTTAGGGTTTCACTTAAGGGATTGATAAGTGATGAAGACTACCGAGTTTCTCGCCTTCAAGAACTCGAACTGTTAGATGAAAGACGCCAACATGCAGCTGATCACTTGAAAGGTTATCAACAAGTCATGTCTCGTAGTTATAACCACAGAGTTAAACCACGGGCATTTCAAGTGGGTGACTTAGTTTTGAAGGAAAATCCACGTAATCAGCAAGATAGAGAAAAGAAAGGCAAATTTGAACCTAATTGGCTTGGTCCATTTGTTATTATAGCAGCATATGGTTCTGGAGCATATCAATTATCCACATCAGAGGGGGACCTGTTTGAAGAGCCAACCAATAGTATTCACCTTAAGAAGTTTTATGTCTAAAAAGTCTTGAAAAAATCAAAAAAAAATCATAAAAAGTCCTGAAAAAATCATAAAAAAATCCTGAAAAAATCATAAAAATCATAAAAAATCCAGAAAAAATCAAAAAAATCATAAAAAATCCTGAAAAAAATAAAAAAAAATCAGAAAAATCTTGAAAAAGTGCAATAAAAACAAGTGGTGAAAACTTGGCAAACAAGCGCTACTTGTGATCGAAATGGGCTCCTCCATTTATTAGTTTATGTCTTATTTTCACTTTAGGCATCATTCATCCACGTCTATCATCTGTAAATATCTTTCATTATCCATACCATGTAGTGGGAATCTTTAGGTTTCATCATGGCTTGATGAAATTTGTACATATCTTTTATCTTTAGGTTGTGTTTACATTGGGGGAAAACGCAGAAAAATACAAGAGAGGGGCAACGAGCTTTCAAAATATCACAAGCAGACAAGTAACAGCTTGACAAAACAAAACGAACATTGTCAAATCAACTCAATCACAAACATGTTTATACCAATAACATGATCCAAACAACTATCGAAGTGAGAATATCAATGATGATAACCAAGTTGGATGATCTTAATCTGAATAAATGTTTGAAATGCCTTAAACAGGATTTGAATGGTTGTTTAATTTTCTATCATATCTCTGGAGTAATTCGATGATGTTCTGAACTAGAAAAGCAAGGAAGGAGTATGATTTTTCTTTGTCTTCTGTTTGTGAGGAAATTCATTAGTACTATGCAAATTGGTCGCGAGACATGCTCTACTATGTATCATGGATGACATTTCAGAATTTGCATGGGAAAAGGGTTAACTCTTGTCTGTTTATGCAAGCAATACTCAGGTCATCTTGGTTCAATTATACCTAGATGCTTGTATTAACTTGCTATATCAAAAATCATGAAAGCAATACTCAGGTCATCACTGGTGCTAACATACCCTTTGATGCTTGTATTAACTTTCAACATTTCAAAGCTCTATGATGATACAAAAAGCATGTATAAGCTTTCCAAATGGCAATATTGTATGAATGTCCTGCATGGTTAGTATAGATTGCATTCATGTTAGAATTTGCATCTTGCATTCATAGATTCCTAAAAGCTGGCAAAAAAATCAAAGATTTATATCTCCTCAAATATGACTGAGTATATTTTGACGTTCACAAAACATCATACATTCATTCATCTATCATAAACATCATACATTCATTCATCTATCATAAACATCATACATTCATTTATCTCATACCATCATGAAACCCTCATATACATACACATCATATATCATGTAAAATCATCACTGCATTTCATATATCTCAAAATGAATGTCAAAATGTACAAGGATGTCAAACTACAAATGATATAATATCATCAAAAATGTGATCATCTCACGGTGTATACAAGATGTCTCAACAGAATGTCATAAAAGAGATCATATATAATGCACTAGGCAGAGCTATCCTGCGATGGAGCTGGCCTAGGACCTGTACCACCTGCCCCTGATGGACCTGTATCACCTGCCCCTGATGGACCTGCTCCGCCTGACCCCGATGGCCCTCTAGGAGGTACGGTCAGGTCACACCCCCGGGCTGGTGGCAATGAGAGCCACTATGAGTAGATCAGGATCGAAAGTGTGGCTCTCTGGCCACTGGACCGGTGATCATGATATCCAGGCGTATAAAATCACTGTGCAGCCCTCAGAACTCTCATCATATCACCCGCAAAGAGCTACCGCCACTCTCCCTCGTAGGCTATCCGCCAAGGCAATGGCTCAAGCCACCCCGTCAGTTTCAGTCAAGATTCTCCTCGCAGCAAAGGATCGGTCACCGACCCCTCGCGAATCAGAAAATCAAGGCCTCGTGTTCGTGATAGCCGAAACCGCAGCTTCAGGACTGCGGTTTCGCGAAAGAGGATATTCCGACTTCGCCATCGTCGATCCATCGACGGAGATGCTGGCCGTTATGCTCATCCGCGGGTCCACCTTCCGCCGCGACTACCTTCGCTACCTTCTCCTCGGCCACTCTCCTTCGCTGTCTCCTACCACTTTACCATCACCACCATCATTCCATCCGATTCATCATCTCCACTACCTCCTTCGCCTCATCACCGTTTCCGACCGCTATCACCGACTTCAATCTTCACGACGTCCGCCCAATGACAGAGTAAATAAAATTTCTGCGTCAAGATCAAACATACGCGGAGGAGGATGCTGTAGAACATACTGCACATACTCTGGTGTCGCCCCTGCATCCAGAACATCCGCCTGGTAGTCCCACATCTGTGCACCTAAACTGAGGAACTCTGCAACAGCTGCATCATAAGAGATTCGTGGGCCCCACACTGCAAGCTCTGCCTGTCGCCGTGCATAAATAGCTGAACCAACAGGCATACCCTGAGTCCGACCAAACTGTCGCAATACACGTCCAGCAAGAAATCTCTCCAAGATCCATGTGGTCCGTCCAATCAAAAATCTGGAAGTGCATACAAAAGGCATCTCCCTCGCATCCTCTGGCCATGGCTCACAATCCAAATATGGCCTCCAACATACTGTGTCCAAACTATCTAACAGCCGCTGCCAATACACTAGTTTGCCCAGTCTAGGCTGAGCAATAATATGTGAATATCTCCATCTGTATGGTCGACCAGGTGGACGATCTCCTCGAGTCAATGGACGTAACACTGCAAAATGCTCCCATGCCCATATCTGTAATAATGAACATCCGACAGCAAAACTCCGGCCTCTACCATATACAATGTGATGTAGCTCGTCATATAAGTGGGCTAGCATACAGGTACCCCATGCATATCGTGTGCCCTGCATCACCATGCTCTCTAAGACACGACCCCATCCGATCGCGAACCCCTTCGACCTATGGTCGGGGCACAACACACCTCCAATGAATCCTGCAAGTACAGCTGGTAGTGGTGGATAGGCATCTGTAATCTCACCCCATGGGATGAAGTACCCAGCAATCTGATCATCTCTGAATATCCGTCTCAAAGCAAGAGTACCTCCAGCCTCTCGTCTGTCAAAAACAACAATCTCTCCCATCACTGGGATCCGTAGAATGCGATATACATCCTCGGGAGTCACTGTAATCTCACCGGTCGGTAAATGAAAGGTGTTGGTGTCGCTATGCCACCGCTCTACAAGTGCTGTCAATAGAGCCCTATTGAGGCGAACCTCGGGCATATCAAGTAATGAAGTCAAACCACAAGCATCGATCACATCTCTATCAGACTGTAATAAATGTGGAATCAATGACCATGTGCTCGGGAAAGTCTCTCGTACCTGCAAGACACCTAGTCTCTCCTGTTCACATACATCATCAAAACAACATCAATATCAAATCATCTTAACGTATCAATCCAAAATGAATCAATCAAATTATTTGTTTTTCATTATCATTATGAAATACGAATAATATCAAAATCATGTTTGTTTTTAACAATCTTAGAAGCAAACAAATCAAATCAAACTATTTGTTTTTCATCATCATGGAACACAAATAATCAACATCAAGTTTCTTTCTAACAACTTTAGGAGAAAACTTATCTATCCTATTTGTTTTTAACAACTTTAAAAGCAAATTTATCAGCTACTATTTGTTCTCCAACAACTTGGGAAACAAATTTATCATGTGGAACAAAATGCGCTACAGAACTAGTTTTATGCGCTACAAAATTCTTTATCAATGCTAAGTAACTTTTTGCGCTACAGAATCAATTAATGGCGCTATGATTTTTATCAACAGCGCTATGGAATATTTTGCGCTACAATATTTGTTAAGAACGCTGCAATACATCTTATTTGCGCTACGATATCATATGCGCTATGAAAATCATCAAATGCGCTATGAAATCTATCACGGGCGCTACGACATTGTATGCGCTATGGAAAATTTCAAATGCGCTACGATACGCCTTAAGGGCGCTACAATATTAAACGTGCTACGAAAATTAATGCATGCGCTACGATACACTTTAAGAGCGCTAAAACTCAATGTTTTTAAATTAAAACATTAAAAACGTGCGCAAAACAAAATTTTTGAAAGACGGGAATTTGCGAAACACATACCGGAGGTCCGTAGTGCGCTGGCCGCTGATGACGTCGGATACGCTCGAAACGGTGCAGGTGAACTGGAAGTGTCATGATTATCCACTCAGAGCTCAATATTTGCAAATTTTACTAGGTTAAAATTGAAAATGACATGGAAAATGACATTTTTAACCTATATAATGGAAAAATTGGAGCATTTTATCATATTTTCACATACCAGGGGCAATTTCTTTATCAAATTTTTATTTCATATCTTATCAGGGCAATTTCTTCATATCATAAGTTTCGAACGACAAATCAATATCTTAAAAATCATCAAAATTCAAAAATTCAAATATCGATTCATCGTTCGCGGGGGCATACACATACATCTATTAAATGTTTCAAATCAATATTTGGGGCAAAATTTCAAAATTCTTTGAAGTAATGCGTAAAACACATCACTTCAAAGAGGGGCAAAATGTATACACTTAAAAATGGTCATATCACATTGTCTGGTAATTAATTAAATATTTTTAATATTTAATTAAAATCTTTTGATTCTATCTACGTATAAATAAATTTAAATAATTTATTTATATTGTTCATGATTTCATTTCGATTAGATATTTAATCACCTTTTCATATTCATTTCTTAATTAATTAAATAAATGTTACAATTTATTTATATTAATTATCATATAATCTTAGTTTGAATATTTTATTCAAATAAAGATTAAAATATTATAATTCTTCTAAATATCATTTGTAATTAAATATTCCAAAATATTTGATTATTTCCTCTAATCCAATATTCATTTTTAAATCATTTCAAGATTCCTCCAATTCAATTAAAAAAAATCTATTCATAATTAAATATTTCCAAAAATATTTAATTAAATTCTTCTAAATATTTCAAAAATCTTCTAAAGCCACATCATGATTAAATATTACCAAAATATTTAATTAATTCTTCTATAGTTTTCAAAAATCAAAAATCAAATATCAAAAAGCAATAAATTAAATTAAATTAATTTTATTTATTTAATTTGGGATTTATCTTCAACTCCCGGGAAACAAACTGCCAAAACAGAAAATTAAATTTCTCTGTTCCTGTGCAGGTTTGTTCCCGTGGGTTGAAGACAAGCTTCCATTCTTCTCTCCAACCTCTCAACCTCCCCCATTTTCTTCTCAACCTCTCAATCTCTCACCATTCAAACCTACCAGACAATTCATAGCCATAGATTCTTGCCAGCAAGGATGAAGCCTGCAAAAAAATCTATAAATACAGCTGCTGGGAGCTCCAAAATCATATAGGATTTTTAGGCAAGTAAACTATAGGCAAATAGTATTAGCATTCATAGCAATAGCATTATTACAACAATAGCATATCAATCATAGCAACAGAATCATGATTCATCTCATCTACAGCCCCTGTACATAATCTACAGCCCCTGTGCATAATTACAGCCCCTGTCCATCTTCACCAGCATATAGAATAGTTTTTCTTTGCATACTCGTTCTGCAGTAGTCATTTGGAGAAGCTCACACAATCTGAGAGCCAGAAAGCTTCAAACCAATCTCTGGAGATAGAGAAAGATGGAACGTTCTTGAAGAATTTTTATTTTATAGCCAAGTTTATTTCAAATTTCTTCAATTTAAAGTTCTGTTAATAGTGTTTTGTTTTAATTAGATTAACAATAGAATACACAACACACTACTTGCACAATCTTTCACTTTTTTACTATGGATAATTCAAAGGTTGTGAAAATTTTGGATAGATTGCAAGTCAATTTGAGGAAATATTTAAAAAATCCATCGAAAGATTTAGAACTTTGGTGCAATCTCTTGCATCCCTCCTACAGTGTTGCCCACTGAAGATATTTATTCATTTTTCTATAGTAAGATAGAGGAAATGTCACCAGTTCACTTAAGTATTCTATGAAAGAATGAATTGGAATAAAATTATGATGCTACAAAATTTTAGTTGAGAAGAAGTTGGATGTTTGGCGGAAAGCCTCTCCATTTGAATTTGACAGGAAATTTATTCAAATAGTTTTGAGCAAAACTCATGATGAATCATTGTGGATTGATGAAGCACATTTGATTACCAGAGAAGCAATTAGATATGTAACTAGTTTGTGTTCCTCCAGACCAGTTCCCAAAACAAAGGTTTTGAATGAACAAGAGACAATTGAGGTGACCGATGTGACTCTTGAAGGAAAGAGATTGTTTTGAGAACAATTGAAGATCTGGTCATTAGGTATGTTGTGATGGTTATTGGTCACAAATTATTCCTACCTAGTAATGACCTCACAATTTCTATTGCTGTTGTACACACTGAGCTATTGATATGGTTAGAAGAGGTATGGATTATGACTTGTGTGAGCTACTTCAAATACATCTTTTGAAGAACTTGAAATAAATCAAGAAGAGCAAGTTCAAAATACATTCTAGTACGAAAATTTTATTATCTACTTACTCTTTTACTTCTTGAAAGATTTATTGGTAATAGGAAGGATAGAATGGAAAAATACAGAACTTATTACCCATTAGATCAAGAATTTCATGATAAATCTTGGTGGTTTGGATGCTCAAGAGACTGCCCTTGTTGCATTCTTTGGAACATTCCAAATGAGGATGAACAAAAGTCAAGGATTCCAAGAAGTGTAATTGAAAGGTACTCTAAAAATATTAATTTCCTAGTTTCTATGGATTTTTGTCATATGGAAGCAGTTGAATCTAGATTGGTGTGGATATCTGAGTTAGATTATGAAGTGTCTGAGGCTGAGATTGGCCATTATGCAAGAATTCTTTTGGAAATCCTTAAGAATCCCAATGTAGAAGGTACCTTTGATAGTGCAACCCGAACATGGAAGAAGATAAAGAGTGTTGTCAAACAAGAAGTTGTAGAAGGAAGTGAATTAGAGAAAGCTCAACATGAGCATGAAAGCATAAACATTCAAGGAGATTTGAAATAATTATAGGATATTCCCAGTGCTAAATTTGATTCATCTGTATTAGTTGTGGAAAATCTTAGAAACATGATTAATTATTTGAAGGTCTATATCTCCGAACTAGAAGCGCGTGCTAGAATTAGGTCTACAAAAGAAAATCGAGAAGATATCAAGAAGAAATGTGCAAATGAACATCACAGAGTGATGAAGGAATTGGAGAGTGTAGAGGTTTGTGAGGAAGAGGCTCAGGAATTGCTTTCTTTTTTCCTAAATTGGCCTGGTAGTACACTAAATATAAAAGATGAGATAAAGAAGAGTGAAACTTGGATGAGCACTCATGCAGATATGTATAGATTGGCATAAGATAGAGATAATTAGAGATGGTCCTACATTGTGCAAATTTAGGACAAATTATTTTCCTTGCAGGATAAAAGAACATAAGTGATTAGGAAGTTTGCAGCACTCAAAGATATGGTTAAACTTAGGAACACTCATGTATTTAGTGCTCTAGATAGTATTGGCAACTTATCAAAGATTAATCTTAACCTGAATACTTTAGCAGATGGTGTAGAGCCCTTGACTAAGCTTGAACTATTACACAAGACTCTTGTAAGTGGGAGAGGTGCATGAGAAGAAGGCAAAGCTTCATGGAAAGGAATCTTGGAGAATCTCAAAGGTTCCTCATCTTTAGGTTGAGTCGAGTTTTTGTGTTCATATATTTTTGGTTAATTTTTGATGCATACACATATATAACAAATCCCATCCTTTTCCATTGATTTCAAAGGGGGAGAGATTGAGATAGATAGAGGAAAACATTTTTTTTCTAAGAAGAACAATTTTGATTGGGGGAGTATTCAGTTGCCTTATATCAAAAAAAATGTTTTTGAAATGCATGTTGCCATCAATGCCAAAGGGGCAGATTGTTGGAACTATGGAGCCTTGCAACATGAGCATGAAATGTATATAGATTGTGTTGGATTTTCCCATGTTTTCATTGATGTCAACATGGTGAAAACTATATGGGAAGCTTACTTAGTTAACTAGAAGCTGTTCTCTACCAGTAGTGTTCTTTTCTGATGAACTAGTGCATTGGTTTTTGAGTTTGGAATTCACCGCAAGAAAAGATATGACTCTAATATCTTAACCATGTTATTATGTCTCATTCAGGTAGCTATATCTTGGATCTTAAGAAGTTTTGTGTGGTGAGCAGAAAGTTATCATTGACAGAGTTTAGCTCTGTATTTTACTATTGTTTCTTTGTTCAACATATTGGTGTGGGAGACTCTACGTTTTCTTAAGGAGAACATTCCAATGCTATGATTCTAATAATAGTCTCTATGATGGTAGTATGATGATAAATTGATGTAATATCAAATCTGGAAGATGTTTTCTTTGAGGATTTCATGTTGGTTTGGAGTTTCTATGGTTAAGTCCTAGTCTTGGTTGACCTAATGTATGACATATACTAAGAAGACTTTATGAATATTAGCCGACTTGATATAATGCACTACATGGAAAAAAATATTTTAAATCATACACAGGTGCTGACAAGAGTGTTTTGATTACTTTGATTTCATCTAATTAGGCTAACCTAATTGATGAATGAGATATACTTGTATATATATATGATTCTTTGAAGAGGAAAATGAGAGAGAGTGTGTGGTGTGTGTGAAGAGGAAGTGTAAAGTGTGAATATGGAAGGAGAAGGAAGAGGAGTATGGTGAAGTGTGAAGAGGATCAAGGGATAGCCAAAGATGTGAGCCTAAATGCTTTATCAGTTGAGGATCAGAACATAATTATTGAGAAACTATTGTGAGAGGCAATACTTCTTATTCAGAGCTTCATTGGAATTGAACCCTACAAATAGGTGTATTCTATCAGTTCATACTTTTGGTAGTGAGCCACAATCTTTGTATCTTGGTGGTTAGCCATATTTTGTATTCAGGCTATGAGCCTTTCAAGGACGAGTCTTGGAAACTTGAGCCCTGTAATATCTTGTATTCAAATATAATATATTACTAGGAGATAATCCCTCAATGGTTTTTCCATTTTGGGTTTTCCACGCAAAAACCTCGGGTGTTCATGTGTGTTGGTGCATTGATTTGTTTTTATGTTCTCTCTTCCTGATTCATTCATAATTATGATAATGTTTAGATGGATTTTATTTGAATGGTTTTATGGAATACTGATTCACCCTCGCTCTCAGCATTCCGGATATTCAACAAATCATGATTATGAGACGATACATCTTAATTCACATTACTTCATATCTCAAATTAAGATCCATTCATCTATGGTAAATGTTCTTGAATTTTGAATCAAGTTCACATTGATTCATATTTTAGATTGAAATCCATTCATTATGTTCAATATTTCTAAATATTGCATAGTATTTGATCCCATCAATTGGTTTCAATCATAATTTAATACTGGCATCAAACTATGCTGTTAGTCTTTAGATTCATTCATTTGGATCATCCTCTCCTTAGGGTAAATATTTTTTCTATGGTTTTTCTCTTTATTCTCTTTTGTGAGGTGCACTCACTTTGGGTTTTTTTAATATTGTATATGGATACCTTATATGTCTTGTTTGGTCAAGAGCCATTATTTATTAACCAAAATACACTTAAGGGGGATGTTGGTGTAATTAATTATTGTACCTTATATTAAGTTTATTGAATTAATTAATATTCTTTAGTTGGGAAAATTTTAAAAGAAGATGACATGAAAGCTCTTGTTATGTCTCTTGATTGAAGGGATTCTTTTCTACCTCTACCTTGTTCATATTATTGATTATTAATAGTTAGGTACCACATCTCTTTCATCAAGATTAATTCACTTGACACCTTTACTCTTATAATTGGGTTAGTCTTCTAGCTCATTGCTTTCCTATATGACACTTGTCACTTTCACTGTTTGTTCATGTTTGAAGTGTATACATTGTATTCTATTTTAATATGTAAATAATATAAAATAATATCATTCCAATATCTATAAGATAAATTAGTTTCAAGAAATCCATTTTTTAAAAATGACACATTTTCTCCAATTCTTTTTATTCGTATTATTTATGTAAAATATTTTTTATTTATTAAAAATAGTTAATTATTATTTTGTAGGATGATTAAAGGGTTATATTGGTAGTCCAATTGATATTTTGTATTGCAAAATATTGCAAACCTATTTGAACAATATTTGAATTTGGGACTTTCTATTGCTAAGAGTTACAACTTACATGTATATCTAATGTGTGCAATGTAAAAAATGGCCACAACACAACACATTGAAAATAGTGTTAATGCAGTAAGAGCAATGTAATATAACAAAAAATGTGCAACTCTTCTATTAATACTTAGAAAAGTGTGGATAGTGACATTGATATTCTTTCTTAGTATCACTTATTTTAAAACTTGTAGAGAATATTTAATGTAGAGCCACCTATGCAAAAAACCCAATCAAGTTTTTTTCTTGTAAAAGTTTATATTACTTTAAGAGGATGAGGTTGAGATTGCACCCCAAATAACTTTGGAGGAATAGACACCCCTCAATCCTTGACACTTAGCTAAAAGAGGTTGGTTACTCATACATTTATGGTTCATTCTTTTGATACCAACAAGTTGCAAAATTGATTCATGTTTTTTATTTTGTCATAAAAAAATTGATACTCAAAGATTATATATAATTTATATAAATAATTGAAGGAGAAAAGCTAACAAACTAATATAGAGGGTGGATCATGATCATCCTACTTGAAACCCTAATCAAATAGATTCTCAATCCATATTGATATCATTTTAACTCATTTTACTTCTCTTATTAGATACAAGCTACCGATCATCCTCTAAGGAAATGAGGGATTATTTTAAACATCAAATCATTTATTTACTACTTTTATGTGTGTCTCATTTAAAAAAATCAAATATCATATTATATTTTTTTAATAAATAATTATACAATAAAAATAATCATCCAACTTGAAACCCCTTCAAATAGATTTCTAATTTTAATTAACATTCTTTATCTCATTTACTTCTTTTGTTCTACAAGTCTATCACCTTCCTAATAATTTAAACATCATTTCATTTAACATTTAAAAATATATTTTTATTAATAAAAATAAAATAATAATTATAATCTTTTTTGATGAATAGGTGTATATATTATCATTTATAAAATAGTGCTATATATATTCACAATAAAAAGATGGGTGGAAAAAATCACACAACAAAAGCCCAAATGGGACAGAGCCTAGAACAAAACACAATTATAAAAATTTGCTATACAGTGAGAGAAAGAGTGCTAGGGGGAGAAGGAAAATCCATGCCATCCAGTTTACTCTATACATTGATCAGGTTTGAGTACCCGCAAGAAGGTCCCACCTATCATTATCTTCATTATCATTACCATCTTTTTTGTCTTACAGAATTCCAAATAAGAGAAATAGCAAGAGCCAGCTGAAGGACCTTGCTAACGTTTGGCTAGTCAAAAGTCCCATGACCAAAAGCCGAAGGAGAGACAGACCAATATCTTGACTGTGATCATCCTCATTGAACACGATCTCTTCTCATAAGAGGCAGGGAGCTTGAGAATGAACATCCCAATTGCCATGAACAAACTGACTAAAACTTCAACGATGTCCATGAGATGAGGACTGACTTCTACTAATGATGAAAAACTATTATCATTTTTATATATGAATAAGATATAAAATTAAAGAACCGAGAATCCACTTAAACCAATAGTAAAACTTGGTTGCAATATTGACACTCAGAGAATAAAAATACTTACAGCTTCATGCTATTCACCAAAATAAAGTACTTATAGTAGAATAAAAGACTACACACAACCTGGACTTTTAAAATTAACATATACTTAATCATACATTCAATTTTTCAATATTATTTATTGAAAATTGCAAACTGATAATATTTTTATTGACTAATTACATATAGCAATGAGTAACTGTTTTATAGCGACACAGTCTTGCTGGACAGTAAAATAGCAGATCGCACCTCTAAAAAGCCTGCACCAAAATTAGTCAATTGTTTACATCTAAAACCAACAATAACCTTTACAAGAATAACACTAGCTTATAAATCTTTTTTTTTAAACAGCAACTAGACATATATCACAAAAAGAAAGTCAGAATGCTGCGCTCCAAATTTGAGATTAATCTCTGCCAATTTAAGCTGCACCCAAACTGAACATTGGAACTCCAGTGAACTGCATGATCACAATTTTAGCAGCTTTGCCAGCATCACAAATCTAACAAAAAATATCATCACAATTTTAGTCATTGAATTTTCTAATATTTAAATAAAAAAACAGAAATATATAAAAAAGCAGATATATATGATAGATATGAAATTTCTACAGCATGAATTGCTTATGGATTTGACTGAGTGAAATTTCCTTTTCATAATTTCACATCAAATTCTATGATCCATTATCTAAAAACAAGACAAGACACCAGAAATTATATGATCTATCATTAAGAAGCCAAAAATAAGAAAAAAGAGAAATGAATCTATTTTTAAATTTCTAATAATAGACCAAAGAATTTGATTGAAGATGTTAAGAAATAAGGTGCACAATCATATCCAGAAACAATCCATGCCAACTTTACCAAAATGTAAATAAAAGGTTTGCTTCAAAATGGTAAAGAGAATGGGTAATGATGATTCCTTGGTTTCACAAACAAAAGTTTTAGAACTCCGTTGAAGCAAAATCATGGGTAACCTGATAATCATTAAACTTAATATTGAAGAGTGAAATCAAAATCTTCTGCCTCTATCACTGCTTTGTAAATGGGGGTACTGGCCCTTCCAGTCTTAACATAATAAAAAAAGAATGAAATATCAATGAATTTAAATACCCAGATAATTCAAATAATTGAGAGCAGTGTCGTTGACTTTAAAAGTTTGGAAAAAAAAAGAATTCCAGAGGCAGTAATCAAACGACAAGAAAGAGAATGTTTAATGCGCGTAAAGATGACATTGAACTCGTCAAGGAAAAAAAAAAAGCCAAAATCTGTTGTTTGTTATATAATATTTCAAATAACAAACAACAAACTGTGCCCATAAAACCAAAAATATCCAGATCAGTGTCATCTTTCCTGCGCATCAAACACACCACGTCCTTGCTCTTCTCCGCAAAGAAAATCCAAACATTTAGCCAACAAGAAAGACATTTTTAGAAGCAGATCTACAAGAGTGAATATCTTACACATATTTATTGATATTTATAGCTGGTAATCCACAACTAATCTGCTCATACAATGTGTGATTCAGTATTTTTCAAAGAAATCATGACATTTCAATATGATTACCTACCCATTCAAGTCAAAAAGGCCTGGTCCAGTCTGGACATTTTCTTGGGAACATTTGATTTGTAAGAACATACATCAAGCAGATGATGACAAGGCATGCATTATTTAATAAATAATTCATCGACCGACAGTACTGTTAATGCTTGGTGGAGGACCCCAAGCAGTAAAGCCACTGAGAATGTGTTGCTTATGAGCTGGATTGCATGTCTTACTTTTCAGCTTGCGTACGATGTTCTGTCGGATAGCACATACGACTTTTCACCTTTGAATACACTCATTTTCTCCTTGTTAAGGAATGTACTCTGTCTAAACATCATAATGCACAGTAATTAATTAATAAATGTACATTCTAATGGCACTTCATTATGTAGTGTTCAGCGTATAAAGACATCTGGGTCAGTTATGGGATACCGTGCAGGTTGATAATTTAAATACCCTGTTTGAAGAGTCAAAGTTAGACAAAACTGCAAACTTCATCCTCAAAATACACTGCAGAAGGGCTGATCTCGAACGGAGTTTACAAACTGTCTAGGGCCTTTCTGTGGGAGGCTCTTGTGCTGTCCTTGGGTCCCATAGGCTTCTTTGGCCCGTAGACATCATTAAAATATTTCATTTGATTTCAATGCACATCAAGACATGAGCTGTATGACATTTAACCCATGTCATTAATTAAAGCTCCTGCCTTTTTCTAGGATTTTGTACTCCTAAAATATATCCTACATTTTTTATTGTAAACACTACAAAGAATTACCTATAATGTTGATTTTGAATGATTTCAAATTTTTTTATAAGAATTTATTTGATGAGACTTTAAAGTTTATATTATTAAATGTGATGTTATGTGAGTATTTTTGTTGAGGTGTTATGAAATATAAAGAAAAAAAGTCTAATAATTATACATTAAGTCATGATTTCTGGTTCATTATGATTAACTATTTTTTGGATGTGACTTGTTCTTATAATTTCATTTAATTTAATAGTTAGTAATAATAGCTAATGTTAATAACTTTGACTAATAGTACTCTAGAATTCAACCACATGGCCTTTTAATCTATCAATGTACTCATAACTATTCCACCTCTCTTGACTTTTGGGTACTCTTCCCTACATATTACTTATAAAAACAATTAAAATGCTTACTACATGATCTATAATTAAAAACCAATCCCTTGGTAATATTCATCATTTATGAAAATATAAGCTAAGAACCAATAAAATGAAAGCAACAAGTTATAATGCTATGCACACATGGCTACACATTATTTGTTTTCTTCCATGTGACTTGTTCCAATAAACTCTTTTTATTTAATTGTTAGTAATAATAGCCAATATTAAGAACTTTGACTAATAACACTATATTATTAAAATATGTAGTCTTTATTGACATCACATGATTTGTTGATTTTTTAGATGTGACTTATTCTAATAACTTTTTATTTAATTGTTAAAAATAATAGTCAATATTAAGAACTTTGAAGTCACAACTATTATTCTATAGCATTAAAATATATTATATTTTACTGTATCAATGCACTTATAGCTATTGGGCCTCTCTTGAGTATTATGTACTCTCCCCCATATATTAATTATAAAAAAAAAATACATACTATAAGGTTTATAATAACATAGCAATCACTTGGTATGAATAATTTATCAAAACATAAGCTAAGAACCAACAAAATGAAAGGAAACAAATTATCATTCTATGCACATATGACTATGTAGGAGGAAGATGAGGTAGATCATCCTTGCAAGTAACCATCTACATGGAGTATTTTCCAAAGGAAAAATCATGGGTCTCCCAAATATTATACGAATCCTAGATGACAAGTATAACATCACACTCTTGTTGGATGCACACGACAATAGAGAGGGGGGGTAAATCAGTTGTACCTTAAAACTTCAAAACCCTCACAAACATTCAAATCCACATTAATCCAGTTAGCCCTTAATATGTTAACGTGATTTATCATGAAAGAAAATAACAAAAACTGAAACACATCAACACCATGCACAAAGGAACATAAAATTTATATGGAAAACCCAAGATGGGAAAACCATGACGAGGATTAACTCACAATATAAATTAACAGATCAACATTGAATACAAGAGGACTCACTACCCAAAAGAAAGAAAGGCTCATTGTTGGAATAGAGAAGAAGATAAAGAGGATTGTTACAATGAGAAATCCATCTCAAAGCAACAAAAAAATCTACCACAACATCACCAACACCTTCGCAGTCTTTCTAAAGAATTTTAGACACCTTCTACTCACTACATTAAGTAATCTAAGACATGAAAGCTCACACTGCACTTCTTAAATTCACACCCTACAACTCTGCAATTTGCATCACTTGCATCATAATCATCTATCTTATCATCCTTCAACAACTCAACACTTATTTATATCATCTTCAACCTTGAAAACATTCTCCAAGTTCGACTATGCACCTCAACTATGCAAATTCAAATTAGGTTAGCACCAAAACATTCTTGTGGTGGAAAAGAATGAAGGAAGACCACAACACACCTTATATAGGACCTAAATCCACTCATACACACCATGCCATGCTTCCAAAAACATTAACGCATCTTCACAATTAGTGTAAACACCTAAGGTTGACTAAACCTATGTTAACACCATCAACATTTAAGCACACACTTCCTCAAATTTAAAGATGACTCGTGGAAACTATGCAACAATTGAATACAATCTAGAATATTCCACAGACACCATGGAAACCAATAAATTCCTTCACAACAACTTTCACTTGGAGAATGTACACACCCAGTACATTCAAACAACTCTGTCATACACTACAACTCAAGAAATTGACTTATAAGGCACCAAACTATGGATACATTTATCTAAAGAAAGATAAGCATGGACTATCATCACCCTTTTAGATCTGCAAGACTTGAAACCACTCCACAGAGAAATGTAGAGCAGGAACATTTCTCCCAAACACCTTTGCAATACACAATTCACACACTGGTGAACACAACTTCCTCTACATAGAAACCTAGCACACCAAATTCTAAATGCAACACCTCAACATATCTAAATCAAAAAGAATATCTTCAACCTAGAAGAATTGCACGGAGCCAAACTAGAACACTACTTTTCCACTCATAATACACTACAACACATTGTTTCCTCTTTTATTCAATTTTCTCAAAAGCACTTGGAAACCAAGCACCAACAACATACCATCAAAATATTCAGTACTTCCTCATCACTACCAATCCAACTGCAACATAACAACTCAATCATACATCCATAGATAGAAGCTTATCAAAGCAACACTAGGAGTTGACACTAGTAGCTTATTAATAAAAACATAATGTAACTAATCAAAGAATCATCAAAGACAACACCAACTCAATACCAACTGCACATACTCTTGCAACAATCTCTTGCTCATACAATTGACATCAACCAACTCAACACTAATCTGCTCATACTTGCAACAATCTCCCTCTTTTTCATTGATGGAAACACATGATGTGAAAAAAAATAACCACAAACACAAAATCTCTGATCCATACCTTTTTCCTTTTCTCTTTTCTCCCCCTTGCACAAATAACTCATTACACTCTCTACCCCTTTGGTAAATTTATCTCTAGAAACTTATCTTTTTCACATGTCTCGTTCTCCCCTTTTGACATCAATGGAAAAGGAAAAAATATTTGCATCATTCATTCTCATCCTTTGAAATTAATCATACTATGTACCACTTCTCTACAACTTCCTTTCCTTTACTGTATTGCATACTCCCCGTTAGGAGCACACACCAAACTTTATCAATCAACAACCACTGCACATTGACAAAACCCACTCATCTTGATTGCAACAACCAATAAAGTGCCGCTACCTACTCCCCTTGAGAGGTAGCCACCAACATCATTTCAAAAAAAAGAATGAATTTCTTGAGATCCATTAGACTGATGCATCTTCTTATGCATCTAATTCAAAGGAGGGGAAATAACCCCAAACTTCTCCTGGAGATACTCAAAAGTATCCTTAGGAAGAACCTTAGTAAATATATCAACAACCTAATCCTTTGTAGGCACATATTCAAGCTTCACTTCATTCTCTACAACCTTCTCTCTCAAAAAGTGATACCAGATTGAGATATGTTTTGTCCTTGAATGCATTACCAAATTCTTTGAAATATTGATCACTTGTATTATCACAAAATATAGAATTTGGTTCATCATATACCACCCTAATATCCTTTAATGTTTTCCTTGAATCCAAAAAACTTGTGTGCAACAAGATGTTGCTGCAATATATTCTGCCTATGATGTAGATAAAGGCATTGAATCTTGTTACTTACTCATCCATGACACCAATTTGCATCCAAGAAAGAATGCACCACCACTTGTAAATTATTTTTCATCTACACAACCAACCTAATCTACATCTGTGTAAGCACTCAAAGTAAAATCAGTATCCTTTGGATACCATAAGCCATGATTTAGAGTGTCCTTCAAGTATCTAAATATCCTCTTCACTGTTGCAACATGTGACTCTCTAGGATCTTCTTAAAATCTAGTCAAAAGACAAATTGCATTCATGATATTTGGTCTAGTAACAGTTAGATATAACAATCCTCCAAGCATTGATCTATACTTGCTTTGATCAACCTTAAGAGATTCATCATTATTTCTTAGCTTGCAACTAGTAACCATAGGGGTACATAATGATTTAAAATCTTCCATTCCAAACTTCTTCAACATTTCTCTGACATACTTTGATTGTGAAATGAAAATACCTTTATTTATCCAATTGATTTGTAGTCCAAGGAATAAATTCATCTCCCTAAACATTGACATTTCAAATTCCTTTTGCATTTATTTTGCAAAATTCTTACACATAGCTTCATTTCCTCCAAAAATAATGTCATCAACATATACAACCATAATCAAGATTTGATATTTTTCAACTTTGAAGTAAAGATTGCTATACGTGGTACCTTTATTAAATCCTTGTTGTAATAAGTACCTATCTAACATTGCATACCAAGCCTTGGGAGCTTGCTTCAATCCATATAATGCCTTCTTCAATATGTAGACCATATCTGGTTTATCTGGTAACTGAAATCCTTTTGGTTTATGTATACCTCTTCTTCCAATTCACCATTCAAGAAAGAAGACTTCACATCCATCTGATAATCTTTGAAATCTTTATGTGTTGCAAAATCCAAAAACATCTTGATAGCTTCCATTCTTGCCACCAGAGCAAATGTCTCCTGAAAGTCTATTCCTTCTACTTGTGAGTAACCTTTAGACACAAGCCTTGGATTGTTTCTTACCACTTCTCCATTCTCATTTATTTTGTTCTTGAATACCCACTTAGTTCCAATCACATTCTTGTTTGTTGGTCTTGGGACAAGTTCCCATGTCTAATTCTTCTTAATCTGCATCAGTTATTCTTCCATAGACTTGATCCAATACTCATCCTTGTATGCTTCAATCACCGTTTTCAGCTCAAATTTAGAAATTAAACATAAATCTACCTATTCTTCAGTAGCTTTCCTTCTTGTTAGTATACCTTTGTTCTTATCACTAATGATATGTTCTTCAGAATGATTCTTCTACACATACTTAGGAGTTTTAGAAGCCTTTTTTGGAGCTTCTTCCTCTTTAATTTACACTTCTTTTTCTTTATATTTTTCTTCTTCTTTGCAAGTAGACTCATTTGATTCATATCCATCTATTACCACTAAATTCTTTTGTGGGTCTTCATCAACCTTGACACTTGCATTCCCAACAATTTTTCTTAGCCTCTAGTTGCAACAACAATAAGCTTTTGTTTTAGTAGAATATCCAAGGAAGATACCTTCATCAGACCTTGCAACAAACTTCCCTAAGTTTTCTTCATCCCTTCTGATATAACATTTTCTTCCAAACAAAAAAGTAATTGATAGTAGGAATCCTTCCATACCATAGCTCATAATGAGTCTTTGTGTTGTTTTCTCTTTCTTGCACTCTATTAAGTATATAAACAACAGTATGAATTACTTCTTTCCAGTAGACTTCTAGTAGATTTTCTTCTTTCATCATTATTCTTGTATCTTCTTAAACAATGCTATTCTTTATTTCAATCACTCCATTTTTCTGAGGATTCCTAGGGGTAGATAAATACCTCTTTATTACATGATTCTCACAAAAGATATTGAACTCATTGAAGGTGAAATCTCCACCTCTATTAGATCTCAAACATTTTATTTTCATATCCATTTCATTTTCAAGAATAACTTTGAATTCTTTGAACTTATCTAGGGCTTCTAATTTTTCTTTGAGAAAAGTAACCCATGTCATTCTAGAATAACCATCAATCAATAGCATGAAATACCTGCAAACTTGAAGACTTGTTACTGTGGTAAGACCACAAAGATTTGTATGCACCAATTCCAATAGTTTGGTAGAAGATTATTCTTTGACTTTGAAACTTCTTCTTGCTTTCTTTCCAATTTGACACTCTTAACAAACAACATTGATAGGCTTTGTCATCTTTGGAAGATCTCTCACAACTTGAACTAGAATTCTTCTCACTAGGCTATCAAAATTGATGTATCCATCATCCTAAAACCTAAGATTCTATCCCTTGCTACACATTTTTCCAACACTTAAAAGGTTATGCATTAAACCTTTAACATAGTAAACATAATTAGTATTATGCTTTCCATCAAAATCGATTGAAAATTTTCCACATATCTTAGTAGATGTATCATCACCAAACCTAAAAAGTACTCCATATTTTTCAAGTTTAACAAACTTACACTTATCATTGGTCATATGATTAGAGCATCCACTATAAATGATCCAGTAGTTCTTCTCCTATCTAGCATGAAAACCAGGCACCAAAGTGCCTTCAATTTGAGCACTTGCTTTCAGAGCCCTTTCCTTCACACATCTCTCAGATTTAGAAAAAATAGTTTGATCTTTCAAATCCATGAACAAGCATTCATTATCCTCCTCATCTCCGTAATTAGATTCATTATCAGATATACTTGCATATTCTCTAACATAGTAACTTTTCTTTAACCATCTTACCTTTGTTCTCCCTATTTTTGTTATTCAAAGCCATGTTTGGAAATCTAGAAGCATAATGACCTATCTTTCCACAATTGAAACATTTGAAAGGAATCCTACCATTGTACTTTCTAGTACCCTTTTTCATTTTTCTCACAAATTTAGATTCCACATCATCAAGATCCTCCTAGGTTGATTCCACAATCTTCTCTGATATGCCAGTCTTAAAAGTAGTTTCAAATTTTGCACCACTTGTACCAAATTCTCTCATTTCAAAAGTAGTTAAAGAACCATGATAAAACTAATCTCTAGTACATTGATTCAAATTTTGTAATTCTTCAATAGCAAAAAATTTATGACTATAAGATTTAGGAAGAGTTCTAAGTACCTTCTTTACCACTTCTTTTTTCAGTTCTCCACCAAGACCTCTGATACTGTTGACAACTTCATCCACCTTTTGCAAGTAGCTTGTAATGTTTTCATCCTTAGACATTCATAGGGTCTCAAACATGATCTTCAAATTTTGCATCTTATCTTGCTTGATCTTATCATCTCCTTCATAAATGCTTTCTAACTTCACCCAAATTTCTCTAGCAATTTTTTAGATTCATAACTTTCACCAATTCAGAATTAGCAAGACCACTTAAGAGAGCTTACCTTGCTTTACCATTGATTTCATAGGCCTTGATCTCATCATCAGTGCTTAGACTGCTTTTAGGAATAGTATATCCTCTCTCAATAGACCTCCAAATCTCAAATCCAAGGGAAACCAAAAAACCTTCCATCCTTGTCTTCTAGAATGTATAATATGATCCATAAAAAATAGGAACATCTTTCTTGTGTACCATCCCAAATCTACCTCAAGTGGCTAAGCATTCTTCTAAGGAACCTTTCTCTAATACCAATTGTTGAATGCACAAGACAAATTTTTGGAAAATGTGCCTCAAACTTAGTAACATGAAAACTCCTGAAAGAGCAAAATCGGTGAGACCCTCAGAATGTCTTACTGACTAGCAGCTGTGTTCTAAACGTCTGAAGAGCTCAAATTGGCGTGACTTTGGAATTGTCTTGCCGACGAAAGTCATCAGCAAGACATGGCTATATGTGTGAAAGTTATAACTCTTTCCATCCTAGCAGATATCTTACCGATGGGTTGGTTCCTGGTGATCATCGGGGAGACTCTTGGTAATGAGTGGCATCAGGGAGAGACGTGAACCTTCAGAGTGACTCATTCTGACAGAGTATGTCTTGCCAATGGTTTTACACACGAATGTCATCGAGGTGACATGAAGGCTCAATAAGAGTCTAAGTGACAATGTTTGTCTCGCCGATGGATTTACTCATGATGTATATCATTAAGACCCTTAGCGACAGTGGATGTCTTGCCGATGGATTTGTTCATGCTGAATGTTGGGGAGACTCTTACCGATGGACATATCAAAGTAACATAAAAGTTATAGAAGAGTCTTAGCGATATAAATCTCTTGCCGATGGATTTGCGTTCGGTATGACTCTGGCCAATAATACTTCTTCGGGGTAGCATGAAGTTCTATGAGAGACTTAGCAGCAGAGTATGTCTGGCCAATGGTTTTGTGTTCGGTGTGACTCTTGCTGATAAGGACAATTGGTTTTCTTGTGACATTAGGGAGACTTTATTTTCTATCGGTCTGACTTCATAGGATGTTGCCGATACCTTTGGTTTTGTCAATGGCTCTGTGATCAGGCATTTTGGCATTGGGGAGACATGGTCTAGTGTCTCACTGACATGCGATACAATTGAACATTTTGACCGAACGTTTGTCCTACATGGTGTGTTCTGAGCCAATGAGAGAAGCAAAAGGAGAACCATTGGCAGTTGAACTATTGTGACTGTTCCTGTGTGGAAGATCAACAAACCGTGAGCAAAATGACTATGCTTTGGAATGGTTGACGATGATGAACAGTTCAGGGGTGGAAAGTGTTGTTCAATTTTTGAACACGATTTGATCAGTATGTGAATTCATTGTATGATTATGAGAGCATTGTAACGGTGATATTTTGTACAAGGTTGATCAAGGAAATGTTGCTGCTATAAAAATTGACATAAGAAAGTGAAGTTCGATCTCTATATGTAAGTTTGTTTACTATAATACAAAGAGATTTTTCTTGGTGTGGTGGGTTTTTCTCCCGTAAGGGTTTTCCCATGTAAATCTGGTGTCCAATTGTGTATGTGCCCATTTCTCTTTTTTGTTATTCTTTTCATGTGTATCTTATTGAATTGTAATTGTAAAATTTAAAGTCATATATGCATTCTTCCCTGAGTTTTTGGCATTAGGAGAGTTTGTTCCGCACCTAAGCTTTCCTTACAAGTGGTATCATAGCCTGGCCAGTTGTGTTATCCTTGTGGGTAGGTTGGGTTTTTTGTGTCAATTCTGTTTAGTGCAAGTCTTGTAGAAGTCTGGTAATTTAAATTACAGATTAAGATGGAAAGCACATCAGGAAAGATTGAAAATGAGAAATTCAATGGCAGTAATTTTGAGTTGTGGAAACTCAAAATGGAAGATCTGTTGGTTGATCGTGATCTTTGGATTGTTGTTTCTGGAATGAAACCTACAGGCATGAAGCAAGAGGATTGGGACCTCGCAGATCAAAAATAAAAGGCCCTGATAAGGCTTTATCTAGCAGACTCTGTTCTTCTAAACATTCATGAAGAAAATACTACATCTTCTTTGTGGAAAAGACTAGGAGCTATTTATCAGGGCAAGTTCTTGGTGAATAAGTTGTTCTTGTGGAAGAAGCTATACTCTTTGAAAATGTGGGAAGGAGCATATGTTGCTGATCATTTGAATGCTTTCAACATGCTGATTGCTCAATTAGAATCTGTGGGTGTGAAGATTGATGAAGAAGATCATTGTATGCTATTGTTATGTTCTTTTCCAGATTCTTGGGATCAGTTGGTGATGGCTATTGGGAGTACGACATCCTCTTTTAAGATGGAAGATGTTGTTGCTTCTTTGCTATCATAAGAGATGAGAAGAAAATATTCTGAGATGGCAAAGGAGGCTCTTGCTGTTCGAGGCAGATCAAAAGAAAAAGGCAAGAAGAAGGACAAGAAGTCCAAATCGAAATTAGAAGGGAGATCAAAGTCTCCTAGTAAGAAGTCCAAGGTGAAGTGCTGGAATTGTGGGTAGCCTAGTCATGTCCAAAAGGATTGTAAAGAGGAGAAAAAGAAGAAGAAGAAGAATTCTTCCAACAATGATTCTTCTCAAAGTGATGTAGATGCTTTCATTGCAGCCTTGGCAACTCAGGCATCAGATGATGTTTGGTTGATTGATTCTGGAGCATCTTTCCACATGACATCTCACAGAGACTAGTTCACTAAGCATGAAAAATACGATGGTGGAAGGGTGTATTTGGCAAGCGATTCATCTTTGGAAATAATTGGCCATGGAAGAGTAAGAATTCAGCTCCCTGATGGAAGAGTGAAGGGAATCAATGATGTAATGCATATACCAGGTTTGACTCAAAATTTACTTTCTATTAGTAAGTTGAATGATGTTGGAGTGCAAGTCACATTCTCTGGAAATGGCTGTAAAATGACTAGAGGCTCAATGGTGCTAGCTAGGGGTGCTCGTATTGGTACTTTGTATCAACTGGATGCACTTGCTGTTCAATGCAATAGTGTCTCTGCAAAGTCACAAAAGGCTACTCATGGAGAGGAGGAAAAAGTTCCTGATAGTATAAACTCTATATAAGTTAAACTTCCAGCAGAAAATACTATGCTCTAGCATCATAGGCTTGGCCACATTGAAGAAAAAGGTTTAAAAACCTTGAAAAATAAAAACCTAGTTGAGGGGCTTGATGATTGTAACCTTGAATTTGAATTTTGTGAACATTGTATATATGGTAAACAACACTGTGTTTCATTTTACTCCACTCCTCATAAATCTTCTAGTTTACTTGATTACATACATTCTGATGTTTTTGGTCCAATAAATGTTCCTTCTTTCTCTAAATCAAGATATTATGTATCGTTCATTGATGATAATTCAAGAAGGGCATTTGTTTATTTTTTGAAAAGTAAATTAGAAGTATTCAGTCATTTTAGGGAATTTAAAAACCTTGTGGAAAATCAGACTGGAAGAAAAATAAAATGTTTAAGGACTGATAATGATGGTGAGTTTTGTTCTGATGAGTTCGAAAGGTACTGTAAAGATCATGGAATTAAAAGACATAAAACTATACCCTACACTCCACAACAAAATGGAGTTGCTAAAAGGTTCAACAAGACAGTGATGGAAAGAGCACAAAGTATGCTGAGTAGTGCTGGCTTGGAGGAGAAGTTCTAGGCTGAGGCAGTTGCAACAACATGTTATTTAATTAATCGTTCTCCTAATTCAACTCTTGTTGAGAAAACACCTTTGGAAGCATGGTCTGGAAAGAAGCCCTCTCTAAGATACATTCGTGTCTCTGGCTGTGAAGCATATGCATATGTGCCAAATGAAAAAAGATCTAAATTGGAAAACAAGCTGTTAAATATATTTTTATTGGCTATAGTGCTAGCATAAAAGGATACAAACTTTGGAATCTTGATACAGAGAAGGTTGTGTACAACAGAAGTGTTATTTTTCATGAGCTGAAGCCTTCTACTTTGGATATGTAGTCAGAGACAAAATCAAAAAATAAAAAGGATGTAGTTGAAATTCCTCTGACACCAGATAAAGAGGAATTGAAGATTCAAAATGTACCTAAAATTGAGGAGAGCTCAAGTAGTTATGAGAGTTTTGAAGAAGAAAAACAACCTTAGCCTCAGCCCGTGAGGAGGTCAACACGTGAAAGAAGGAAACCTGATAGGTATGGGTTTTCTATGTTAGATTCTACTTGTGCCTATGCTTTAATTTCTAGCACTGATGAGCCCAGGACTGCCAAAGAGGCAATTAGAATGCCTGATTCAAACTCTTGGTTGGAAGCCATGAATGAAGAAATGGCATCATTAGAAAAAAATGACACTTGGATTTTGGTGCCCTTGCCTGAAGGCAGAAACGCTCTAGGCTGCAAATGGGTATTTAAAAAGAAAACAGGTCTGGATGACAATGTGGAAAAGTATAAGGCAAGGTTTGTTGCAAAGGGATATTCCCAGGTAGGGGGAATTGGTTATGGAGAAATTTTCTCTTCTGTAGCTAAGCTGATGTCTATCAGATTTCTTTTGTCACTTGTAGCAGTGTATGACTTAGAGGTTGAACAGATGGATGTGAAGACAACATTTATTCATGGTGATCTTGAAGAAGAAATTTTTATGTCCCAGCCTAAGCACTTTGTGGAAAAAGGTAAAGAAAATATGGTTTGCAAGTTGAAAAAATATCTGTATGGATTAAAACAATCTCCTAGAATGTGCTACCAGAAGTTTGACATGTTTGTTTTGTCATTGGGATTTGTAAGATTGAAATCTGATCATTGTGTGTACTTCAAAGCTGAAAATGGTTGCGTTCTTATTATTTCTCTCTATGTTGATGATATGTTGTTCATAGGCAATAGTAAGTTAATGATTTCTAATCTAAAATATCAGTTGTCTGCAAAGTTCAAAATGAAAGATCTTGGTTCAGCTAGGTATGTTCTGGGAATGGAAATAACCAAGGACAGAAAGACTAGAAAACTTTGGCTCAGCCAGAGTAAGTATATTAATACTGTTATGGAGAGATTTTGTATGACTGATTGCAAGCAGCTAGTTGTTCCAGTTTTGTAGGGAACAAAGCTATTTATTGAAGATTGTCCAAAATCTCCTACTGAGAAGGAGGACATGACCAGAGTGCCTTATGCTAGTGCAGTTGGTAGTTTAATGTATGCAATGGTTTGTACAAGGCCAGACATTGTCCAAGTAGTGGGAGTACTTAGTAGTTTTATGGTGAATCCTGGAAGGACACATTGGGATGCTATGAAAAGAGTTTTTAGATATCTGAAGGGCACTTCAGAATATGCTTTGTGTTACCATGGAAATTTGGTTGAATCACAGAGGACTCTTAGCATTTGTGGGTATGTGGATTCTGATTGGGCAAAGGACATTGATAGCAGAAGATCCACCAATGGATATATTTTCATGATGAATGGTGGTGTAGTTAGTTGGATGAGTAAGCGGCAGGTTATAGTCACTTTTTCCACTACAAAGGAAGAATATATGGCAACTACACATGCCTGTAAAGAAGCAATTTGGTTAAAATGTTTGTGTTCTAACATTGGGTTTTATTGAGGAAAAATTACAATTTATTGTGACAGTCAGAGTGCTGTTTGTTTGGCAAAAAATCCTACTTTCCATGCTAGGACGAAACATATTGATGTGCAGTATCACTTTGTACGAGATATGGTGGAGGATGGAAAGGTCTCTTTAGAAAAAGTGGATACTCTGGAAAATGTTGCAGATGCATTGACGAAACCAGTGAGCATGGACAAGTACAGGTGGTGTGCCAATTGATGGGCCTTGAAGCCCATCAATTTCAGTAGTTTTGTTGTGCTCTGGAGGTGTTAGTAAGATCTTTGTCAAGTGGGATATTGTTTGAAAATGTGCCTCAAACTTACTAACATGAAAACTCCTGAAAGAGAAAAATTGGTGAGACCCTCAGAATGTCTTACCGACTAGCAGCTGTGTTCTAAATGTCTGAAGAGCTCAGATCGGCATGACTTTGGAATTGTCTTGCTGACGGAGGTCATCGACAAGACATGGCTATCAGTGTGAAAGTTCTAACTCTTTCCATCCTGACAGATCTCTTGCAAATGGGTTGGTTCATGGTGATCATTGGGGAGACTCTTGGTGACAAGTGGCATTAGGGAGAGACGTGAACCTTTAGAGTGACTCATTTTGACAGAGTATGTCTTGCTGATGGTTTTACACATGAATGTCATTGGGGTGACATGAAGGGTCGATAAGAGTCTAAGTGACAGTGTTTGTCTCGCCAATGGATTTACTCATGATGTATATCGTTAAGACTCTTAGCAACAGTGGATGTCTCACCGATAGATTTGTTCATGTTGAATGTTAGGGAGACTCTTGCCGATGGACATATCGAAGTAACATAAAAGTTATAGAAGAGTTTTAGTGATATAAATCTCTTGCCGATGGATTTGTGTTTGGTATGACTCTGGCCAATAATACTTGGTCGGGGTAACATGAAGTTATATGAGAGACTTAGCGACAAAGTATGTCTGGCCAATGGTTTTGTGTTCGGTGTGACTCTTGCTGATAAGGACAGTTGGTTTTCTTATGACATCAAGGAGACTTGATTTTCTATCGGTCTAACTTCGCAGGATATTGTAGATACCTTTGGTCTTGTCGATGGCTCTATGATCAGGCATTTTGGCATCAGGGAGACACGGTTTGGTGTCTCACCGACATGTGATATAGTTGAACATTTTTATTGAATGTTTGTCCTATGTGGTGTGTTCTGAGCCAATGAGAGAAGAAAAAGGAGAACCGTTGGTAGTTGAACTATTGTGACCATTCATGTGTGGAAGATCAATAGGCCGTGAGCAAAATGACTATGCTCTAGAATGGTCGATGATGATGAATGGTTCAGGGGTGGAAAGTGTTGTTCAATTTTTGAACACAATTTGATCAGTGTGTGAATTCATTGTATGATTATGAGAGCATTGTAACGGTGATGTTTTGTACAAGGTTGATCAAGGAAATGTTGCTGCTATAAAAATTGACATCAGAAAGTGAAGTTTGATCTCTGTATGTAATTTTATTTATTGTAAAACAAAGAGACTTTTCTTGGTGTGGTGGGTTTTTCTCTCGTAAGGGTTTTCCCACGTAAATCTGGTGTCCAATTGTGTATGTGCCCATTTCTCTTTTCTGTTATTCTTTTCATGTGTATCTTATTGAACTGTAATTGTAAAATTTAAAGTCATATTTTCATTCTTCCTTGAGTTTTTGGCATTAGGAGAGTTTGTTTTGCACCTAAGCTTTCCTTACACAAATAAGAGGGAAGGGGAATTAGTTGTACCTTAAAACTTAAAAAACTTCACAAACATTCAGATCCACATTAATCCTATTAACTCTTAAGCCATTAAAGTGATTTATCATGAAAACAAATAATAAAAACTAAAACACATCAAAACCATGCATAAAGGAACACCATATTTATGTGGAAAACCTAAGGGAAAAACCATGGTGAGGATCAACTCACAATATAAAGTAGTATCAACACTGAATACAATAGGGATCACTATTAGAAGGCTCACTACCCAAAAGAAAGAAAGTCTCACTCCTAGAATAGAGAAGAAGATAGAGAGGAGTGCTACAATAAAAAATCCATCTCAAAGCAACAAAAAAGTCCACCACAACATCACCAACACCTTCACAATCTTTATGCAGAATTATAGACACCTTCTACTCATTGCATTTAGTACTCTAACATATGAAAGCTTGCACTAAACTTCTCATATTTGCACCTACAACTTTGCAATTCACATCACTCACATCATATAAATCTATATTATCACCCTTCAAAAACTCAACTTATTTATATCATCTTCAACCTTGAAAACATTCTCCAAGTATGTCTATGCACCTCGATTGTATAAATTCAAATTAGGTCGGCACCAAAACATTCTCACAATGGAAATGAATGAAGGAGGACCACACCACACCTTATCTAGGACCTAAATCCACTCATACACACCACACCATGCTTCCAAAAATATTACAAAATCTTCACAATTAGTGTAAACACCCAAGGTCAATCAAACCTATATTAACACCATTAACATTTAAGCACACACTTCCTCAAACCCAAAGATAACTCACGAACACCACATAACACTTGAATAGAATCTAGAATATTCCACAAACACCTTAGAAACCAATAAATTCCTTTGCAAAAACTTTCACTTGAAGAATGTACACACCTAGTACATTTAAACAACTTTGTCATACACTACAACTTAAGAAATTGACTTCTAAAGCACCAAACCATGAAAAAATTCATCTGAAGAAAGATAAAGACACTATTAACACCCTTTCAAATATACAAGACTTGAAACCACTCTGCAGAGAAATGCAGAGTAGGAACATTTCTCCTAGAAACCTTTGCAATGCACAATTCACACACCAGTGAACACAACTTTCTTTGCATAGCAACCCAACACAGAAAATTTTGAATGCAACACCTCTAAACACCTTTAATCAACATATCTGAACCACACAAGTAGATCTTCAACCTAGAAGAACTGTGGAGCCAAACTAGAACACTACTCTGCCACTCATAACATATTGCAACACACTGTTTCCTCTTTTTTATTTAATTTTCTCAAAAGCACTTGGAAACCAAGCACCAAAAACATATCAACAATATCTTCAATAATTCCTCATCACCACCAATCTAATTGCAACATAACAACTCAACCATACATCCATAGACAAAATATTATCAAAGCAACACTAGAGGTTGACACTAGTAGCTTACTAATGATAACATAATGTAACTAATCAAAGCATCATCAAAGACAACACCAACTCAATACCAATTGCACATACTCTTGCTCATATAGTTGACATCAATGAAAACACCAATCTGATCATACATTAAATCATGATTTTTGGTTCATTAATGTGATATCACATGATTTGCTATTTTTTTGGATGTGACTTGTTCTAATAAATTCACTTCATTTAATAGTTAGTAATAATAGCTAATGTTAAGAACTTTGACTAATAGTACTATAGAATTCAACCATATGACCTTTCAATCTATCAATGCACTCATAAGTATTCCACCTTTCTTGAATTTTTGGTACTCTCCCCTACATTTACTTATTAAAGAAATTAAAATGCATACTACATGATCTATAATTAAAAAATAATAACTTGGTAATATTCATCGTTTATGAAAATATAAGCTAAGAACCAATAAAATGAAAGGAAAGAAGTTATCATGCTATGCACACATGGCTACACTTTTTTTTTTGTAGATGTGACTTGTTCCAATAAACTCTTTTCATTTAATTATTAGTAATAATAGCCAATATTAAGAACTTTGACTAATAACACTATATTATTAAAATATGTAGTCTTTATTGACATCACATGATTTGTTGATTTTTAGATGTGACTTATTCTAATAAATGTTCATTTAATTGTTAAAAATAATAGTCAATATAAAGAACTTTGAAGTCACAACTATTATTCTATAGTATTTAAATATATTATATTTTTCTGTATCAATGCACTCATATCTATTGGGCCTCTCTTGACTATTATGTACTCTCCCCATATATTAATTATAAAAAATAATAAAAATACATACAAGGTTTATAATAACATAAAATCACTTGGTATGAAAATTTTATCAAAACATAAGCTAAGAACCAACAAAATGAAAGGAAACAAGTTATCATTCTATGCACATTAAATATGTAGGAGGAAGGTGAGGTAGATCGTCCTTGCAAGTAACCATCTACATGGAGTATTTTCCAAACGAAAAATCATGGGCCTTACAAGTATTATAAGAATCCTAGATGACAAGTATAATATCACACTCTAACCAAGAGTTGTAGGAAAAATAAAAATAACATTATAACCACCTTATATAACAAATGTCCACTTAAAAAATCCTACAAAATTTACACATAGAGGAAGAACCCAACCTCTTTGTTAAGAGGCAGGTGAGTATAAGCAACTCTAATGTGTGATTGTATTTGCTACTAGGTTTAAGTGGTGAAAATTCATGGGGAGGATATTTTATGGATTCTACTCATAGTATAGATAATAATCCCCTAGTGATTGAGAAGCTTTTAAAGGTGGTGGAATTTTAGTGGAAAATTTTCCATTTGAAATTGAACTAAAAAGTACATAGAGATGAGCACATGAACTTTATCATTAAGATAAATAGTACTCAATAGACTTAACATTAAGGATGTAATTATCTTTTAGATTTTCAAAGTTAAATTATAGTAGATTCTTTATAAAAAAATATACATTTTAAGAATATAAGATGGCCAAGGAGTTGATTTCCAAAACAAAGTAGTTATTAAAGAAAAATCCTAGATAGAAAGGGCAAGAAAATGTTGCAAATACTTTTCTAAGAATGTTGGACCTTGGGAAATACTAGAGAAGATATTTGAAGCCAATGCAATTAGAACATTATGAATGATAAATGCTAATATAAGATCCTTTCTATAATAGGAAGCCCTTGGTAGACTAGACAAAAAGGAAAATGGTTAATTTTGGGATCTAATAAATATTTCTAAATCCTCTTAAGTTAACAAAGGTAATTTTGAGTGGAGAAACCATGCCCCCACAATATGGATTGATTTTGAAAAAGGAAGAATAAAATGAGCTAAGGATCCTCTTGTGAATCTCAAGCATGTAATTCTTAAAATTAATATCAACATTCCATCAATTGTCCTTACAGCAAGTGAGAGCTAGTTGAGGCCCATTTTATGATGAATAACATATACTAAGTATTTGATATTATCGATTACCTTACAAAAGTACTAAAGATATTTGATAGAAAAATTTCCACTCAATGAAAAATAGAACTATTAATGATATGAGGGCACTAAATATCATAGTCATTAGAATAGAGACCAAATTTAAAATTATCTCTAGCCCACTTAAGAAAGGGTTCAATCACCTTAAAGGATTTATAGATGTTTTGAACTTCAAATAAGTCTTTAATTTTAATTAAAGCATTTAGTGTTGCAAGTATGAAGATGTTGATCCAAAATATAAGGTGTTGTCATTGATGTCAATTGGTTAACTGGTTATCAACTGGTTGCTGTTGTCATTGATGTTGTGGTTGTAGGTTATTGGATGTATATGTCAAGGATATTGAGAAAATTGTAATGAAAAAAGGTTGCAAGTATTCAGTGGTTGCTTCGGGTTTTGCTCCTATGTTCATGTGGTTCAGATATGTTGAGCATGGTTGTTAGAAGTTGCTTTATCTAGATTTTGGGTTTATGGATTGTTGCATAGTGCAAGTTATGTTCACCAATTGTGAACTATGTTTTTTAGGGTACCTAGTTGAGGTCCAGGAGAAATGTAGTTGCTCTAGATTTCTTCTTGTTCAAGTCTTATGACTTGCGGTTCTAGAGTTAAGTTTTTATCATATTGAAGATATTTTTTTTATTTGGAAAGATTAGATTGTGTTAAGCATTGCGTGTGCTTAATTATTTTATGTGTTTTACACTGGTTTGACTGACCTTGTTTTTAATACTAATTTCAAAGATCATGGAAGCGTGTTGAAGTTTGTGTTTGGGTCTCCCTCATTCTAATTCTACCCTAGAATGTTTTGGCGCTGACCTAATTTGAATTTAAATGTTGTATGGACGACTTTGGATATGTTTCAAAGTTGAAGATGGTATAAATACAAGATGAGATATTGGTGAAATTTGTACAAAGAGATAGTGCAAAGAAGTAGAGAAAGATACATGCAAAATAGATGTGGAACAATGTGTATGTGATGTGAGTTTGGTTGATTATTGCGAAGTTCAAATACTGAGTTTTTGGATGTAGTGAGATGAAGGTGTACTCGATTCATGCTTGTATGCAAGTTTTTGGGTGAATTGTGGTGGAAATATCTATTGCATTGAGATTTTCTTCTCTCTATAATATATCTCTTCTATCTTCTTTGTATCTGTGTGGCAGTGAGCCCTCTGGGTGGTTAACCTTTGTTGGACAGTGAGTCCTGATTCAGACAACGAGTGCTATTTTGGCAGTGATACTTTGTAATTGGTTTTTGATATTCCTTATATTGTGAGCTAATCCTCACCATGGTTTTTCCCTTATTGGGTTTTCCATGCTAATCTGGTGCTATTGTGTGTGTGTGATGCTTTTTGGTTTCTATCTTTGCACTTAATGGTTAATCACTTTAGCAAAGTAAAGGATTTGTGATTGATTTATTTTTTGGTGAAATTTTTAAGGATTAAAATTTGTTACAATTCATTCACTCTCCCTCTCAGTTGTATTTTTCAACAATTGGTATCAGAGCTTGGTTCCTTGGAGAGGAGCTTAACCACTTAAGGAAGGTCGGGGATGGTAGGAAAGATCACATTTGAGTACCCTAGGTTTGATGGAACTAATTATGCTATTTGGAAAATATTGATGGAAGAATATCTAGAGTATTGTGGATATGATGTTGAGAAAGCTTACAAGACTGCTTATACTCCTCTTGCTAATGGTTCAAATACAACTGATGAAATCAAGGTGCATGAAGAAAATAATAAGGCCAAGTTTATTCTAAAGAATAGTCTTCCACATTTCAAGTTGATTAAAGTTCAAGATCTGAAGATTGCTAAAGAAGTCTAGGATGCTTTAGAAAATATGCATGATGGAGATGAAAAGGTCAAAGAAGAGAAGTTGTAGAATTTAGAGGCACAATTTGAGGTTATGCATATTTTTGAAGAGGAGAATATTAAATCCTATGTACAAAGAGCAGATGAAATGGTAGGTAGAATGCGAGGACTTGGTGCTATAGTAGATGAATCTAGGATTGTCAAGAAGATTCTTAGAACTCTTCATGAATCATATAGTGAAAAGGTATTTGCTATTCAAGAATATGAGAAATACAAGACTTAAACTAAAGAACAATTATTTATAGCTCTGACATCTTATGAGATGAGAAAATTAAATTTGAAAAATGGGTCCGAATCATAAACTGCTTTTAAGGCTACAAGAGTTGAAGATTAGGATGAAGAAAATCTTGATGAAGTAGAAGCTAACTTTGTTAGAAGAATGAAGAAAGGCTCTAGTGAGTATGAAGGAAAGCTACCCTTTAAATGCTTTAGTTGTGGAGGAATAGGTCATTATTCTTTGAGATGTCCATAAAGAGCTAATAGGAATAAACAAAGATTTAACAAAGAAATAAAAGGTAAGAAGATCAACATAGCATATTATGTGAATGAGGATGCTAGTATTTCTGATGAAGAATCTGATTATGGAGATTTTTATGACAATGAATGCTTGTTTTTGGCTATAAAAGATGAACCTATTTCTACTAATTCTGAAAGATAGGTGAAGGAATGTCCTCTAGAGAAGGAGAAAGATAATGATACTATAATCTCTGCCCTACATGCTAAACAAGAAAATAACTATTGGGTTGTTGATAATGGCTATTCACATCACATGAATGGTGATAAGAGGATTTTTTTTAAACTCAAAAAATATGGAGGCTTAGTTATGTTTGGAGATGATACTGGTGCTAAGATTTGTGGGATAGGTTTAGTAAGTTTTGATCGCAAGCACAATACTGATGATGTCTACTATGTTAAGGGTTTAAGGAATAATATCTTGAGTGTTGGATAGATTTTTAGTAAAGGATATGATCTTGTATTTAAGGATGAGAGGTGTGAAATCAGGAAAGGATCCGAAATAGTGATTGTTGCAAGAAAGAAGACTGAAGGGAATATATATCAACTTAAAGGTGTTGATGGACATTGCTTTATAACTTAGATTAATGATAGTTGGTTATGGAATCGAAGAATGTGCCATATAAATTTTGATAACTTGGTGAGGATTAGTACAGTGCAAGCCGTGAGAGATTTACCAAGGATTACAAAGCCTGCTAATGCTATTTATAGGAATTGCTAGTTTGGAAAGCATGCAAGAAATAATTTAAGATCAAAGGAACAATCCACTACCAGACTACTAGATTTAATTCATATAGATCTCTGTGGTCCTACAAGAGTGAGAAGTCTACAAGGTGAAAGGTACTTTATGCTTTTGATTGATGATTACTCTAGGTATACATGGGCTACTTTTCTTAAAGAGAAGTTTGATGCATTAGATAGATTCAATACATTCAAAGCTATGGTTGAGAATGAAGTAAATTTGAGAATAATTTTTTTTTAAGGTATGACAGAGGTGGTGAATTCACCTCCCATGAGTTTAATATGTTTTGTGAAGTTCATGGAATAAAAACATAGTTATCTGCTCTGAGAGCCCCTCAATAGAATGAAGTTTTTGAAAGGAAGAACAAAACAATTCAAGAAGTTGCTAGATCAATGATTACTGATGTTGGTCTACCAGAAGTTTACTGGAGAGAAGCTATTCACATTGCTGTTTATGTGTTCAATTGAGTTCAAGAAAGAGCTAATAGTACTAAGACCTCCTATGAGCTATGGTGTAGAAGAATTCCTACCATTATGTATTTCAAGGTATTTGGTAGCAAATGTTATATTAGATGGGATATAGAAAGTCTAGGAAAACTTGATGCTAGAAGTGATGAAGGTATTTTTCTTGGATATTCTACTAGAAGCTATGACCAATAGATTAGTATGGGTTGATTACACTTGATCCATGAAGAATCGAAACATAATTAAGCCACTAACATCAATCTCAATAGGATCAATCAAATGCAAATTAAACCAAGCATCCATTAAAAATAAGCATAATAAACTACAAAATCTTCAAAACACCTACTCTAATCCATTTTAAACGTATCCTATTGTGGGAGTGGTGTCTTGTTGGTGTGGAATGGCGACCCTTTCACAATCCTAGGGATAATAAGCTTGTTCTAGTTAGTTTTATTAAAGAAAATTGATGGAACCATTGTGAGATGTGTATGAAAACACAATTTTAATCTAAATGAGCATGATGCAAGCTAATTTAACATGATTTTATACTAAAATGATCTAGATGTGCAAATGCAAACCTAATCTAAATGAATTCTAAGCTAGAAGATTTAAAACCCTAATTAATAAACATGCTAAATGTGTGCATTAGGTTACCATGGAAGCCATTAATGGAAGCTAGGCTATTTATGCAAGAAATTAAAATAAAAGGATGCTAAATATGTGAGTTAATATAAGTGTGAGTGTGAGTGATTTTAATAGCATAAGTTTTATGTTAAAAGATGGATCCATTTGTTTCCAAATAGTGATCTATTTATAGGAGAGCAAATGAGAAATGGAGGGTTGAGCTAAAAAAATCTAATCAACGGTCAAGGATGGAAGAAGTTGGGGGCATGGATCATGGATTCTCATCAACGAATGAGAATCAATGATGATATTTAATCAAGGGTTCTCCTTTGTCCAAACAAACACACTTTCAACTTGCCCAAGAGGTCACATGTTAACTTTATCAAGAAGTCAAGTAAGTTTATTGAGAAAAAATAATATTTTAGAAATAAAATATTCTTTGGAATATTCTCATGGGTGATGGAAAATAGTTAATTAAAAAATTAAAACAAAGTTTAATTGTCCAAAAAAGGGGGAAGGAATATTCCATGGGAATATTCCTTTTGGAGGAATGTACAAAGGAGGAATATTCCCTTGCAAGTGGGGGGATTAGATTAGTTAGTAATTGCTAATTAAACAAAGGTTTAATTATGTAATTAGGGGAATTAGATTATTTTCACTAAATAAAATGATTTAATGAAAGGGGGAAAGTGAACTGACATTTAATTAAATAACTTAGGGTTATTTAGTTAAATTAGAGGACTTAGGGATTAAATTAAATAACTTGATGTATTTAATTTAATTGGAAAAAATGTTAGCATGAAAGGGGGTGAATAACTTGATTAGATCGATTAGGTTAATAGATGAAAATGATGTCATTAATTAATCAACTAGGCTAATTTAATCAATTAAGCAAAAAGAGGATGGGTTTGAGGATGAAATGGTGTTAGTATACCTGATTCAAGTGTATGATATCATTCAAGACATTTTTTCAGTGTTTACATTTTTCCCCTCTTTGAAGTGAGGTACCTGTTACGTTGGTTCAAAGATTGACGCCCTTCAGATTAAAAATTGTTGCTTAATTTTTTTTTTTGATGCCCCATTGCTACCCTAGCGGAAGGAATGAGCTGGTTCCCTATGCCCTCAAGAAATTGGGCATAAATTTTGAATTTTGGGTTGATTTCTTGACAAAGGTAAAATGCTGCCCAAGGGGTTTAGAAAGGCTTTGGGATGCAAAAAATGCCAAAAAAGCAAAAAATGATGCAAAATAAGCTTTAGTTTGGAAAAATTGGTGAAAACAGTGAAAAAACCTAGCTTCATGGTTAAATTAGGGAAAAAAACCCTAATTTTCAAGCATAAATAGGTGAGGAAGGGTCATTTTCAATACATTTGTACATTCACACCTTAGAGAATTCTTGCATTTTGAGCTCTGACCCTCTAACAAAATGGCGCAATGAGTGCTCCCATGACACATTTTTGATCAGGTTCACAAGTACCAAAGACCTCTAGGCACATGACCACCCTTATGTGATTAGAAACTTGATTTGAAATTTGACTTTTAGGCACATTTATTACATTTTAAAATTTGAATTTTGGTAGTGTCGCTATATAATGATGCTATTTGTAGAATCGATGACACTATTTTGATTTATTGTGACACATATGTGATTAGCGGTGTAGTTCGTGATTTAAAATTAGGGTCTTTGACTTCAAATTGCGACACATATGTATATAGCGATGCACCTCATGATTTAGAATTTAGGATTAAGGTTTTCCTAGTTCAAATAGTGATGCATATGTGTTTAGCAACGCATATCGTGATTTGTAATTTAAATTCCTTGAGCGTCACTATTTGGAATTTGAATTATACAGATGCTATCGTAAATAGTGATGCTATTGTCATTTTGGGGGATAAAAACTCCAAACTTAGCTAGTTTTCATGATTTTTGATGTCATACGCTTTGTGGGTGTAGGAGGTTATCCAATCTTTGATCTCCTCTGAGCACGAGTCGATTGTTTTATCCATACTTGGTGATTTGTCTGAGTTGCGAGAGGAGCACCTGGGGGAGATTGGTTTATGGTATGTTTCTTACATGCCCATTGTGTGGACACATTTGGTGATGATGAAAATGCTATTCAAGTGATGGCACAATGAGACCTCGTCATTCCACTTACCTACTGGCGAGGTGATAGTGACGCTAGAGGATGTATGGAGTATTTTGTGTTTGTTGATACATGGTGAGTGCATGATATATGATGTTGATGTCAACTATGATACCTACCATGAGGTTCTTGACCAGGAGTCTATTGTCTTGGTCAACTCGTAGATAGACCTAGAGATGTATAAAGGTCAGACACCGATCTTTAGATTGATCATTGCGCTAGTGATCTCAAGTTTGGTTACTCCAGATCAATAGAGAAAAGGATTCAGTCTGGGATGGGGTCTAGCTTGGCACATGATGCTCTTTTGGAGGACCTAGTATGCATGGGGGCCAATGATGCTAGCCTCCCTTTACCATGAGATGCATGATTTCATTAATTGTGATGGAAGAGTGATCAACACAAGGGTCACCCTTCTTCACATTTGGGCCTAGGAGCACATTGTCGTGCTCTAACCTATAGTTCATATGGTGGATGTGGAGCCAAATGATCTAGTTGTCTAGAGATACAGGGGTACCATCACATTATAGCACATGGGGTAGCTCAACATTCCCTACTGGCATCGAGTGATCAATGATATGATAGTGTTTAGATGGTGACCATGGCTTCAGATGCCAGCTTGGTATGATGATGTGAAACAACTATTCTATGCTCGCTAGACCCGATATATGCAAGGTTGAGAGCACATGATTATTGAGAGGTACCTTCTTGATAGGGTTGCTAGATAGTTTGGAAAGAGGTAGGACAAGCCTGATGATGCATACACTACCATTTTTTCTAGGTCAGCTCGAGAGACTACATGGGGACATACGATGCTAGCCCATGAGGTTGTAGAGGGCTTCCAATAGCTAGTTGCTAGGCCATGGGACTATGATCAGGGATAGGTGGATGAACATACAACACCTAGTTATGATGCATGGTTTGTGCCCCCTCCGTGATTTATAGATCTAGCAGGTGTATCTCCATGAGGGAGGCTGAGAGGGAGGGGTGCAAGCAGAGGCAAAGGAAAGCTAGATGACAAATAGGGAAGAGGTCTAAAAGGAAAGGGAAGAGAACAAGATAGCCAGGATGGCTAGCATCATGACGAACAAGTCCTAGGTGCACCACCATTGCACTAGAATGCTCCTTAGTAGCCACCAATACAACAATAGCCACCATTGGGGCTAGATCCCCATGATGCATAGGTACAACAATTGCAGCAGTAGTTATAGGTGGTGATAGATGAGAGAGATCAGGCTCATCAATAGATTTTGGCTATCATTTCTTATGGAGACCAGGCTATGCAATAGGTATAGGAATTGATAGTCGAGAGGGACCAAGAGTGCCAACTTAGGCAGACTGTCAATATGAAGTTAGCATAGGAGGTTGGGTAACACCAAAAGTTGGAGTCTATGATAGCTACAACTTAGGGACATATAGTGTTTTCCCATTTGTATAGAGAGGCCGTGACTGAGGTTGCTTATTATGGCATGCACTACCATTAGGATGTCCTTGCGGTGATTAGGCAACCAGATTACTCTAAGAGGAGTGGGACACATCCTTGGGCCAAGGATTAGCTAGAGAGACAACTTGGTGAGGGTAGCAGCCATCAAGGATAGCTTGCTTGTATAGACACATTTTGATCATTTCTTAATTCTTTTATACATATATACATTCATGGCTCCTTTTTGATAGCCTCATGGATATTTTACTTTTGATTGATATACATACACTAACTCAAATATTGTATTATGATAATCATCATTTTTTGCTATGTATCTGATATAGATTCAATATGATGTGATGTGTTCATTTATTTCATGATTTTATGAATGTATGGATGCACATATATTTATGATATGTATGGATGCAGCGTAATGAATGGATGTGTTTCCTTTTATGTTTATGCAATATGTGATATGATGATATGTGATATAATGGAATGGATGCAATGTTATTTTCTTTTTCATTATCTTTTTATGATATTCCATGGGATGGATGATATGATATGTTTATGTGATGCTTATGAAAATGTCATGGATGCATTTATTTTTGTGTATTTTTCTATGTAATTTATGATGTGATGATATATGCATATGGATCTATGAATGGTTAATGCAGATGTTCATGTTATGTATGCATATGCAGATATGTGTGCTTATGATGTGATGTTGATAATGTAATGAAATGTGTTTTTCATAGTATGATATTCTATGATTTATGCAAGATGTATGTATGCTGATGATTTGTGGATACAGGATGGTTTCCTTGATGATATTGTTTGTTGACTGTCATGATACCAAGTTAGGGAAAATAGAAGATAGGAGAAATAAGATGATTGATCATTAATTTTGATGATTGATTCAAAATTCCAACAAGTATATGATCCACCGATACTTTATTAGAGATGGTGATGAGAAATGCATGATGATGATGATGATATTCTCATAGCTTGCGATTGGGATTTTCTATCATTCCTTATTGTTTGATATAACACATAGATACAATGCATTAAGGCATTAATAACTAAGATGGAGTTGTATCTAGTGTAATGGACTTTGACTTTGAAAACATATGGGATAGTTCTTGTTCACACCTTGACATACAAAAACCTCATTGGAATGTAAGTTAGAAGCTTAGAATACATTGGACCAAAGCATACACAATAGTCATCAATTTACACCAAACAATTAAACCCTACACACAACTAAGCAAGTATGCACCAAGATTATTTTACAAGAATACCCACAAGCACAAAAAACAAAAGATAATGATCTATGCCCCATTCCTTTCTCTCTAAACCATTGAGACATCATCGAGAGGTCCTTGGAATGGGTCAATAAGATAAATCATAAGAAAATATTAAAGGTAAACATTCAGTGTTATTCATATCTCTTGCCAGCTTATTAAAGCTAAGGAAATTTCTGATACTGATGCCCATCATAGGAAGGATTCGTCCTAGGACATGTTGATTAGATGTTTTGACTATGATGAGGTGTTTGATAAGCCATTGATACAAAATTCACTTACTCATTTACCTATGATATAGACTTTAGATTTTGACACTTAGGTTCTCACTTTACGACTTGTAGTACTTGCTTTCTATTTGTGTTACCAAAGGTTGAAGATGATGAATTATTTATTATGGGTGTAGGTTTATTTTGAGTGAAAGTGAAATGGGATGGATGGTTTTGGATTTTCTGGAATATTTCAATGTTTTTGGTATTTTGAAAATGTTTTTGAGGCTGTCTTTGGTCTTTTTGAAAGTTTATGCGAATGTTTTAGTTTTCGGCTATTTGAGTCTTTTTAGGGTTTTCTCTAAGATATTTAAGGTTGTTTATGTCTTTGAATGTTTTCTAATGTTTTTTGTGTTTTTTGTTATCTGAATGTTATGTGATTTTCTAATATTTGGATGTTTAGGGGTTTTCTGATATTTTACAAATGTTTAAGGTTTTTCTAATTTTTGAATGTTTAGGGATTTTTTGAGTTTTGACCAAGAACCTAACTTAAAAAACCTATTCTAAGGGCCTTGGGGGCTGATCAAAGATAAGAATTTCCTATGTTATACACATAGAGACCACGTAGTTCAATTGACTTGACTTATTGACATTGAGATGTTAAATTTGATGAAATTTCAATTTATTATGATAGCTTGCCTACGTTCAAGCTTAGAGACAACGTAGTTCGACAAGGGTACCATTTTTGGATTATTGATGTTCAACATTTTTAGGGATTTTGATGTGTTTTTGATGTTTTGGATTTTGACTTTACAATTGTCAAATGTTTTTGGATTTTAGCTGTACAATATTTTGGATGTTTTTGGATTTTATGATGAATGTTTTATGAATATTTTTGGAATTTTTGATGGCCTTGAGATATATAAGATCTCAATCCAATCCATAACAAATTTCCTCCAGTGTGATATGATAGACTACCTCGATATAGGTAGGACAAACTGACCTTTGGAATATCCCGAGTAGTACTAAGGGGATATGATACTTCACAACATAAAGATATGATATGAACACATATGGGTGAGGGATGAAAATAGGATGAAGGATGAGATGCGATGGATGTAATGATAGGATAAAGATCCAAAGAATAGATGGAGGTGCTTTATTTATGCAAGACACCTATTTGCCAGGTTTTCACCAAGGTACTTGCCCAAAGCACCACCAAAGTGGTTTTCACTAAAGGATGATTTGTTTTCTTTATTTTTCAATCCTTTTTCCTTTTTTGTTGATTTTTATCATTTTTTTATTTTTTTGTATTTTCAGATTTACACCATTCAAGCCTAGGCATAAATTTTTTTGAGATGCAAGTTGTTGGTTGGTTCCTACAGGATTCACCTTCAAGTGTTGATAATTGATATGCTCCTGATCCATAGCTTGCTATGATAACAAAGGGACCCAACCAGTTAGGCTCAAAATTTTCTTTAATGTCCTGATCTGGAAGATTCATCTGATTTTGCTTTAGGACAAGATCCCCTACTTGGAAAGACCGACATTTGATCTTCTTGTTATAGCTCTATTTCAGTAGGTTTTGATATACTTGTAAGTGATTAAGGGCATTAAGATGACACTCATCTAATAATTATATCTCATTTAGCTGAGATAATTTGTATTCTTCATTAGTGATTAGGTTTTGCATTGATACTTGCAGTGATGGAAGCTCGACCTCAATAGGTAGGATGGCTTCTGATCTGTAGACCAAGGAGAAAGGGGTTGCACATGTAGGCATCCATATATTGGTTTAATAGGCCGAGAGGGTGGGATTCAACTATAGATGCTAGTCATGGCCAACTTCATTGACCATTTTCTTTAGGATCTTTAGAATGGTCTTGTTTGTAGCCTCAACTTAACCATTGCTCTGGGGCTAATAGGGGTAGAAAATTGGTGTTGGATGTTGATTTTTTGACATAACTCTTTCACATCTTGATTCTTTAAGGGTGTTTGGTTGTTTGAGATAAGAGTTTGTGGAACACCATAATGGCAAATTAGATAATTCAAGATAAACTTAGCAATTTTCTTTCCCTTTATGTAGGTCATATGAATGACCTTGACCCACTTGGTAAAGTACTCAGTGGCTGTTATGATGAACTTGTAGCCATTAGATGAGGTGGGGGTAATATTTCCTATGAGGTCAAGCCCCCACTGCAAGAAAGGCCAAGGTGTGACCATTGGTTGTAATTCTTGAGTTGGAGCATGAATTAGATCTCCATGCTGTTGACACTGGACACACTTCTACACATACTGATGGGATTCTCTTTCCATGGTTGGCTAGTAGTACCCCATCCTCAATAGTTTCTTAGCTAAAGTCATACTGCTAGAATGGGAACCACATATGCCATCGCGTACTTCTGTTAAAGAAGTCAAGGATTCCTCTTGGTTAAGACATTGTAGTAATGTCTCCTCGATGCTTCGACGGTAAAGGGTATCACCTAGGATCATGGATCAAGATGCCTTTTTAACAAAGGTATTTTTAAGGTTCGAGGTATTATCAGATGGGAGGGTTCTTCTACTTAGGTATGTGAATATGTCTAGGTACCACAAGGATCCAGGACCAACAATGACACACACAAATTCAGATTCTGAGATTTCAAAAGTTGGTAGGAGATGTTGTTCTACCAAGAATTCACATTATAGGACATTGTTTGGCATGTCTAACAATGACCCAATTTTTTCCATAACATTTGCTACTCAGTTATTCATGCGAGGAATCTACTCAAAAGTTATATCAATGAAAATTTCCTTGAGACTCTCTACCATCTTCTTGTAAGGAGTAAGCTTATCATCTTTAGTTTGGTAGTCGTCATTGACTTGGTTGATAACTAGTTGTGAGTCTCCATAGACTTTCAACTCTTGTATATGCCATTGAATTGCTATCTTGAGACTTGTGATTATGGATTTGTACTTCACAATGTTGTTAGTACACAAAAAATGATAGCCTATATGAGTTTGGAATGCAACCACCTTGAGGGGTGATGAAAAGAATACCCGCTCCTGATCCATGTTGGGTGAATGATTCATCAAAGTAATGATTCATCCAGGAATTCAAATATCAATGGATTCTTTGTGTAGATAGGTGCCTCTGCCAGTTGGTATGCAATCACTTATCCTTTGATTTCCTTATGATCCAAATACTCTATGTCAAATTTAGTCAAGATCATTACCCATTTGGCCATTCACCCAACGAGAGTTGCTTTGGATAACATGTATTTCAATGGGTCAATTTTTGCAATGAGCTTGATTTGATGCAACAACATGTAGTGTTTGAAATTTTATGAAGAAAAAAATAATGCTAAGCATGCTTTCTCAATGGATGAATAGTTCATTTCATATCCCACCAAGGTCCTATTGATGTAGTAGATAGCCATTTCCTTTTTGTTTTCATCATGTTGTGCTAGAAGAGCACCTAGTGATATTGATGTTGCTGAGATATACAAGATCAATGGTTTGTTCAGTATCAGTGGCATGAGCATTGGAGGTTTCAATAGATATTCCTTGATCTATTGGTTAGCCTTGTCACACTTCTCATCCTACTTGTGAGTTATTCCTTTATGGAGAAGATGTGAAAAAGGGTGGATTTTATTTGATAGCTATACTATGAACCTCTTGATGGACTACAAGCTTCCTTGTAACCCTCTCATTTGTCTTAATGTTTGTAGTGGTTCCATGTATAGGATGGCTTTCACTTTTGCTGGATCAATTTCTATCCCTATTTTTGAGACAATATATCCAAGAATCTTCCCTGATGTAACCCCAAAGACACACTTTTTCAGGTTTAGTCGTACCTTGTATTCTTCAAGCCTATCAAAGATGGGTCCTAAGAATTGTATGTGTTCACTCCTTTTCTTTGATTTTACCAAAATATTGTCCACATAATCTTCAACTGTTTTGTGGATCATGTCATGAAAGATGGGGGTCATTTCTCTTTGATAGGTTTCTCTTGCATTCTTTATCCCAAAAGACATCATGTTCCAATAGTATGTCCCCCATGGACAAGTGAATGCAGTTTTATGTTGATCCTCCTTGGTGATCATGATTTGATTGTAGCCCAAAAAACCATCCATGAGTGATAGAATTTCATGCCCAGCTACTAATTCCATTATGATGTCAATGTTAGGAAGAGGGAAATCATCCTTTGGACATGCCTTGTTCAAGTCTCTAAAATTAGTGTAGATTCTGATGTTCCTAGTGGGGTTGGATACTGGTACCAGGTTTGAAACCCACTCAAGATAATCTATGGGTTGAATGAATCCAATGTCGAGGAGATTTTGTAACTCAAGTTTGAACAAGAGTACTATCTGAGGGTGCATCTTCCTTAACTTTTGCTTTATTAGTTTGGCTTTAGGATAGAATGCTAGATGATGCACAACCACTTTTGGATCAACCCCTAGCATATTCATGTATGACCATGCAAAGTTAGCTCTTTGTTCTTTGAAGAATGCTGCTAGGTTCTTATTTTATTCATCTAACAAGGATTCAACATAGAAAGTGATCTTTGGTTCTTCTTCTATTCCCACATTGACTGGAGTAGCCTTCTCTTCTAAGACTATTTTTTTTTTGGATGCATAGAACTAAAGAGGAGATTGAATCCCTCATCCTTGGGTGCCTCAAAGAGGTTTTCACCCTCAAATACATCCTTTATTTTTACTATTTTAAGATCAGAGAGTGCCACAATGTGGTTTTCACTCAAAGATCTGCAAGTTAGTTGCATGTTATCCATTTTGCGATTGAAGGATTCAATTGTCTCCTTGTAGTATGCCATTATGTCAAGATATATGTCAAAACTATCCTTGTGATCTGCCTAGGGTAAGTTGTCTCAGAGTCCCATGAATTCTGAGATTGATTCATCATTTTTGAATAAATCTAGAATCGGTGGTCCTTGTTGGTCCAAGTCATTGAGTTGTAGGTATACCAGGTGTATTTCATTTGATTAGTTGCTTGGGGTGAAGGTGGATGTAGATATCACAAAGAGGGGTTTATTCTCAAATAGGTCAGCAACATTGAGGGGTAAGTTATCTAGGGTAGTAGCACATGATGTTGGTAACCAAGAAGAAGCCTCAACCCATTTAACATAGGTACCTTTGCCGATAAGGATAACCTTGCTAGTAGTACAACCTAGGCCAAGATTTTTTGGATTTTCTCAAGAATGATAGGTTCTAGAAAACCATTGTCATTTTTTCCTAGTTTCTCATTCTTGGTATACCCCATTCCCTTCATTAGCTGTAAGCCTTTGTTGTAATATTCAATGGGAAGAACATGAATGGGACATTCTTCTTGATAGAGTAGTTTAGAGATATCCTCCTCATTAACATTTTCTTTGTTCAAGTCCGCCCACTTGGTGAAGGTAGAAGCTACCATCTTGATAGTTTCAAGGACTTTGTTGCTTGGTATGGGTTTCCTATGAGATTTGGGAGAAAGAGGTAACTCTCCCAACACTAAAGTATCCTTTGATAGCTTATAGTTTCCACAACCATCATCCTAGATCACTGCTTTGATGTTTTTGTAGGCTCTACACAATGGGTGCTATTGTTTCTGAGGTAGATGCAAGGGATGATGGGTCAAAAAATAAGGTAGGTGTAGGCCCTTCGTCATTATTTGTTATTTGGGGGATTCTTATAGAACATGGCCTCAAGATTCTTATAGTAATAAAAAGCTTAGGATCTGCATGGATGGTAACTTCTCTACCCTTGAAAGGAAAATTTACACATTGATGGTATGTTAAAGCTACAACCTTTAGTGCATGGATCTAGGGTTGACCAAGTAGGATGTTGTAGGGAAGATAAAGTTCTAACACTTGGCTTGTAGTTTCTATGATGAGGGGGCCCACTTGGATGGGTAGTGCAATGATGCCTTGTGATACCCATTCTTGGTCATCATATGCCCTAATGGTGGTACTCTTTGTATTATCAATAGTATCCTTTGAATAGCCCATATTTTTGATCAACTAAAGGGTACAAATGTTCAAACCAACACCTCCATCTACTAAGACTCTTTTAACCTTGTTCTTATGAATGATTACCTCAAGGTGTAAAGCACGATTATGGGATGGCTGTGATAGTAGGTCTTGTTCTGAGAAGGTGAGAAGATGATTAGTGATATGACTTACCATAGCTTGAAACTGTTTGATATCTATATCCTTGGGAATAGATGATGTAGACAAAGCTTCCTCTAAGATCTCCCTATGCGCGGGGATAGCCTTAATAGTTTTAAGATAGAGATTTGTGCAGGGGTATTTTTAAGTTGATCCAAGAGATTATACTTGCTAGTGCTTGTTGTTGGCTATGTAGGGTGTTCTCTAGATTGAGATGGGACTCCTTGGATGGTGACCTTTCTACATCATGTTGTGACTCCACATTCTGCACTAGGTACTTTGATGGTGATGATAGTAATGATGTTATCACAAGAAGTGACCACATTGGAATAGGTATGCTGCACATTTATATAATCTTTTTCTTTCTTGTTGGTGTTTCCTTTGTTATGATTAGGCATAGGGGTCTTATATATCTTAAGATCCTAATTATCAGTTGGTACCTCAACAGATATGGTGTTGCTCTCTATAAGATCTTGGACAATGTTCTTGAGTTGCATGTAGTTCATTGTCTTATGTCCTTTGATTTTGTGAAAGTCATAGAGATATTTGTTGTTGTACTAGGGTGGTTTATCTCGTGGTTCATGGTAGTTTTCAAAGTTTGGAAGTGTTATTAGGTTTGAATCTACCAATTTCTTCATGATATTTTCAATAGGTTCTGGCGACTGTGTATATTTGCATTTTGGATAGTTCTTCTTGTTAGGAGTTTGTCTTTGTTGCATTTCGGTGTTGTTAACCTGATTGTTCTATGGTGGTGTTTTTTGTTGCATAGTTGGTTGAACATTGGAAATTTGATTGTTGTTTGGCCTAGGAGCACTTAGAACCACCTTAACATCTACCACTCCATCATTTGTTACATTCTTATTTTTAGCCCAGACACGAGGCTTGTCATTGGAACTAGTTGATGGATGGTTATATCTGTAGCCTTGAGTATTTCCCTGTGAGATTAGATCTCTCTTGATGTTAAGGGCTTTAGGGACAAGCTCATCATAATATGTTCAATGAATTGCATCTTTAAGTGAAAGGATAGATCTGGATCTAGATTTGCTATGATAATGCCCACTTGTTCATTGGGAATTGGCCACTTGCTTTTACTCGCTCTTTGCCTCCATTGTTGCAAGAAATTAGTGAAGGATTCTCCCTTGTTTTGTTTGAGAGTATATAACTCTTCTAATTTTACGTCTATGTCAATATTGAAGAAGTGATCTATGAATTTGTCAACAATTTCTTGGAATGTTTTGATACCGGGAGGTAGTTGAGAAAACCAATCCATGGTAGGAAATGTTAAAATTCGTGGGAAGAGGCACATCAAATAGGACTCGTTATAGGTGACCTCCATACACATGATGTTAAAATCTTTGACATGGTCCATAGGACTTCCTCTCCCTTTGTATTTGTCAAATTTGGGGATTTCAAAACTAGGAGGGAATGGTGCCATTGCAATGTTTCTATCCAAAAAATATGGGCATAGGTTTTGTGTATGGGGTTTCTTCCTTTTATCCATGCAAATATCCTGCATTTCTTGTGTTAACTCCTTGATTTGCGATGCCATATCATTTGGTGGACTAGGTGGAGGAACATATGTTGCATATGGTAGGATGGTTGGATTATGATATGATGTGTTGTATGGTGTATATGGTGGTGTAGGCATATATGTTCCTATCATGTTTGGGTTGATGATGTTTTGTTGAGGGTTATAGTATAAACCTTATTGTTGTTGTTGTTGCATGAGCAATTACTATTGTTGGGAATATTGTTGAGCTTGTTGTTGTTGTTGAGCTGCTAGGGCTACTTGCTATGCTGCTAAGGATTCTTGATGTTATTGTTGCTATTGTTGGGCTACTAAGGCTACTTGTTGCTGCTGTTGTGCGATTAAGTTTACTTATTGTGCTTGCTATTGTTGTTGTGATGCTAGGGCTACTTGCTGTGCTTGCTGTTGCTACTGTGTGATTAAGGCTGCTTGCTATGCTTGTTGATATTGGACTGTTTGTTGTAAAGCTAAGTCATGTGCTTGGAAAGTAGGATCAACTAGTGGTTGGGACATCTGTGATGGGTTTTGAGTGTTGATGTTTTGTGTAGATTGTAGGTTGTTGATGAGAGGTTGGAAATTCCCTTGGTTTAACATTCCTTGTAAGATAGTGGATTGTGGTGGAGGAATGTAAGTTTGAGGTCCCATTTGATTTTGCATGACTTCGGGAACAAATGGTAAAGATGAGGATGAAACCATTAAATATTGAGATGTTAAAGGAACATTAGGACCTTGGGCCCATTGATTGAAAGGATTCCCTTGACTGATGTTTTGGAGATCCCCTTACATTTGAGATGTGGTCAAGGTATTACCTTGGTTGACAAGATTTGTGATTAAGGGATTGTTTTGTTGTGGGTTGATGATGTATGGGATAGATGTGTTTTGGACAACCACTATGTTTGATGTATCAATGGGAGGATTGGATGAAGAGGTCACATGTGGTGTTAAAGGCTGATTTTGCATGAGGGTACTTCCTTTCCCTTTTGGTTCTAGTTGGTCCACATTACCTTGCGTGGTGTTGGAGACACTTGTGGTATTTGTAGGTATGGATGAAGAGGGGTTTCCTCAATATGTTGAGGTTGTTGTGGAGTAATGGAGTTTAAGTGGTTTATATGGTTGTTTTGGATCCTTGAGAATGAGAGGAGCACCAAGTGTTGGTGTCCAAGTGGTTGTTTGGGATGGAGGATTGGTATCAAGGGTACCCACAAGTGTGCTACTTTCAAATGGAAGAGTATGGCCAAAATACTTAGCAAGAATAGCTGCAATACTAGGTGTTGGTGTTTGATTGAGCCCTAGTGATGGAGTTGTTTTAATTGTGGGTGAAGTCAAGCTTTGTGTGAATGATTATGCAAAAAAAGATGGGGAATTAGGAACTATGTTCTCTAAGGCTTGGTGCTCCATGATTTCTTCCATAGTAAGCCGAAATGAGTTATTCATAATGTCTTCTATCTCATATGGCCCTAATGGTGATTAAGGTTGTTGTGATGGGGTAACATGACTTCTCTAATCAAATTCTAGAGGATTAGGATCACTTGAGGTAAATATGACTTTGGTTTTCTCCATGATTCTCTTGTGTTGTGATCTTGTTTTTACCATAAATTTTGGGTCACCTTTGGGAGAGTTGTGTTGAGATTTGTAATGTTTGAAATCTATAGTTGAATCAAATCTAGGTAAAATGGATTCTTTTAGTATTTTTGGAACAATGATGATAATGGGAGATAAAAAGGTGTGTGATGTGGGAAGTGATCTTTGCAAACATTTTGGGACAACACTTTTGACTTAAGTTTGATGTGTTGAAGTTTGGATAAAAGATATTGATGGACTTGGAAATATTTAGGGTAGACTCGTGACTTTCAATATGAACTAGTTAAAAGATGATAACTAACTTAACCAAATGCATGGAAAAGGATTCGCTTCACATACAAAATAGCTAATTTAGGGTTTGATTTGATAGATAATGAATTCAAAAGGTGTTAGTGTATTCAATTTTTTTTCAAAGTTTGGTGAAGTGAGGGATGGAATTTGATGAAGGGATAGATGAAATGTTTGACCCAATGTTGACTTAAAGTGAACTTTTTTTTGATAAGACCAAAGTAGTGAGAAACATGTTAGACCTTTAAAGTTTTAAAATCCTAAAGACCTAATTATTTAGATCAATTCAAGATCGTGAAAAAGACCAGGGTTTTGACAATAAAAGAATGCATACTAGTCTGGGTTGTTCCTTGAAGCATGCCTGTAGAAGTTGTATACCAACCTAGTTCTATTTTGGTGAAGTGCTAAAAGGTGTCTTTTGAAGGATTTTGGACTAAGATGCCTAAGTTTAAAGTGATGACTTGTATACCTTATGTTGGGGATTTTGACTTTGTGTCAGATCATTTAAGACAAGCCTAATATTGTTTAAAAGACCAATGTTTTGAATTAAATGAGGGGTTCGTATTGAGCATACATGTCCATATTATTCAACAAAATAAGTCTATAAAAACTTGTTGCCAATTTGTTCCTGTTGTACTATTTTTGGATATGTCTTCTAATGTATTATGAACTATGATGTCTAAGTTTGAAATAGCGACATGTAGACCTTCTCTTGGGGATTTTGATTTTGCATGAGATCATTTAGAAGTTAAAATTTATGGAAGAAAAGAGGATATTTGCTGCCATGTAGGTGGTGGTAATATGGGCCTTCCAACCATAATATCTGCTTTTTCCTTTTCTTCATCTAAGAGTTTTGATGCATTTCTCCACTGAATGGGTGTTTCTTTTGTTTCAAAAGTGAAGCTTCTCAAACTACTAATCATGTTTGTTTGTTCTCCCTCAATTAGTTCAAAATTTGGCTGAATGATAACACCTGTAAGGTTGGGTTGTTCAACCAGAGCGATTGGTCTCCAAATGGTCATGTGGGATTCAATTATATCAAGTTATCTTGCTTAAGTGAGTTTATTTTACCACAAACACTTGTCTTGATTAAGTTCAAACTAAATGTATATGTCAAAAACATCATAAATTTCACAAGGTCCATTTTGTGTAAATGATGAAGTTCAAGCCATAGTTGCTTATGTTAACTTTTGGGAAGTATGGATTGAGATATAAACCAAAATAATTAGAAGCCTCTAAGAATAAATTCTTAGGAAAAGCATCAATATCAAGGTTTTGTCAAAGGGTATCCACACTTAGACCAAAGGGTTTGAAATTTAAAGGAATGTCATGAATGTTTGTTTGTAATGTTTTGGAACCGAGCAAAGTATTAAACTAACTCACAAGCATTTACAACCTTAGGTTCAAAAGATACTACTTTCTGAATCCCCACTTGGATTTCTCTAAACACTAAGACAATGTGAACAAATAGAGATTTGGTGACACTAGCTCCCCTCCATGACACACACTTCTTAGGACCACCAAATCTCAAATCCTAAAGATCCAAAGATCCTAAGAATTTTCCTGTTTCGACAATTGAATAGTAAAATGTGTGGCAGATTTGGAATGATCGTTCCTACACCAACAAGCATAAAGGTTTTTGGCTTCTAAAAAATTGGTTCATAATAAGGGATTTCATACAATGTGGTCCTACACGTAACAAAATTAGCTCAAGATTATGGTCAATCAAGAGGCCTTCCAGTTTCTTCCTAAGAAGAAATTTTAATATATCACACAAATACTAAGGGTGACACTTCTCGGTATGACACATCTGCACCTGTTGTTTATGACTTTCATCACAAACACATTATTTATATAGCAGGTTGAAAGAGCTTGGATTTAGCTTGTTTCTACTTGGGTCGTTCCCTCCTTTTGAAGTGGGGAGGTAGTACCTCTAAAGATAAACAAAAAAAGGAAGTACATTTATAGTTTTATCTCCTCAATCGCATGAAGCAAGGAGAGAACACACACAACACCTTTTCCCTACACTAGCATGGGGTTCATTTTAGTCCAAATTGAAATATGTGGTTGATTATACATAATGTCAAGGAAATAATTTAACTTCTCTAGATCACCGAGTGGCGTGAAAGAAGTGCATGCACATTCAATGACACAAATGTGAATCATAAAACATAGCTAAAACTTGTTAATTGTAATCCTCAAAGCAAGGTAAGTTCATTTTATGTACCAAATGAAGTGTTAAGTTGTATTGTTCAATTTTAAACCCAAAGTAAGATGAGATGAGCGTTCAATTTTAACTAATTTGAACATTTATTTTAAAAGACAATTGAAAGCTAGTGTGGTCCTAAAGCATAAAATGAAAAGCATGATGAATGGGTTATAATTTCCCCAAAAGTGTTGAAACACTTGCTACAATTATAAGATGGAAATATAAGAATTCTTCTTCACTTCAACTTTTATCATCCAACCTGTAAAACCCAGTTAGCCTAAAAACCATATCAATGTTATAGGCATGTTAGTGATCAAATAAAGAAAAAAATTTAAAGCACATGCTAAAAATTGATCGTCATTTTGCTTACTAGAGTAGGGAGTTTCTATTCATGATAGCATTGCTTTGGTGAATTGTAGCATCACTCTACAGAAATCCACACTTGACAACGATAGTGTTGCTATTTGGGAGCATTGCTATTTAAAAATCTTCGATACTTCTAAAAGTATTTAGCATCACTTTTTATTTTAATTAGCACCAGGGCATTAATTAGGTGCCACTATTTTTGATGACGATAGTGTCGTTGTATGGTGATGCCTAGCAAAGGCGTTGCTAAAATTTCCTAGAGTGTTGCTATGTCTTGCAAGAATAAAAAAATAGAATTCAAGATATAAATGGATTAAATTTTATTGGTTAATCCCCCCTTCTAGTGCAAGAATGTGACCGACGGATTAGTATGGGCTGATTACACTTGATCCATGAAGAGTTGAAGCATAATTAAGCCACTAATGTCAATCTCAACATGATCAATCAAATGCAAATTAAACCAAACATCCATTCAAACTAAGCCTAATAAACTTTGAAAGCTTCAAAACATCTACTCTAATTCATTTGAAACTTATCTTATTGTGGGAGTGTTGTCGCGTTGATGTGGAACGATGACCCTTTCCCAATCCCAAGGATAGTAAGCTTGTTTTAGTCAGTTTTATTGAAGAAAACTGATGGAACCATTGTGAGATGTGTATGAAAACATGATTTTAATCTAAATGAGCATGATGCAAGCTAATTTAACATGATTTTATACTAAAATGATCTAAATGTGCAAATGTTAAGCTAATCTAAATGGATTCTAAGCTAAAAGATTCAAAATATTAATTAATAAACAAGCTAAATGTGTACATTAGCTTACCATGGAAGCCATTAATGGAAGCTAAGCTATTTATGCAAGCAATTAAAATAAAAAGATTCTAAATATATGAGCTAATATGAGCTAATATGAGTGTGAGTGTGAGTGATTTTAACAACATAAGTTTGATGTTAAAATATGAATCCATTTGTCTCTAAATAGTGACCTATTTATAGGAGAGCAAATGAGAAATGGAGGCTTGAGATAAAAAAAGATAATCAATGGTCAAGGATGGAATAAGTTGGAGGAATAGATCATGAATTCTCATCAACGAATGAGAATCAATGATGAGATTTAATCAAGGGTTCTCCTTTGTCCAAAAAAGCACACTTTCAACTTGCCCAAGAGGTCACAAATTAACTTGCACAAGAGGTCACAAGTTAACTTGCTCAAGAAGTCAAGTTTTCTAAGAAAAAATAATATTCCCCTTTTTCAAATTAGTGAGGAAATAGAATATTCTTTGGAATATTCTCACAAGTGAGGGAAAATAGTTAATTAGCAAATTAAAAAAAAGTTTAATTGTGCAAAAAAGGGGAAGGAATATTCCATGGGAATATTCCTTTTGGAGGAATGTGCAAAGGAGGAATATTCCCTTGCAAGTGGGGGGATTAGATTAATTAGTAATTGCTAATTAAACAAATATTTAATTATACAATTAGGGGAATTATATAATTTTCACTAAATAAAATGATTTAATTAAAGGAGGAAAGTGAAATGACATTTAATTAAATAACTTAGGGTTATTTAGTTAAATTAGAGGACTTAGGGATTAAATTAAATAACTTGATGTATTTAATTTAATTGTAGGAAATTTTAGGATAAAAGAGGGTGAATTAACCCAATTAGATCGATTAGGTTAACAGATGAAAATAATGTCATTAATTAATTAGCTAGGCTAATTTAATCAATTAAGCAAAAAGAGGATGGGTTTGAGGATGAAATGGTGTTAGTAAAACTAATTCGAGTGTATGATATCATTCAAGACATTTTTTAGTGTCTACAAAAGCAAAGCTTAAAAATTCTTTAATAAAAGACTAAGGAGGATTGTAGAAAGCACAAATGTCAAGGTTGATGAAGTATTTAAGAATTCAATTGAAGTTGATGGAGAAGGATGAACCTGATCATGTAAGAATTGAATAAGTTGTGGAAGAACAAGAGAAGGATGAACAAGAGAACTAGAATGAAGAAGAGAAGTAAGCTCCAATGGTGTCCCCAAAGACACCTAAATATGTGCAAAAAAATCATTCTAAAAGTTAGATCATTGGAGACAAGAAAAAAGGAGTATTGACTAGAAGCAGAGCTACTGCTACTGGTGAGATAAATTTGTGTTTTCTTTTTGAGATTGAACTAAAGACTGTAAGTGAAGTATGTAAAGATGAGTATTGGATGGAAGCTATGGAAGAAGAACTTATGTAGATTGAGAATAATCAAACTTTGGAATTGGTTCCAAGACTAGTAGATAAAAACATAATTGGATCAAACTAGCCATTTATAAAAAAGTTAATTGAGAATGGATAAGTGATTAGAATTAAAGAAATACTTGTGTATAAAGGTTACTCACAAGTAGAAGGTATAGATTTTCAAGAGACTTTTGCTTTGGTGGAAAGAATGTAAGCTCTCAATATTTTCTTAGCATTTTTTGCTCATAAAGATTTCAAAGTCTGTTAGATGGATGCTATGTCTACATTCTTGAATGATGAGCTAGAGTAATAAGTCTACATGGAATAACCAAAAAGATTTTTGTTGTTAGATCAACTAGATCCACATATTGAAGAAAGCTTTGTATGGACTGAAGCAAGCTCCTAGAGCTTGGTATGCAAGGTTAGACATGTATTTGATTCAACAAGGTACAATGGACAATAATCTGTATTTTAAAATTAAAAATGATAAGATCTTGATATTAGTTGTATATGTTGATGAGATTATGTTTGGAGGAAATGAAATTATGTGCAAAATTTTTATTGAAGAAATGAAAAACGAATTTGAAATGTCCATGTTTGGTGAGATGATTTTCTTTCTTGGGATACAAATCAATTAGCTAGAGAAAGGGATTTTTATTTCATAGTTAAAGTATGTAAGAGAGATGTTGAAGAAGTTTGGGATGTATGGCTCCAAATTGGTATGCACTCCTATGGTGACTGGTTGAAAATTGAGCACAGATGATGATTCACCTAAGGCTAATTAGATAAAATATAGATCTATGGTTGGTGGACTATTGTATTTCACTATTACTAGAAGGGATATCATGCATGTAGTTTGTCTTATGGCTAGATTTCAAGATCCTAAAGAAACACATGTTGTTGTTAAGAGAATATTCAAATATTTGAATGGCACTCTGGATTATGGCTTGTGGTATCCTAAGGATACTGATTTTACACAAAGTGCTTATATAGATGAAAATTGGGCTAGCTGTGTAGATGATAGAAAAAGTAAAAGTGGTGGTGCATTCTTTCTTGGTTGTAGATTGGTGGCTTGGTTGAGTAAAAAGAAAGATTCAATTTCTTTATCCACTGCTGAAGCTGAGTATATTGCTACTGCATCTTGCTATACAAAAGTGTTATGGATGAAATAGACATTGAAAGATATAAGAATAATGCATGATGATCCTATTTCTATCTTCTGTGATAATACAAGTGCAATTAACATTTCAAAGAATCCTATGATGCACTCAAGGAAAAAGCATATATCTATTAGGTATCAATTTTTAAGAGAGAAGGTTGTGGAGAATGAAGTAAAACTTGAGTATGTACCTATGAAGGATCAAATTGCTGATATATTTACAAAGGATCTTCCTAAAGATACTTAAAAGTATATCTGGGAGAAGTTAGGGGTTATTGCCCCTTCTTTCTTGAACTAGATGCATATGGAGATGCATCGGTACAATGGGTATATGGATCTATCTTTCTTTTGGATTGATGTTTTGGTGGCTACCTCTTAGGGGAGTAGGTGGTGTCATGTGTTGTCATTGAAAGAGTATTTTTGTCCTTAATGTCAAAGGAGAAATCAATACAAAATATCTTATGCCTTTGCCATTGAATTCAAAGGGGGAGAGAAAAAGAAAAGAAAAAAAATGAGAGAGAGAGAGTATCATGTGAAAAATATTATCTATTAAAGGGGAGAAAAAAAAAGTAAAGTGTGTTCAAAGTTGTTGTGTTGTCTTTGATGGTTTTCCACATCATGTGTTGCCATCAATGACAAAGGGGGAGATTGTTGAAAGTATGAATATGTTGATGTAGAATATGAAGGAGTTGTCATTGATGTTAACTAGTTAATTGGTTATCAACTAGTTTTTGTTGTCATTGATGTCATGGTTTCAGGTTATTGGATGTATATGTCAAGGATATTGAGAAAATTATAATTGAAAAAGGCTGTAGGTATGTAGTGGTTTCTCCAGGTTTTTCTCCTATGTTTGTGTGGTTCAGATATGTTGAGCATGGTTTTTGGAAGCTACTTTATCTAGATTTTGGGTTTCTAGATCGTTGCACAGTGCGAGTTATGTTCACTGGTTGTGAACTGTGTTTTTCAAGGTATTTGGCCGAGGTCCGAGAAAAATGTAGTTTCTCTAGATTTCTTGTTTGAGTCTTATGACTTGCAATTCTAGATTTAAGCTGTTATGATCATATTAAAGATAATTTTGTTGTCTAGAAAGATTGGATCATGTTAAGGGTTGCATGTGCTTAATTATTTTATGTGTTTTACACTAGTTTTTCTGACCTTGTGTTTAACACTACTTTTGAAGATCATAGAAGTGTGTTGAAGCATGTGTTTGGGTTGCCCTCATTCTAATTCCACCCTAGAATGTTTTGGCACTGACCTAATTTGAATTTAAATGTTGTATGAATGACTTTGGATATGTTTCAAAGTTGAAGATGGTATAAATTATGGACATAGAAAAAGTATCCCCTTTTCCTTGCTTGATTTGGGAATAAGTAGTGATAAATTGGACTTAATGAGGACTTGATTTAGTGTTGTGAGGTGTTTTACACATCCACATTAGGTCTTGGGCCCTTGCAAATTGAATAAAATGCATGTCTTGTAAAGGTGTTGTAAAGAATTGTAAATGACTTTCACACTTTTCTTGGCTTTTATTAAGCATTTAAGTCTAATGGTCCTCCCCCCCACTTTTGAATTAAATATTTATATAATTCAAAAGTTAGCTTTTCCCTCTTCTTCTATAATTAAATAATTATTACAATTATTTAATTATTCATTGGCCTTTTCTCTCTATAATTAAATAAATATTTTATTTATTTATCCTTTCTTTATCCCCCCAATTAAATAATTATTTAATTTATTCTCACCTTTCTTTCTAAATAAATAAAAATAATATTTTATTTATTTCTCCTATGTTGGCCATCTAAATTAAATAATATTTATTATTCAATTTCCCTTATCAACCTCTTTTTCTGTGCCAATCTTATCTTCCATCTCATGTCTTTCTTCTCTTAATTAGCCTCCACCCTTGATTAAATTATTTTCTAATTTAATCTTGGCCCTTGATCATGATCCTTATTCTATCCATTCACTTAACTCTCCTCTATATAAAGGGAGACCTTTAAACCTTAATTCATAATTAACCTAATCATTCATTCATCATTCATCATCTCTCTCAAATTAAGCAAGCTAGGGTTTTAGCATTCTAAGTCATCAAGATAGCTTTACAAGGCATTCAAGGGTTGATTCTTCATCCATTGTTGCAGCAATCCAAGATCCATCATCATGGAAATTTTCTAATTTCATTATGTTTCATGCTTCATTATTTTATCTCATCGTTTTGGTTTAATTACCTAAACGAGATTTGACTAAGGCAAATCCCCAATCCTTAATAATCAACATTTTCTCTCTCTTCCTTTGTATGATTGCAAATTTAGGTGCTTGGATAGATTGGACATGATTGAAGAATAGGTTTCAAACTTGTTGGAGTCATCTCCCTTTTGGAAAGGTCAAAATCTACACAAAAAGTCACTTTTAGGCCTGAATTTGATAATTTCAAAACCAGACACCTGGAGGAACATAGTGTAGATTGAGAGCTTCCATTTCCACTTTCAGATTTTTAGAAAAGCCAAAGTGGACTAAGTTTCCAATAGTGGAAAATTATTCCCACTACACCTATTTTTCAATTTTTTTTATAGATTCAGATACCCATTTGGCTAAAATGGGCTTCAGAGTAGTTTTCCAGATCTGGGACTAAGTCACCCAGCTTGGCGTAAGTGTCCCAGTTGACCAAAAAATTAGATTTTTTAGAATTTTAGAGACATCTGTAGTTTTCATTCAAGCATTTGTTAGTTTCTAGGTTCACTCTTTCTATTTGACTTCTTTATCTTGTATATTGCATTTAATCTATCTTTTTGCATATCATAATGTGTTTTCAAACATCTTGCATTTCCCTAGTTTAGCATTAGTAATCAATATATTTTATCGGTTTATTACATTTAGAACATTATGTTTAGGCATATTTCATTCATAGTTGCATTAGTCTTGAGTGGGGACATTTCCCATTTTGGCTCATTTCTCTTCTTTTAGGTGAAAAACCCTAGAAGTGCAAGAGAACCTTGGGTGCCAAGATCTTTGTCCACATTTTGGTGAAACTTCCTTTAGAATACTTTATTCTCTAATTTTGGAGTCCATCATCATCCTAGAATTATATTGCATTAAAATTACATTGCATTTTGCATTAGTTAATTTGAATTCTAGGGTTTTCAAAATTTGCATTAGTGAAAGTGCATATAGTTTGCATTTTTGCATTTTAAATCATTGAAAAAAATCTAAAAAATGCATTTTCATTTAGAATTTAGGTCATACAAACTAAAAAGCATCAAAATGAATTAATTTTTTTTGAAATTTTTGAAAAGACCCTAACTGGGACTAATTCACCATTTTGGGCGACTTAGTCCCAGTCCATATTTTTAACTGTTTGTTACAGCATTTGAAACCTCATTTATGTGCTTCTTAAGCCTCCTAGTATCATATACTATAAGTCTAGAAAGTTTTAGGAACATTTTTTTTATGTATTTAGGTTAAAAACATCAATATAGCGTAGTCATTTTTAAAATCATTTCAATCTAAAGCATCATTAGATCTGAAAATGCTCACATTTCTCAAATTTTGCATAAGATGGATAAAAGTACTTTTCACTTTTGCGTACACAATGTTTCTATTCATAAAAATTTGCATAAGTTTGATAAAAGTTCTTTTCATTTTTGGATACACATTTTTTGCATTCTTAAGGTTTTTCATACATTGGATAAAAGTATTATGCATCTTTGGATATACATTGTTTACATTGCTGAAACATTGCATGAAATGGTTACATGTGCTTTTCAGTTTTGTTCAAACAATGTTAGTGTCTTACATATTTAGACATGTTAAGAAATATTTCCTATCCCCTCCCTATGGGAGTGTTATAGTGAAAGATAATACAACCTTGGACATTCCTAACGTTCATATTTGTTCTTCTCCTCATATCTCTCCTATTGGTGATGAAGATATTTTGGTAGAAGAATCGATTAATGAGAGTTTTGAGAATCCTAGTTGTTTCTCTCCTCTTACCTCTCTTAGTGGACAACATTGACGAACAAGACAACACAACCATAGGTAATCATGATAATAACATTTGTTCTTCTCCTAGTATCTCTCCTAGTTGTGAAGAAGATACTTTGATGTTAGAAAACACAATTAATGATGGTCATGAGAATCTTAGTTGTCTCCCTTCACCTAGAAAAAACCTTCTTGAGCATGCAAATTCAATCATTTATCATTCCCCTACTTGTGATGAAGTCATTTTAGAAGAACAAACATTTGAATGTCAAGAACATTTGGCTTGTCATTCTCCTAAAAACTATCCTCCTAGGGAGAATATCATGGTACAAAAAAATATGAACATTGAAACATATCCTTCAAATGCTAAACCTTCCCTAGGTGAAGATAATAAAGTGACATTAGCATCTCCTTCACTAAAAAATCATGCAAATAAAGACAATATTCTTGAGGTTATGATGACACAAGTGGGATCTCTTTTAAGTAGTGAGCTTCCTAGGTCACCTCCCACTAGTGAATCACACAAAAAATTAACAGAATTATTTAAATCCATGATGCAATGCAATCATAACAATGTTTTTCAGCCGCTAAGTTGTAACTTAGTGACTCAAACATATAGGGGATCACACATTACTCCCACATCATCACCTTTTTCTCAACTTAGAGTCCCTAATATTGATGACCTTAAAAAGACTCCTACTAATATATCTGTATGGTAACTTATTCAACTATCACCTACATTCAAATTTCTATTTCAAGAAATGTTGGAAATATAGAAAGAGGAGATCCAATCTTACATAAAATAAAAAAATGTAACATCCTCCTCTCATCCCATTCAAGTCACCCAATCATAAATCACATTCCCTAAACATAAATTACCCTCACTTGAGATTTAAAACAAGAATGATCCCTTGATGATAAAGGTGATCATTAATGAAACCTTAATTAGACACACTCTCATCAACAATGGAGCATAAGTTAATGTTCGTAGCATGGACCTCCTTAAAAAACTTGGCATGGAAAAAAAGCTCATTGAACTTAATGATGTTCATATTCGTGGCTTTGATAATGTTAATAGGAAACCATTAGGGATGATCACATTACCTATTGAGGTCGAACCTATAGTGTTTCCTATCTCTATCCATATTATGCAAGGACCCCTTCCATACAATCTTATCCTAGGGAGACCATGGATTCATGCTATGAAAGGAGTCCCATCTACCCTTCACCATACAATGAAATGTGAGTATAATAGCAAGATATACATGGTTGATGTAGATGAATGCAACTATGAATCATATGATCACAACACTTCCAATTCCCCTAATACTTTCATTCCAAGATCAAAACTTGAACCTATATAAGTTGATGCCAACCCTTCACCTACAACAACACTCTTTAGTGATAATAGGGGGTTGTTAGATTCTACACCTCCTTTCAATAAAATTTCCAAAATCTCACCCTCATGGTCCAAAGAGTCATACACAAATGATTTATTTTTAGACACAAGTTCTAGTAGCAATTGGGGTTTCACACCTTCATTTAGGGGAGAATGAAAAATATCACAACCTAAACCAAAACAACCTTGTGTTTTCTATGCTCAACTTGGTTCTACATCAACAACATTCACCTATGATATTGATGGGGGCTATATAACTCCCATCCCTCATGAAGGAATGATACATCAATTTTTAAAGGATTTGTGTTCTCATGAAGAAACCAATCCTTATCAGAAGCATAAATCCCCTTCATTTGACTTGGAAGATTGTTATGGTATTAGATACAATCTCCCACCTACACATGGATACAATGAACACATGACACAAACTGAAATATCATACTCTTTCAAGAAATATCTAGGGGTATCCCCCTTATCTCCACTTTCATCTAAGACTTTACACAACAAAATTTAACATCTCAAGGAGTGTGGTGCTCTTCCTTGTGTTGGAGCAGCTAATTCCTCTACTTGATGCTTAAATTCATCCTATTTTGCTCACCTTTGTCCTGCACTAAGTGGGGGAAAAGGGTTATAGAACCTTGTCCTCGTATGTCAGTTGTCGTTGTCTCTTTTTTCTAGTCACTAACCTTCCATGAACATATAAGAGAAAGCTTGGGATGTGGATCACATGCCTTTAGATTGACTCACATGTGACATACTTATTCATGGTGTAGCTCAATTTAGAAACATATGACTTGGCACAGGGATTTCCAATTTGGCTCTCATGTCTTCTTTCATAATATTTTTCATTTGCCACTTTAAAGCAATTGCTCACAGTGCTGGTGTAGCAACCGCTTTAAAGTGGGGGAATGCATAGATGATATCTTTTGCAAAAATTTTTATGGTGTGATTTTTATTTTTTGTGATGTGTCCTCTTCTTGGTGGTGTCATTAGGTTTTCTACTTTCCAAGAGTGTATGATCTTCTAACATGGCATGATGTGAATGAGGTATCTCATGGGAAACGATTTGACACTTTGACTTGTCCTCTTTTGGAGACATTAGGCACAATGTTCCCTAAGAAGAAGACCTTACATGAACAAAGAAAAAATGCCTTTAACATAATTTTTACATGACATTCAAAATCATTTTCATTGTGGCACCTTATTAAAGTTATCAGGAGGTATAAATTTGGTATGGTTGAGTAGGAAGCCCATTTCGAGGCATGAATTTCCCCATAGCCACTTGCATGTGTGTGAGTGCATACCAGCCATGAGTGCATGTTTCTCACCTTCTAGGACTTCTCACCTGGTAGACAACCAAGAATTCCATCGCCTCAGAGGGAGTATGCATTTTTGGACAAAAAACCTAGATCTGATCCACAACATGTTGGAAAAAAAGTCGAATCTTGATCCACCTTTTCATTTTCACTTTTCTCTTCCTTCTAGTTCTCACCATTGCATGATCACATATCTTGTTCTGTTGCAAAATTGTTCACCTTGTGCATGTTATTTTGTGCTTATGTTGGTTTGAATTAGGATCTTGGATCCTGGGGGCTTGTGCAACCTCCCTTGATCTTTTTCATCCACATTGGTATGATTGGACCTCTCTTGAATGTCTACTTTAGTGTGAATTTGAAGCAAGTTCATCCTCACTAAAGTGGGGGCTAACTGTGGACATGGAAAAAGTATCCCCTTTTGCTTGCTTGATTTAGGAATAATTGATGATAAATTGGACTTAATGAGGCCTTGATTTAGTGTTGTGAGGTGTTTTACACATCCACATTAGGTCTTGGGCCCTTGCAAATTGAATAAAATGCATGTCTTGTAAAGGTGTCGTAAAGAATTATAAATGACTTTCACACTTTTCTTGACTTTTATTAAGCATTTAAGTCTAATAGTCCTCCCCCCCACTTTTGAATTAAATATTATTTTAATTCAAAAGTTATCTTTTCCATCTTCTTCTATAATTAAATAGCTATTTCAATTATTTAATTATTCATTAGCCTTTTCTCTCTATAATTAAATAAATGTTATATTTATTTAATTATTTATCCTTTCTTTATTCCCCCAATTAAATAATTGTTTTTAATTATTCAATTATATAATTTGTTCTCACCTTTCTTTCTAAATAAATAAATTTAATATTTTATTTATTTCTCCTATGTTGGCCACCTAAATTAAATAATCTTTATTATTTAATTTCCCTTATCAACATCTTTTTCTGTGCCAATCTTATCTTCCATCTCAAGTCTTTATCTATCCATGTCTTTCTTCTCTTAATTAACCTCCACCCTTGATTAAATTATTTTCTAATTTAATCTTGGCCCTTGATCATGATCCTTATTCTAGCCATTCACTTAACTCTCCTCTATAAAAGGAGACCTTTAAACCCTAATTCATAATTGACCTAATCATTCAATCATCATTCATCATCTTTCTCAAATTAAGCAAGATAGGGTTTTAGCATTCCAAGTCATCAAGATAGCTTTACAAGGCATTCAAGGGATGATTATTCATCCGTTGTTGCAACAATCCAAGATCCATCAGCATGGAAAGTTTCTAATTGCATTATGTTTCATTCTTCATTATTTTATTTCATCATTTGGTTTAATTACCTAAATGGGGTTTGACTAAGGCAAACCCCCAATCCTTAACAATCAACATTTTCTCTCTCTTCCTTTGTATGATTGTAGATTTAGGGGCTTGGATGGATTGGACATGATTGAAGAATAGGTTTCAAACTTGTTGGATTAATCTCCCTTTTGGAAAGGTCAAAATTTACACAAAAGTCACTTTTAGGGTTGAATTTGACAGTTTCAGAACCAGATACCTAGAGGAACAAAAAGTGCAAACTAAGAGCTTCCATTTCCACTTTCAAATTTTTAGAAAAGCCAAAGTGGACTAAGTTTCCAATAGTGGCGAATTAGTCCCGCTACACTTTTTTTTCAGAATTTTTTGTAGATTCAGATACCCATTTGGCTGAAATGGGCTCTAGAGCAGTTTTCCAAATTTGGGACTATGTCGCCCAACTTGGTGTAAGTGTCCTAGCTGACTAGAAAATTAGATTTTTTAGAATTTCAAAGACATTAGTAGTATTCATTCCAGCTTTTTCAGTTTCCAGGTGCACTCTTTCTATTTGGCTTCTTTATCTTGTTGTATATTGCATTTAATCTATCTTTTTGCATATCACAATGTGTTTTCAAACATCTTGCATTTCCATAGTTTAGCATTAGTAATCAATATATTTTATTAGTTTATTGCATTTAGAACATTAAATTTAGGCATATTTCATTCATATTGTATTAGTCTTGAGTGGAGACATTGTCTATTTTGGCCCATTTCTCTCCTTTTAGGTGAAAAACTCTAGAAGTGCAAGAGAACCTTGGGTGCCAAAATATTTGTCAACATAAATATAGGATGAGATATTGGTGAAATGTGTGTAAATAGATAGTGCAAAGAAATAGAGCAAGATAGATGTGAAATAGATGTGGAATAGTGTGCATATGATGCGAGTTTGGTAGATTAGTGTAAATTCTAAATGTTGAGTTTCTGGATGTAGTGAAATGAAGGTGTACTCTATCATTCATGCTTTTCTACAAGTGTTTGAGAAAATTATGGTGGAAATATCTGTTGCATTGAGATTTTCTTCTCTTTGTAACATATATCTTCTATCTTCTTTGTATTTATGTGGTAGTGAGCCCTTCAGGTGGTTAACCCTTGTTGGATAGTGAGTCCTATTTTAGTAATGAGCCTTTGTAATTAGTTTTTGATATTCCTTATATTGTGAGCTAATCCTCACCGTGGTTTTTCTCTTATTGGTTTTCCACATAAATCTAGTGTTATTGTGTGTGTGTGATGCTTTTTAGTTTTTGTCTTTGCACTTAATGGTTAATCATTTTAGTAGAGTAAATGATTTGTGATTGATTTAGTTTATGGTGAAAGTTTTAAGGATTAAAATTTGTTACAGCTGATTCACCCCACTTTAGTTGTGTTTTTCAACACTTAGTAATAAGAATAATGTGTATGCCAATACCTTGCCAACATATTTTACTCTAGGAAAAAGTACATGAAATATAATGCATGCAAATAATATTATAGGCCTCAATAATTTTATTATGTTAGGCCACCCATTTAGTATAAAAAAAGTAAAGCTTTATTTGTAAACATTAACTAATACAGTCATACATTTTTCCAAGGGTAAGAAGAATATGTCCTATGGAACTCTATCGAGCTCTATGTTACTCTTGGGTCTATTTGGAATTAGCCTCGATGAATTTCTATAGAATTTTGATGATCCTATCATAGTTAGATTTATAAGAGGCCTAAAAAAGAGTAGTAAATATATGTGTTTCATCTAACACCTAAGTATAAATCTATTATTTTTGTGCTAAAGAGAGTTCTAGCAATCTAGAAGGAAATATTATTTACAATTTATCACAAAAAATGTTGCCCAAGGGTGGAGGGAAGTAATTTTAAAGTAAAGGGAATAATTATCAAATTAAAAATATCTACTTTGCCAACCCACTTCTGAGAAAATTTATATCTTTATCTAATGTAGCCAAGAGAAGGAGATCTATCTATAAAACAATTGAATTTTTATCTATTGAAGACTTTATCTGAAATATTTGTAGAAGGTATTAGGAGAATCCAAATTGTATCTTTTAAAGAAGATTTATTTTATCATGAGCGAGGAAGAAATCATTAATGAATTGGTTGTTAATATTATATTGAAATAGGGTAAGTGAAAAAAGATGGGGGACCAAAAAGTGGCGTCCACACCACTTTTTGGCCCCCTATTAAACATAATGTGGTTACTTTATAATGTTAGTGTGTTATAATGTGCTTGTTACTTTTTTTAATTATAACTGGTTGCTTGAAATTATCTAAAGAATATCCAGTTCTTATGTTTGAAGATTTCAAGTAGTTGACTAACAAACATGAGTTAGCTATATCACTATTCTCCTTTGCACTTCAAATTTTGCAATACCTAGGGGTAACCCTCAACAATATCAATGGATTAATGCTTAATTCATATCAGAATATTGGCTTAACAAATATGCTCTCATAAAATATGGTAAGAATTGCATAGAAATATGTTAGTATGGGATAAATTATTGGAGACTTATGTAGTTACCGGCTTTGAGAACATAAACAAATCCAAAGAACAAACTAAAAACATAATTCAAATAATCTTCACTTAAAATGACCTTGGACTTGTAACTAGCATTCTTAGTTAGATTGGTGCCTTAAAACCTTGGCAACATATTCAAAATATCATGCAATTTTTTTTGAATAATAAACTGAAAATAATTCCAATAACATTAATGCCTTATAATATTGCTCTCTAAATTTAGATTTATAACCAATTCTTCTTAATAACAATCCTTGAGTAGTCGATAACTCTCAATATTTTAAATATAGCAATTTAATCCATTAATTTCATAGAATCTATATACAAGAAACATTCATTTGCATCTAAATGAAAATGATGAACATTAAAATATCCTTGATCAAATTTACGCAAAAGAGGAAAAAAATGCACATTGGAGATAATTTGTTTTGAATCTTTCACAATGTATTCAAATTTTGAAAGTGTATATTTCCATACATAAACTTTAGATTTGTATTTTCCTTCTTTCCCTAAAAAACCTAGACTAGACTAGAACAAACTAAGATAGAACCCTCTCTTTATAAAATATCCAAGATCCTTACATAATGGCTCAAAATTCCCTCTTATAGAGACAAGGGAGCAACAAGCTTAAAGTCATGGACACAAGTCACATTTTCATTTGACAACTTGTCTGAAGGATCAAGAAAAAACTAGTACAACTACTTTGTAAAATAAAAAAATGTAAAGATCTAGAAGAAAAAAATAGTTGTAGAGGCTGTTGCAGAATACATTCCTCTAATTTACATGATGAGATAAAATGAGGGGCACAATGATTTGTCAGTTTTATTTCTCTTCGCACGTTGCAAATGTATTTTCTAAAGGAAAAAAAGATGCTAAAATTCTCTTGACATGATTCAATTGGGAAGAATATTACCCCTCAATCTAGTTCTTTGCATCATAAAAAAAAATTACAAGACTTGTCTCTAACTTTATCAAGCTATCCATAGTAGCATTGCACTTGTCCATTACCATCTTCTAAAAAAATAGAACTCATAATGGGAAATAGGATACCATTGAACACAACTCTCCACACCTTGTAATCCTTTACCATTCCATCACTAGACAAAATTTTGGGCATAATGCTATGCTCAAGATATACAAAAAACTCCAAGGGTTTCTCCATAATAAGTTGATAACTCTCATGATAACTATATTGTCCTCAATAACATACAAATTCTCCAAATAACATACAATTAAATAGGAGCATCAATGTCAAAATTTTCTCTCTCCATCATCTTTTCAATTAACTATCTCCTAGGGCTCCAAATATCTTGAATGCTCTTGAGCCGAGCCTTTATTGGAACAAAAATAACATAAGCAACAAAAATTCTATTATAACCATTCTATGTTCTTTCTACGTGGCCTAAAATGCATGATAGCCTATGACCAACTTGAATCTATGTTTCTTTCCTCTCTACCTTTGAATTTTTCTCTACTTCTTTGCTCTTAGCAAGACCTACCCTCATCCTATAGGGTATCAACTTATTTAACAACAAATCCAAACCTTCTCTAGCAATAACTTGAAAATATAAGAAACTCAATGTAGATGGTAGGATAACATACTTTTTATAGTTCCTCAAATGTGTCTTGTCTAGGACTCATTCAACTACCAGATGATCCAAGAAGGAAATTCTATCTGAGACAAATTTAGGAAGAATATGGGGTACAACTGGGGAGCCATAAACCCTTATCACTATGGCATCTAAATAAAAGAACCAATCACCCCAATTTTGATAAAATCCAAACTTTGGATAGAGATCCTTTGGTCTAAGGAATCTCCTAACAACTTCTGAAAAACCCAAATCTATCCTTTGACATATATTACTTAAAATATTTTTGGCAAAGAACTCCTCAAAGATGTTGTAGTTGAAAATGTTAAAATTACTATCTCAGATATAAGTTCATTCTTATACATGAAGTAACTTATTCTAGGGATCATGGGATATGATCTACATACAAGGAGACAAAATATTCCTCCCAATGTAAAGTAGAATGTGGCATATTAGAGAATACCATTTAAAGTGGATGATATCCTCATTATCTTTAATGACACATAGGGATTTATGGATCCCAATTGAAATGTAAGAAACATAATCATATGGCTTGTTGACATCCTTGCTTTGGATATCCACCACCAATGCCATCACATTGACTGGTATTTGGGTCTTGCAATCTATTTCCAAGACCTAACATAGGGAAAATTAGGTTTACAAAAAGTAATCCTCAAAAATGTCATAATTAAAGTGTTCCAATTCCCCATTGGAAAACCTTCTCAATTCTCTCTTTTGATCTTGTTAAGAAAATGTGTCTAAACCTTGAAATTACATAAGGTACTATTGATACATAAGGTAATCTTCAACTGAAGATGACAAGAATGGGGTGGCTGTGGGGGGGATCCCCCCCATGAGGGGTCTAGGGGGATCATCCCCTCGACTGGGGTTCAGGGGAAGTGCACCTTGGCAAGGGAAACACCCTCAAAAGGATTTTTTTTTTATATTTTATTATTGTAAATTTGGACCGTTAATCATTATGTCTCATATCTAACAACCGATATTTTATTAGTTTGAATTTCCCTAGAAGGAAACCCTATTTTATGAGGGCATTTTATTATGGCTATGTATTGTGATGTATTCAGAGAGTCTAATAGTGGTTGTGTTGCCTCTAGATCTCTGAGTGATAATACTCCTGTGAGAAGCTTACTTTGCAAGTATATTGTAATCTTTGTGATTTTTGAATAATATATTGGGTAGATTTTGGAGTGCGGGGTTTTTCTCCTAGAATATTTTTCCCCATGTAAATCATTGTGTTGTGGTATGCATGATATTTATGTTTATTTCTATTTGAGTTTCTGTAACTATTAAAGATATGTAAAATTTTTGCATTATTCTCCTCTCAAGATTAGTGTAGGAAGTTGTTCCACTATCTTAGCTTCCTTCTAAGTGGTATCAGATCCTGATCACCTTTGGTTTCAGTTGTGGGTTGTTGGGTTTTTTGAGCTAATCCAAATTTGAGTGGGAGCTTGTGCAAAATATGCTTTGTGATCTTGTTGTAGGAATTTTTAGATGGAAAGTTCATCAAGGAGAATATAGGTGGATAAATTTTTTGGAAATAATTTTGAAATGTGGAAGCTAAAGATGGAGGATCTGTTGTTAAATCGAGATTTGTGGGATGATATTGATGAGAATGTTTCAAGATTTGCAGATCCTACTTAGGCTGCTCAATATGATGTTATGGATTGTAAATCCAAGGGTCTAATCAGATAGTGCTTGGAAGACTATTTTAATCAATGTCCATGAAGAGACCTCACACAAAAACTATAGAAGAAGCTTGGTGAGATGTATCAAGCCAAATATTTAGTGAACAACATTTTCTTGAGGAAGAAATTTTATTCCTTGAGAATGGAAGAGCATGGATGAATTATAGACCACCTATAATAATTCAATATGTTGGCAGCTCAATTGGCATCAGTTGGTGTCAAAATGGATGAGGAATAGAAATGTTAGATCTTGCTTTGTTCTTTGATTGATTAATGGGATTCTCTTGTTATGGCTATTGGGAATACTTCTATTATATTGAAGACTGAAGATGTAGTGGGTTCTTTGATTTCTAAAGAGATGAGGAGGAAGGTATCCATCAGTGCTAAGAAGGCCCTGAATGTTGATGGAAGGCCCAAGGAAAAATGCAAGAAGAATGAAAAGCATGAAAAATCCAAGTCCAAGGGGAGATCTAAGTCTCCTGGAAAGTCCAAAGTTATTTGCTGGAACTGCGGTAAGCATGGACATGTTCATAAGGACTACAAAGAAGAAAAGAAGAAGAAAAAGAAATTTGATTTTGATTTTGAGTTTGAGAAGGAAGATGGTGAGACATTCATTGCAGCTTTGGCAACTTGTGCAGGTAATGGTGCATGGTTAATTGACTTAGGTGCATCTTTCCATATGACCTTTAATAGATATTTTTTTTCTGAATATGAATAATTTGATGGAGGTAAGGTGTACTTGGTTGATGATTCTCATTTAGAAAATTTTGGCTGTGGGAAATTTAAAATCAGGTTTCTTGATGGTAGAATAAGAAGGATTAAAGTTGTGTTGCATATCCCTGGTTTAGCATGAATTTTTTTATCTATGACCAAAATAATAGATGCAGGTGTGTAGGTAGTATTTTCTGATGCAAGATGCAAGATGGTCATAGGTGCTATGGTGATTACTAGAGGTGTCAAATATGGAACACTGTATAAGCTTGATGCATACACTATTGAGTGCAATAGTACTTCTGTGAAAAGCAAGTCTGTGGAAGAAGTGAGAGTTTCACCTTCAGTAGATGGTCATGGCTTTTGGGTACCCAAGGGTGCTATTTCTTTTGAATTAAAGTTACCTACAGAGAAAACTATGTTATGGCACTAGACACTTGGCCACATTGGAGAAAAGGGTCTAAGGAACTTGAAAAATAAAAACCTTATTGAAGGTTTTTCTAATTGTAATCTTGAATTTGATTTCTGTGAGCATTGCATTTATGGAAAACAAAACTGCATTCAGTTTTACTTGAGTTCTCATAAATCTTGTGGTGTATTGGATTTTATTCATTTTGATTTGTTTTGTCATGTAGATGTTCCTTCAATTGGTAAATCCACATATTATGTTTCTTTTATTGATGATTATAGTAGAAGGACATGGGTATATTTTCTAAAAGGTAAATATGAAGTTTTCAGTTGATTTAAAGAATTTAAAGCAATGGTTGAGTTGTAGACTAGAAAGAAAATAAAATGTTTGAGGACTGATAATGGCAGTGAATTTTTCTCTAATATAAATTTTTGTAGATTATGTAAATATTGTGGTATTGATAGACAAAAGACAACTCCATATTCTCCACAACATAATGGAGTTATAGAAAAAATGAACAGGACACTAATGGGGAAGGCTAGGAGTATGTTGAGTGGTGTTGGACTAGAACAAAGGTTTTGGGTTGAAATTTTTGCCACTACTTGTTACCTAATTAACAGGTTTCCTACATCAGCTCTTGTTGATAAGAAACCTATAGTAGCATGGTCAAGCCACAAGAATTCATTAAGACATCTTAGAGTTTTTGGTTGTGAGGCATATGCATATGTGCCAAAGGAGAAGCAAACAAATTTGGAGAACAAGGCTATGAAATGTATCTTAATTGGATACAATTATGGTGTGAAAGGATACAAGCTTTGGGATCCTATTGTGCAAAAGGTAATACATGGTAGAAGTGTTATTTTTAGAGAAACTAAGCCTTCTCCTGTTACATTGCAGCCAAAACAAAGTAAATAGGAAGACGTGATTCAATTTCCTTCTACCCTTGAGAAAGTTGAATCAAGGCCCATGGATAGATAAGAAGTTGATTCTAGATTTGAATCTTTAGAAGAGGAGGAAGAACCTCCAACTTAGCTTTTTCGTAGGTCTACAAGGAATAGAAAACCACCTGATGATTGGAGATGTATTTTTTCTTTGAATACTAACATGGATGAACCCAAATCAATAGAAGAGACATTAGGAATGAATGATGCAAAATCTGGAAGATTGCTATGGATGAAGAAATGATAACTTTGAAAAAGAATGATACATGGGATCTTGTACCATTTCCTGAAGGATGAAGACATGTTGGTTGCAAATGGGTGTTCAAGTAAAAGATTGGTTTTGATGGAAGTATTGAGAAATATAAAGCAAGGTTGGTTACAAAAGGTTACTCTTAAGTTGAGGGTGTTGATTATGGTGAGATATTTTCTCCTATTGGAAAAATGACATCCATTAGATTTTTTGCTTTCTATTGTTGTTGATTATGATTTAGAGGTTGAGAAAAATGGATGTTAAAACTACTTTCCTTCATGGTGACTTGGAGGAGGATATTTATACAACAAAAGTATAGCACGACGTGGTGAAATGTAAAAGTAAATTGGTTTGCAAATTGAAGAAATATTTGTATGGTTTGAAATAGATTCCTAGGATGTGGTACCAAAAATTTGATACATATGTGTTGAGTTTAGGATTTGAGCATTCTAAATTAGATCACTATGTTTATTATAAAACTAAAGGTGATCATTTGCTATTTATTGTATTATATGTTGATGCTATGTTATTCATTGGTAAAGGGAAAGGTATGATTTTAGAATTAAAATCTCAAATTGCTACAAAGTTTGAAATGAAAGATCTTGGTGCAGCTAAACACATTCTTGGGATGGAAATTAGAAGAGAAGAGTGAACAAAAAGTTGTGGATTGGCCAAAGTAAGTATGTCAATTCAATTTTACAAAGGTTTGATATGCAAGATTGTAGACCATTGTGTGTTCCTGCTTTAGTTGGAACAAAGTTATCTATTTCAAATTGTCCAACATACCCATCAGAGATGGAAGACATGAGAAGAGTTCCTTACCAAAGTGTAGTTGGAAGTTTGATGTATGCTATAGTTTGTACTAGACCAGACATTTCCTAGGAAGTGGGAGTTCTTTCTAGATATATGTCTAATCCTGGTAGAGTTCATTAGGATGAAATATTTGTGTGGTACCTTAGATTATTCCTTATGTTATCACAATAATATGATTGAAGATGATATTTCCTTTGATATTCATGGTTATGTGGATTCAGAATGTGTAGGTGATGTTGATAGAAGAAGAACCACTAGTGCTTATGTGTTTACTTTATTTGATGGTGCAATTAGTTGGATGAGTAAGTGATAGGATGTGGTTGCTTTGTCCACTACTGAAGTAGATTTTATGGTAGCTACTCATGCTTGTAAATAAGCCATTTGGATTAAGAGACTATGTTTAGATATTGGAATAAAAAAAGGTGTAGTGACAATTTATTGTGGTAGTCAAAGTACAATATGTCTAGCCAAGAACTTGAAATTTCATGCTAGGACCAAACACATTGATGTACAATATCATTTTGTTAGAGATATGGTCGAAGCTGGTTAAGGTAGAGATTTTGATGAATTTTGCTTATTCTTTAACTAAGCCTTTGAGAATAGAGAAATTCAGATCGTGCTCAGAGACTATTGGCCTTTCGTCCCCTAGCAATTAAGAGATGATGATGACACACTTTCTTTATCCTTGCAAGGTGTTTGAAAAGTGGGAGATTTGTTAAGAAAATGTGTCTCAACCTTGCAATTACATAAGGTACTTTTTATACATAAGGTACTGTTCAATTAAAAATGACAAGGGGGGTGTGCAGGGATCGCCCCCATGAGGGGTTCTCCCGACTGGGGTCTAGGGGTAGTGTGCCCTAGTGGGGGCTTGAGGGCAGTGCCCTTGAAAGGAAAAATTTATTTATATTTTATTATTGTAAATTTTGACCATTCATCATTATGTCTCATATTTGACGGCTGATATTTTATTATATTGACTTGTCCTAGAAGGAAAACCTATTTTATGAGGGCATTTTATTACGATTGTGTATTGTGATGTATTCTAAGAGTCTGATAGTGGCCGTGTTGCCTCTAGATCTTTGAGTGATGATACTCTTATGAGAAGCTTGCTCTACAAGTATATTGTACTCTTTGTGATTTTTGAATAATATATTGGGTGCTTTTGGAGTGTGGGGTTTTTCTCCCAAAAGGGTTTTCCCTACGTAAATCATTGTGTTGTGGTATGTATGATATTTGTGTGTTTTTGTTTATGTTTTTGTAATTGTTAAAGATCTGTAAAAGTTTTGCATTATTCTCCTCTCAATATTAGTGTAGGAATTTGTTCTACTACCTTATCTTCCTTACAAATCTTTGGTCTTGAAGCTAGGTAACCATTTAACCATGTAGCTATCTCTTAATATCTGGAATTCTTTGGTTAATGATCCTAGGTATAATTGTAATTGAGCATTTTTATCAAGATTGAAGATCTCATAAATGTAATTTCTATCAAGGGTTTCAAAAGAAATACCTTTCACACTAAAAATACCCTCTTTTGTGGGTTATAATCCCTAGCCACAACTTTGATTAGCTAAAAATTGATAAAAATATTTGGGACAACCAACCTCCTAACTCCTAATCTCCATATGTTGCAAATTAGTCTATCAGTTAGATATTTTTTGAAACCATAATTGAAAAGGGTATAGCCATGAATTAAAATTATGGTATCTTTGCAACAATCATTTTTGTCAATTACCCTATTAGCTAAAATCCTAGAACCTCAACCAACTCTAGGTCTCTTCGATGATCCTAGTAATTGAGCCATTATGCCTTCATCTAAACCCATCTTAATCCCTCTTGAAGTTCCAACCATGGTTTCTAGGGTTAAGTTTTTTGATTATGGAATTAGGGCCTAGGGTTTTTTTCACTTCTTTAAATTTTATACCCAATTCAATTTATCTAAGGATCTAATTATTCCTTAAATTTTATAAATTCTCCTTATCATACCAAAATCATGCCTTTTTGGATGTAAGAAAGCAACAAGAAAGATAAAACCACTTACTATTTAATTACAACAAACCTCCAAAAATATTTTGAAAATCCTTGTTATGCCATAAATTACTACAACCTTTGCTCTTAGAATATTTTTTCAATCAAAATAACAAATATAGATACAATTATGTAGAGATATATAAGTGAATTGGTAGGAAAAAGGCCAAAATATCCATCAATGTTTGCATGCACGAAGGCATGCCCTAGAAGTAGATGTTTTCCATTTTGAATGTGGATTGTTGATCTTTGGGAGATCAATAGTTATCACAAACATTTGAAATTCCCTTCACAAAATGAGAAACACCTTTTAAATATTGAAATAATAGACACATGTCACCATTTTAGGGCTTTGTGGAGACAAAAAGAACTAGCAAGCCACTCCATGAAGATGAAAACTTTCACAAAATTAAGGACAACATCTCTTGATCAATCACCTTTGCAACATCAATACCTTTCACATTGATATTTATCTTCAACACCTCTGTTCAACAACTTTTGCTATCTTCAACACACATCCACACACACATATACTCACATCCACACTCACACATATACATTTGAACACTCATACCTACTCATACATCATCACAACTAACCCCATGATCTCCACAACATCACCATTGAACTAATCCTTTCTAGATTTCATTATCAAAAAAAAATTTGTTGGGAAAATGTGTCTCAACCTTGCAATTATAAATGATTTATTGATAGGATGTTTGTTGGTATGTGGTGACTAATCATGAAAATACTATACTCTCTTAACTAGACATGGGGTTCAGAGTAACACCCCAATTATTTCTTCTGTTAACACGTCAAGGTTTTTTCTCACTGGCACACCAAGGTTTTTTTGTTAACACGTCAAATGAAAAATGAACTTGTAAAACCATAATTCTAGAAGGTTCCAAAAAGCTTGTTATAAACAGGTGGAATGTATGTATATGGGGGTGTATTCTGAGAGTCTGATAGAGGTCGTGTTGTCTTGATCTTTGGTGGTGATACTCTTGTGAGAAGCTTGCTCTGTAAGTATATTGTAATCTTTTGAATTTTGAATAATATATTGGGTGGCTTTTGGAGTGTGGGGTTTTTCTCCCAAAAGGGTTTTCCCCACATAAATCATTGTGTTGTGGTATGCATGATATTTGTGTTTATTTCTATTTAAGTTTTTGTAACTGTTAAATATATGTAAAAGTTTTGCATTATTCTCCTCTCAAGGTTAGTGTAGGAAGTTGTTTTGCTACCTTAGCTTCCTTACAAGTGGTATAAGAGCTTGATCACCTTTGGTTTCAGTTGTGGGTCATTGGGTTTTTTGAACTAATCCAGATTTGAGTGCGCACAAGATAGATACTTTGTGATCTTGTTGCAATAATTTTTAAATGGAAAGCTCATCAAGAGAATAGAGGAGAATTTTTTTTGAAATAATTTTGAGATGTGGAAGCTAAAGATGGAGGATTTGTTGATAGATCAAGATCTATGGGATGTTCTTGATGAGAATTTTTCAAGGCCTGTAGATCAGGGATGTAGGATGCAAGATGGTTAGAGGTGCTATGGTGATTGCTAGAGGTGTCAGATATGGGACATTGTATAAGCTTGATGCATGGATTGTGGAGTGCAATAATACTTTTGTGAAAAGAAAGTTTGTAGAAGAAGTGAGGGTTTCACCTTTAGTAGATGGTCATGGATTTTAGGTACCTAAGGGTGCTCTTTTTTCTGAGACAAAGTTATTTGAAGAGAAAACTATGTTATGGCACCAGAGACTTGGCCGCATTCGAGAAAAGGGTCTAAGGACCTTGAAAAATAAAAAAACTTGTTGATGGTTTATCTGATTGTAATCTTGAATTTGATTTATGTGAGCATTACATTTATGGAAAAAAAATGTGTCCAGTTTTACTCGAGTTCTCATAAATATTGTGGTGTATTGGATCTTACTCATTATGATGTATTTGGTCTTGTAGTTGTTCCTTCAATTAGTAAATCCATATATTATGTTTCATTTATTGATGATTATAGTAGAAGGACATGGGTATACTTTCTAAAGAGTAAATCTAAAGTTTTCAGTCGATTTAAAGAATTTAAAGCAATGGTTTAGTTGCAGACAAGAAATAAAATAAAATATTTGATGATTGATAATGGTGGTGAATTTTTCTCTAATCATTTTGATAGATTCCGTAAAGATTTTGGTATTCATAGACATAAGACAACTCCGTATTCTCTGCAATAGAATGGAGTTATAGAAAGAATGAACAAGACACTGATGGAGAAGGCTAGGAGTATGTTGAATGGTGCTAGCCTAGAACAAAGATTTTCTTGGGAAAATGTGTCTCAACCTTGTAATTATATAATGATTTATTGTTGGTAGGATGTATATATATTTTTATATATATTTCCTAGTTACACTAATAGGTGTATACAATGGCATAAGGGGGGAGAGTGGGATGCATGTAAACATTTTTTTGTTAAAATTTTCAGGAAACTTCTAAAATGACCGACATAGATTAGATAAATCATACATTGTAAATCTAGACCGTTAATTATTAGGTTTTAGATCTAATGGTGGATATTTTGTTGGATTGTCTTTCCCTAGAATGTAATCCTATTTTATGAGGGCATTGCATTACGACTATGGTAGGGGGAGACAGTGATGTATTCTAAGAGTCTAATAGCAATCATGTTGTCTCTTGATCTCTAAGTGGTGATACTCCTGTGAGAAGCTTGCTCTACAAGTATATTCTAATCTTTGTGATTTATTGAATAATAGATTGGGCGGCTTTTGGAGTGTGGGGTTTTTCTCTCGAAAGGGTTTTCCCTACATAAATCATTGTGTCGTGGTATGCATGATATTTGTGTTTATTTTTATTTAAAATTTTGTAACTGTTAAAGATCTGTAAATGTTTTGCATTATTATCCTCTCAAGATTAGTGTAGGAAGTTGTTCCGCTACCTTATCTTCCTTACAAGTGGTATCAAAGCTTAATCACCCTTTGGTTTCAATTGTGGGCTGTTAGGTTTTTTGAAATAATCCAAATTTGAGTGAGAGCTTGTGCAAAAGATAATTTGTGATCTTGTTGCAAGAATTTTTAGACAGAAAGTTCATCAGGGAGAATAGAGGTGGATAAATTTTTTGGAAATAATTTTGAAATGTGGAAGCTGAAGATGGATGATCTGTTAATAGATAGAGATCTGTGGGATGCTATTGATGAGAACATTTCAAGGCTCATAGATCCTACTCAGGCTGCTCAATATGATGTTATGGACCATAAAGCCAAGGGTCTAATCAGATTATGTTTGGTAGACCTATTTTAATTAATTTCCATGAGGAAACCTCTACATAGAAACTATGGAAGAAGCTTGGTGAGATGTATCAGGCCAAATATTTAGTGAACAAGATTTTCTTGAGGAAGAAGTTGTATTCCTTGAGAATGGAAGAGGGTGGATGAATCACAGACCACTTGGAAGCATTCAATATGCTGGTGGCTCAATTGGCATCCATTGGTGTCAAAATGGATGAGGAGGAGAAATGTCATATCTTTCTTTTTTCTTTTCTTGATTCGTGGGATTCTCTAGTTATAGCTATTGGGAGTTCTTCTGTTATTTTAAAGACTAAAGATGTGGTGGGTTCTTTGCTTTTTGAAGAGATGAGGAAGGTATCCATCACTTCCAAGGAGGCCCTAAATATTCGTGGAAGACCTAAGGAAAAAGGAAAGAAGAATGAGAAGCGAGAAAACTTCAAGTCTAGGGGGAGATCTAAATCTCTTAGAAAGTCCAAAGTTATTTGTTGGAACTACTGTAAGCCTCAAAGTGTTCATAGGGAATGCAAAGAAGAAAGGAAGAATAAAAAGAAGAAATTTGACTATGATTTTGTGTTCGAGAAGGAAGATGGTAATACATTGATTGCAACTTTGGAAACTCGTGTAGGTAATGATGCATGGTTAATTGAATCAGGTGCTTCTTTCCATATGACCTTTAATAAAGAAATTGGTTTTCTAAATATGAAGAATTTGATGGAGGTAAGGTGTACTTGGGTGATGATTCTCATTTAGACATTGTTGGCCATGGTAAAGTTAAATTTAGGTTTCCTGATGGTAGAATGAATTTAGGATTAATAGTGTGTTGCATATCCTTGGTTTAGCACAAAATTTATTATTTGTGAGAAAACTAACAGATGTAGGTGTGTAGGTAGTATTTTTTGATGCAGGATGCAAGATGGTCAGAGGTGCTATGTTGATTGATAGAGGTATCATATATGACACATTGTATAAGCTTGATGCATACACCACTGAGTGCAATAATACTTCTATGAAAAGAGAGTATGTGGAAGAAGTGAGGGTTCCACCTTTAGTAGATGGTCATGGCTTTTGGGTACCCAAGGGTTGTCTTTCTTCTGAATCAAAGTTACCTATAGAGAAAACTATGTTATGGCACTAGAGACTTGGCCACATTGGAGAAAAGGGTCTAAGGACCTTGAAACATAAAAACCTCTTTGAAGGTTTGTCTGATTGTAATCTTGAATTTGATTTATGTGAGCATTGCATTTATGGAAAACAAAACTGAGTTTAGTTTTACTTGAGTTCTCATAAATCTTGTGTGTATTGGATCTTATTCATTTTGATGTGTTTGGTCTTGTAGATTTTCATTCAATTGGAAAATCCACATATTATGTTTCATTTATTGATGATTATAGTAGAAGGAAATGCGTATTTTTTCTAAAGAGTAAATCTGAAGTTTTCAATCAATTTAAAGAATTTAAAGCAATGGTTGAGTTGCAGATTGGAAAGAAAATAAAATGTTTGAGGATTGATAATGGTGGTGAATTTTGATCTAATGATTTTGATAGATTATTTAAAGATTATGGTATCCATAGATAAAAGAAAACTCCATATTCTCCACAACAAAATGGAGTTGTAGAAAGAATGAATAGGAAAGTGATGGAGTGGTGAGTGGTGCTAGCCTAGAACAAAGGTTTTGGGTTGAAGCTCTTGCCACTGCCTGTTACCTAATTAACAAGTCTCCTACATCATCTCTTGTTGATAAGATGCCTATAGAGGCATGGACGGGTTGCAAGATTTCATTAAGAAATCTTAGAGTTTTTGGTTGCGAGGCATATGCACATGTGCCAAAGGAGAAGTAAACAAAGTTGGAGAACAAGGCTGTGAAATGCATCTTCATCAAATATAGTTATGGTGTGAAAGGATACAAGCTTTGGGAACCTGTTTCACAAAGGGTAATATATAGTAAATAGGAAGATGTGATTCAATTTCCTTCTACACCTGAGAAAGTTGAATCGACGCCCAAGGATAGACAAGAAGTTGAGGAGAGCTTATCTGGCTCTGGATCTTCAGAAGAGGAGGAAGAACCTCCAAATCAACTTGTTCATAGGTCTACAAGGAATAGACAACCACCTGAAAGGTATACACCTGATGATTGGAGATGCATTTTTTCTTTGAATACTAACATGGATGAACTTAGATATATAGAAGAGGCATTAGGTACAAATGATGTAGAATCTTGGAAGATTTTTGAGGATGAAGAAATGGCATCTTTGAAAAAGAATGATACATGGGATCTTGTACCATTTCTTGAAGGGCAAAAACCTATTGGTTGCAAATGGGTGTTCAAGAAAAAGATTGGTTCAAATGGAGGTATTGAGAAGTTAAAATCAAGGTTGGTTGCAAAAGGTTACTCTCAAGTTGAGGGTTTTGATTATGGTGAGATATTCTTTCTTGTTGCAAAAATGACATCCATTAGATTTTTTCTTGCTATTGTTGCTGCTTATGATTTAGAGGTTGAGCGAATGGATGTAAAAACTACTTTTGTTCATGGTGACTTGGAGGAGGATATTTATATGACACAACCAAAGCACTACGTGGTGAAAGGTAAAAGTAAGTTGGCTTGCAAATTGAAGAAATATTTGTATGGCTTAAAATAAAGTCCTAGGATTTGGTACCAAAAATTTGATACATATGTGTTGAGTTTGGGATTTGAGCATTCTAAATCAAATCATTTTGTTTATTATAAAATAGATGGTGATCATTTCCTATTTATTGCATTATATGTTGATGATATGCTATTTATTAGCAAATGGAATTGTATGATTTTATAACTAAAATCTCAACTTGTTGCTAAATTTTAAATGAAAAACCTTGGTGCATCTAGACACATTCTTGGGATGGAAATTAAAAGAGATAGAGTGAATAGAAAGTTATGGCTTGGTCAAATAACATGCAAGATTGCTTATGCCAATTCAATTTTACATAGATTTAACATGCAAGATTGCTTATGCCAATTCAATTTTACATAGATTTAACATGCAAGATTGTAGACCATTGTATGTTCCCCTTTTTGTTGGAACAAAGTTATCTATTTTAGATTGTCTAGCATCTCAATCATAGATGGAAGACATGAGCAGAGTGACTTACTAGAGTGTTGTTGGAAGTTTGATGTATGCTATGGTTTATACTAGACCAGAAATTTTCGGGAGAGTGTGGGAGTTCTTTCCAAATATATGTCTAATCATAGTAGAGTTCATTGGGATATAGTTAAAAGAGTCTTTAGATATTTGTGTGGTACCTTAGATTATTCCTTATTTTATCATAGTAATGTGACAAAAGATGAGTTTTCCCTTGATATTCATTGTTATGTTGATTCAGATTGGGTAGGTGATGTTGATAGCAAAAGATCCACTAGTGCTTGTGTTTACTTTATTTGGTGGTGCAATCAGTTGGATGAGTAACCTATAGGCTATGGTTGCTTTGTCCACTACTGAAGTAGAGTATATGACAAATACTCATGCTTGTAAAGAAGCCATTTGGTTTAAGAGACTATGTTCAAATATTGAAATAAAATAAGGTATAGTGACAATTTATTGCAAAAATCAGAGTGTGATATGTCTAGCCAAAAACCTGACATTTTATGTCAGGACCAAGCACATTGATGTACAATATCATTTTGTTAAAGATATGGTCAAAGATGGTAGGCTGAAGTTGGTTAAGGTAGATACTTTGATGAATGTTGTTGATTATTTAATTAAGCCTCTAAGCATAGAGAAGTTTAGTTGGTGTTCAGAGACTATAGGCCTTTCAACCCCTAGCAATTAAGAGACAATGTTTACTCCCTCCCATTGCTCTTGCAAGGTGTTCAAAAAGTGAGAGATTTGTTGGGAAAATGTGTCTCAACCTTGCAATTATATAAAAATTTATTGTTGATAGGATGCATATATATTTATATATGTCCTAGTTACACTGATAAGTGTTAACAATGGTATAAGGGGGGAGAGTGGGATGTATGTAAACATTTTTTTGTTAAATTTTTTAGGAAACTTCTAAAATGGTCAACATAGATTAGATAAATGATACATTGTAAATCTAGACCATTAATTATTAGGTTTTAGATCTAATGGTGGATGTTTTGTTGGCCTATCTTTCCTTAGAATGTAATCCTATTTTATGAGGGTTCTACATTATGGATGCAACAAAGAGCGACAATGATGTATTTTGAGATTCTGATAGAAGTCATGTTGTCTCTTGATCTTTGAGTGGTGATACTCCCGTGAGAAGCTTGCTTTGCAAGAATATTGCAATCTTTGTGATTTACTGAATAATATATTGGAAGGATTTTGGAGAGTGGGGTTTTTATCTCGAAAGGGTTTTCCCCATGTAAATGACTGTGTGACGGTATGCATGATATTTGTGTTTAAAATTTTGTAACTTTTAAAGATCTGTAAATGTTTTACATTATTCTCATCTGAAGATTAGTGTAGGAAGTTGTTCTGCTACCTTAGCTTCCTTTTGGGTTTTGGGTTGAAGTTGTTGCCTCTGCCTGTTACCTGATTAATAGGTCTCCTACATCAACTCTTGTTGATAAGATGCCTATAGAGGCATGGTCAAGTTGCAAGACTTCATTAAGAAATCTTAGAGTTTTTGGTTATGAGGCATATGCACATGTGCCAAAGGAGAAGTGAACAAAGTTGGAGAACAAGGCTATGAAATGTATCTTCATTGGATATAGGTATGGTGTGAAAGGATACAATCTTTGGGATCATGTTTCACATAAGGTAATACATAGTAGAAGTGTTATTTTTAGAGAAACTAAGCCTTCTTCTATTACATTGCAGAAAAAAAAAGTAAACATGGAGATGTGATTCAATTTCCTTCTACACCTGATAAATTTGAATCGAGGCCCTAGGATAGATAAGAAGTTGAGGAGAGCTCATCTAGCTATGGCTCTTCAAAAGAGGAAGAAACTCCAACTTAGCTTCTTTGTAGGTCTACAAGGCATAAACAACCACATAAAAGGTATTCACTTGATGATTGGAGATGTATTTTTTCTTTGAATAAGTTAACATTGATGAACCTAGATTTGTGGAAGAGGTACTAGGTATGAATGATGCAAAATCCTGGAAGATTTCTATGGATGAAGAAATAACATCTTTGAAAATGAATGATACATGGGATCTTGTACCATTGTGTGAAGGATGAAAACCTGTTGGTTGTAAATGGGTGTTCAAGAAAAAGATTGGTTTAGATGGAGGTATTGATAAGTACAAAGAAAAGTTGGTTGCAAAGGGTTACTGTCAAGTTGAGGGTGTTGATTATGGTGAGATATTTTCTCCTATTGCAAAAATGAAATCCATTAGATTTTTTCTTTCTATTGCTACTTCTTTTGATTTAGAGGTTGAGCAATTGGATGTGAAAACTACTTTCCTTCATGGTTATTAGGAGGAGGATATTTATGACATAGCCAAAGCACTACATGGTGAAAGGTAAAAGTAAGTTGGTTTGCAAATTGTAGAAATCTTTGTATGGATTAAAACAAGGTCCTAGGATGTGGTACCAAAATTTTGATACATATATGTTAAGTTTGGGATTTGAAAATTCTAAATTAGATCATTGTATTTATTATAAAACTGATGGTGATCGTTTCTTGTTTATTGCATTATATGTTGATGATATGCTATTTATTGGTAGAGGGAAAGGTATGATTTCAGGACTAAAATCTCAACTTTCTATTAAATTTGAAATGAAATATCTTGGTGCAGATAAACATATTATTGGGATGGAAATTAAAAGAGATAGAGTGAACAAAAAGCCATGGATTGGCTAAAGCAACTATGTCAACTTAATTTTATAGAGGTTTGATATGCAAGATTGTAGAACATTGTGTGTTCTTGTTTCAGTTGGAACAAATTTATCTATTTCATATTGTCCAAAATATCCATTAGAGATGGAAGAAATGAGAAAAGTGCCTTAATAGAGTGCAATTGTAAGTTTGATGTATGCTATGGTTTGTACTAGACTATAAATTTCCCAAGCAGTGGGTGTTCTTTCCAAATATATGTCTAATCCTGGTATAGTTCATTAGGATGCAGTTAAAAGAGTCTTCAAAGATTTGTGCGGCACCTTAGATTATTCATTATGTTATCATAGTAATATGACTAAAGATGATATTTCCCTTGATATTTATTCATGGTTATGTGGATTCAGATTGGGCAAGTGATGTTGATAGCAAAAGATCCACTAGTGCTTATGTTTTTTCTTTATTTGGTGGTGCAATTAGTTGGATAAGTAAGTGATAGGACACAACTACTTTGTCCACTATCAAAGAAAAGTATATGAAAACTAATCATGCTTGTAAAGAATCCATTTGTCTTAAGAGTCTGTGTTCAAATATTGGAATAAAACAAGGTGTAATGACTATTTATTGTGATAGTCAAAGAGCAATATGTCTAGCCAAGAACTCAACATTTCATGCCAAGACCAAGCACATTGATGTATGGTATCATTTTGTTAAAGATATGGTTGAAGATGGTAGGGTGAAGTTGGTTAAGGTAGAGACTTTGATGAATGTTGTTGATTATTTAACTAAGCATGTGAGCACAAAGAAGTTTAGAGACTATGGGCCTTTCAACCCCTAGCAATTAGAGATGATGATGACACCCTTCTATTGTCCTTGCAAGGTGTTCAACAAGTGGGATATTTGTTGGGAAAATGTGTGTCAACCTTGCAATTATATATTATTTATGTATAGGATGTATGTTGGTATGTGGTGATTGATCATGCAAATATTGTACACTTATAACAAGATGTGGTGTTCAGAGCAACACCCCAATTTTTTTCACTGACACATCAAGGTTTTTTCTCGTTGACACATCAAGGTTTTTCCATTAACATGTCAAATGAAAAATGGCCTTGTAAAATCCTAATTATAGAAGGTTCCAAAAAGATTGTTATAAGTAGGTGGGATGTATGTAGATGAGGGTGTATTTTGAGAGTTTGATAGCGGTCATGTTGTCTTTTGATCTCTGGTGGTGATACTCTTGTGAGAAGCTTTCTCTACAAGCATATTGTAATATTTTTATTTTTGAATAATATGTTGGGCGGATTTTGGAGTGTGGGGTTTTTCTCCCAAAAGGGTTTTCCCCACGTAAATCATTGTTTTGTGGTATGCATGATATTTGTGTTTATTTTTGTTTAAGTTTTCGTAACTGTTAAAGATCTGTAAAATTTTTGCATTATTCTCCTCTCAAGGTTAGTGTAGGAAGTTGTTTTGCTACCTTAGCTTCCTTACAACTTTCATGGTTATCTTTGTTTTCACATTATATTTTATGAAAATCCTTACACAAAGAATCCATACTTCAATAATCTTTATCTTACATTTATATCCTTTGCAATACTTCAAAAATTTTCTTCTTTGTCATCCAAGATGAAACATATAACATGAAACATGCAACAACCACAACAAGTTATCTCCCAAGACATATGAAGTGAGTAGAAATCAAACATGGTTAAAAAAAAAGAGATAATCGAGAGCTATTTTAACTTAGAAAATTTCTTCACACTAGTGTACACTTCCAAACACCTAACACAATCTTCTCAACATACCAAGTCAACCCAACAAACACCTAACCTTCTATACATCAGCTCCAGACTGAAAGTGATACTAGAGAGACCAAATAACATCATGTGAATCATTTTACAAACATTATATATGATATACAAAAATATTCTCATATACTCCTTTCACAACTTTAGGCTACTTCATGTTGGCACAAACAAACAAACACTGAACCAAACATTTTTTGCAAACTATGAATACACAGTCTTGAAATATAACATTGAAAACTAGATTTGTAGTACTCCTCAACACCTGAAACTGGAAACTATAGTCAATTTGAACTTATCCTTCAAATGACAAAGCCAAATATTATAATGTGGTGAAATACAGTGAAATACGGTGGCTTTTACGTTCTCCCACTAACAATTCTAAATAGCAACATGATCTGCCCTTACTTTGCAAACTCTAGAGAACCTCTATGTCACATCTTATAATTTGAAACTTGAATCATGCATACCTTTCATTTGTATCTGAATATCCTCCAATCTACAAGATCACATCTTCAAATGTAGAGAAATGTGAAGCATTCCTTTGATCCTTTTTGATTGCAACCACAATGTGCTGTTGTCTTCACTTTGCTAGCTTTGGAATATTTTGTGGTAAATTTTATGCACTAAAATTAGGAACATACATACTTCACAGCTATTATTGTCTAACTTCCAAACCGCAAGGCCATATCTTTAAATGTGGAGGAATGCAAAGCATTCTCTCGACCTTCTTCAATATAAATTCTTTTCTTTGATTGCTTGAAATATTACATACTTTATTTCATCTCTTATGCAATTCTTTACATCAAGGGACAAAGTATACAACATTCAAAACACCATAGACAACAATTACAACTCTTTTCATCACAAACAAGAAACCAAAACTTCTTCATATCAACATACACTTCAACCTATCAAATTTCACCTATTCATGAATTTTAGAAGATATGGTACAACTATGTATAGCATTCTCATGACATTCATCACCAAGTCATTCTCCTCACAACACTTCTAAGTATCACTCCTTAGTGTGATACTTTGGACCGCCCCTTTGAAATCTTACTCTTTTGACATATTTGATCACTACTCTATTTGTATCACATGCAACCTTCCACAATACCACTTTGTTGACATCAATGAAAACACAAGCAATAAAACATTGAATGATATGAAAGCTTTTGGAATAGCCTAACTCCTCTTTATTATTTTACATGATGGTGGCTGTGGAGTTGGCCTATAAATGGGCTTGGATCTCCTAGGCCTCTTATTCCTTTAGTTAGATGTACTCACACAACCCAATTTCATATTAGATGGATCTAAGGGTTTTATGGATTTTATGTTAAAAATATATGGTTATTCATATCCATGATGTTCCATTATTCTAGATTAACTATTATGGTTGTTTTTCAAAATTGTGGGTCTTCCAGATGATAAGTGGATATGGATTTTCACGTGTATTTGTAAACACAATGGTTTTGCAATTTTTACATGGTTAATCAAAACTTGCGTTTTATAGATTTGCAAATGAATTATCTTTCAGATTACTCCCTTAGGTTATATGGATGCAAGATGTAGGTTTTCATGTATGCTTTATGCATGGTATGAGGAGGTTTATAACTTTCTCGTTAACGAAATATTGGTTTTACCATTGGTGATTTTTTGATGGTTGTGAAGTTGTTATAAGCTTTTGGATAACCTACTTCCTCTCAAGGTTTTATAGTTTTCCCATGCTCTATAAGTTGTGGGTTTGTGTAGACCTGGATTATTCACTTGTTTAGATGAAATATGTGTGATCTATTATTTTGAATGTTTAAGTGGTTTCAGATTTACACAAATAATTTTACAAGTTTTACATGTTAAGAAAAATCTATGGGTTTGTATATCTATGGAAATATTGTGTTTAGACTGTTTAAGTTATATAGATAAAAACAATCACAAATTTACATGAATTTTTAATTAGTTCCTTGATTGTGGTACTTAGTTGTGGATTTGTTTGAAAAATCAGATCTACTGGTGATTTGGTGTCCGAGTTTTGAAATCTACATGATATTTCCTTTAATATCTTAGTTTTTCATGTTACTAATATGATGATGGGTTTGTATGTTTCAATGTTTGATATCTACAGGTTATGTAGTTGTATGGGCTGATCACCCATTTGGTTTTAGTGGGTTGAATAATGTGTGGATTGTCTATATACATGAGATTGATTCAATGTTAATGTAGAATTCATTAGTTGACATTGTTTTTGGTCACTTGTATATTGGTATGTGTTGCATTAGGATGACATAATGTATGTTAAGTGCTTGAAGAGTCAATTATGGGACTTGTAACATGTGGTTGTATCTTCTTGTCTTGGAGATCTTGGTTCTCCTTGTTCTCTAGAGATGATGGGATTGCAGTTGAGTGTGTGTGGACCATGGGTAATATTCATTTAGGTATTTTTAGGTGAAGCAAGAATCTTTAGAGAATTTTGATAATTTGGAACTCTTGATAGAAGGAGCTAGTAAGTTAAGGGAATTATCACAACAAGAAGATGAATCTATTCTAGAATTTGATAGGAGGTTCAAGGAAGTAACCTAGAGGTTAGATGAACCATTGAATGATAAAAAAAGAGAGTGGTTCCTCTTCAAAATAACCCAAGAACTCAAAAAATACTTAGATGGTAGATACTTTGCCTCTTACTCATAATTAGTCATGTTAGCTTGCTAGATAGAAGGCTAGTCAATATAGAAAATGGAGAAAGAAAAAGAAAATAAGATGGGACAATTGTAACTAGAAATGGACCAACTATGACTAAGACAAGAAATCATGAAACATGAGATAGGACTATAGAGGCCTAATATATGGCGCTCATATTATGGAAAAGAGGGGCATATGTGAAACGAATTTCCAATGAAAGTTTGAGAGAATAAGGAAAACACACTAAGGCTAGAGCTCTACACAATTAGAAAACTAAACCCACTATATTGTGGCATTTATGGAGAATGGGATGACCACAAGACAACATATTACTTGACACATAAATTTTTGGTGAAAGAAGAACCAAAATACGATAGGGAAATTGCTTATGTAAATGGATTAGCAGAAGGACCGTTGTACACACAAGATCATGGGGATAGGGTTCTGCCATGGAAGAAAAACTAGAGAAACACCAATACTATTCAAAGTATAAAACCATACAATGAAAATGGCCTATTTTGGGGAGGAAGAGGCCATGGTTGAGGAAGAGGAAGACAAGAAGATTCCACCTACTTCAATTACAAAAAACCATGGCATTTTTCCATGGAATGTTGGAGTGAAAGGATAAAATATTATGGATTTTATAGTCAGGAGGATCATGAAATGTTCAACTATGAGAAGGCATGCCAACATTATAAGAATACATAACCACAAGGTTAGAATGATAAACAATAGGACTAAAATTCAACTAGGGGGCAAAAGGATCCTCCACAAAGTAGCTAAGAACCATGCAAAATAACCAAGAAGGTACCACAAGGCTGAAAAGGATGAGGGATATACCATATAGGAGAGTAGTACCAAAGAGGAATACCATATATATTCCAGGCCTAAGAAAAAGGGTAAGGAAACAATGGTAAGCATATAGGGTACTGATACTAGTAGGCCAAGTACAATAGCCATGAAGGAGGAAAGCTCTGAAGGGGAAGAAGTATTCCACCCTACTAAACAACAACATGATCAAATATTAGAAAAAACCAAGATAATCATTGAGCAAGAGCAAGAAAAGGAGAGAGCATAATAGTTATTTTTAGAACAAGAGGTGAAATCACTCAAACAACTAGCACAAATGGCATGAAAACATTATTTAATGAAAAAATTGAAACAAATTAGAAAGTACTAGAATAAAAATAACATTTTGCAAGTTTGAACAGTAGGAAAATACTGAAAGAGTAGACCTACAAGTATTGATCTCCATATTCATTACAAAAATATCCCTAAGGTGACAATTGATTTAGGATCAGATGTAAACTTAACTCTAAAGATAATGTAGGATTGTCTAGGGAAACTGGTACTAGATCCCACACCATACAATATTAGCTTAGTAGATGGTACTAGGATGAAGACTTTAGGCACCTAGAGGAATGTGGAATTCAGTGTGAAAGGGATAAACCAAATGGTAGAATTTGAAATGGTTACAATGAAGGAAACCTTTGATTTATTTTATGCATTATTCAGATTATGATGGTTTGTAGATTTTTGAGGAGTAATTGATGCTAGGATGTGTTGATGGTGTTTTCTGCATAGAAACAACTCAAACAGAATATAGAATCCTATCTCTCTTGAAAGGTAAATCTCTATCAGCAAGCCTCAAGAGATAACCCCAAGGTCTCTAATGTTAGGTCTTGACAATGCATAAACAACTCAGTGATAAATGTGAAAATTCTGGTAATCACAAAGGGAACTTACTACAAGCGAAATAATGAATCTTGATTTATCAGATCTAGCAATATAATGATACTTTAATTCAAAATCCGACTTCAATAATCAAAGAAATAGAAAAAGATAAGGGTTTCAAGGAGATTTCTAGATCTAATACTAAACCTAAGATTAACAATGAAAATGCCCAACAGTCAAAATGGACCAATAACTCAAAACAAATTTCTACTTGACCCAGATGAATCTGCAATCTTGTAGAAACAGTGCAATCTTCTAAGGTAGTAAGATTTTCAAATCATGAACATTCATTCAGATAATCCTATTGCAACTGAAATGAATAAACCCTCATAATCAAACTAAGCACAATGAATATAAAGTCCAGGCTAACTTTGCAAAGCAACTAACAATCAGTTGGTTGCGAAAAGTATGGACTGAGGGATTACTGCAACATTCAAGTATCAAATCACAAAAATTATTGAATCAAATCTAATCTAAATATTAACCAACTCAAAGCAATTTTAAAGATGGAAAAACAAGAACCATGCAAGACAAAAGAATACAAGTATGACACCAAATCACAATGTCATTTCTTGCATTCAAATTGTCCACTGTAGCAACAATTCCAACTTTTTGTTACAATATTTTCTTGAGAACAACTATTCACTAACCCTAGCTCTACTTAGTTCACTTCTAACTACTTTGATCTATTCTACTTCTATCTTCTAACTTCTTAACCCTTGCAAATGAGGTGAAATGCCCAATATATAGAATCCCCCCAAAACAACTCGTCGGCCTAGCAAGTGCTTCACAACATTAATGGCACAACCAACCCAGCCAAGAGAAACTCAAAATAAGTCAAATAAGCATTAAATGCACTTCCATCCAAGTCAGCTCGGGATCCACAATGTAGTTCGGACCAAAGCACGGGAAGATAATAGGGAAGCACAAATCGCGATGTAGCCTACCATTAACTCCCTTCCTTATCATCTGTATTTCGACCCAACACTTCATGAACTCTCAAAAGTGTCCCATCCAAGTCAGCTACTGGTGGCAAAGGAAAAACCCTAAGTCGATTTTCAATGGACACAATATCTTCTCTTGACCACTTGACCAACTTATCCCAATCCACCCTATATGTCATATATTTATCAATAACTGCAAGGTAGGTGGCCACATCATCCAACTGGTGCTTAGAAACGAAATCATCATCAAGTGGTGTGTAAACATCCTGCCACCAATTTCTCAACTGTTCCACACTTAAATATTTGGGAGCAATCTTCCTTTGCCATGTCATGATCTCAAAAAAGGCCATGGAGCCATTATATACACCACTTAGGGTATCATCAATCTGCCTTCTTTGTTTATAAATCTTCTTCAACACTTTCTGCATAATCTACAGTGCCTCGTACCACTCCCATTGTTCGGCAGCTCTGGAGGAAGGAAGAATTCCATCACCTACTAATTTATCCTTGGTGTACTCCATGATAGTCTTGGTTTTCAACACATTGGATAACTATTCATGGAGTATTCTACTAATCAAACCAGCCCAATGATAATAAATCAATTCTTGCTCCATCCTCACAATAGCATGACACATCCAATTCTCAAACACTCCTGCATTCTTCAATCCAACCACCCTGCTGAGTAATGTAATAGCATCATAATACTCCTTGAAATTTTCCCTGAATAGCTGCTTGGGTAATTTGGAATAGTGTGACTTAGGATTTTCCAACCAAGAGTTGATGAATTGTTGAGATTTAACAGTTTGCTCCTCGTAGAATTCCTTGGCAGACCCCATGTCGAATGCCACCACGTGAGATCTGCCTGGCATATCAAATGTCTGAGAAATAGAGATAGGGTTGAGGTTTTCTATCATTCTCCCTTGAGGACTGATAATCTTTTGTGTACGCTGGTCGTAATGTTTGGCACACTCAAGGACAAGCTCATAACATTGCACCATTGAAGGGAAATCGACCACATGTGCCAAACCTGACTCCATCCTTCTGGCCACCAAAGGAAGATCATTAGCCACCATTATTTCTTTGAACTCTTCGTAGTCCCATTGTCCAACATTTGTATTAGTCACCTTTGACCAAATTGATGTGATCTTACTTTTAGGGATCTTACTCTTGATGTGATCTTACTTTTAGGGATGTTACTTTGATGTGATCTTACTTTTAGGGATCCATCAAGAAAATTACAATAAAAATAATAGGAAACTAACGCTTATCCATCCATACACTGTTAGAATGCATCTCATATAGCCAGGGTGTTATTAAATCTCATATGAAACAATCACAAAAAAATTTGGGTTTCAAGACCATTCGTAGAATCTGAGCCAGAGAGGAATTTCAGGAAATTCCAGACCAATCAGATTCCAACGGAATAACCAGGAAACACCTATTTAACCATTAAACCCGATTATGATCAATCAATCAATTATACGGGAAATCCAAATGTGACATGGAATAATCATTAAATGCATCACAAATCATAAACAAATCCAATTATCTCACGTTCCTTTATATTTCATCAGATTTCAGGAAAATCCATGAGGGACGGATTCCCATGAAGAATGAGCTAGATAGGAAACTTCAAAAAATCAGAGAGATACCATATTTCGAAGAAATCCAAACTTGATGAAATTTTGCGGATAGGGCAGAACTTCAAACCAATCGGCACAAAAGCATGTACTTCGGCCAAACAAATGACATTCAGAATGAGGTCACACCGAGTGGGGCATGTCTTGCCGACCAGAGATATAGTAAGCACATCAATATGACCGAAGGGTAGTCGGGGTAGGGTCTTGGTGAATGCTTTTGTCTCATCGACTTTTGGGGTCCAAGAAAACATTTCAGCCAGACTAAAGTTTTTCGATATGAGGTCTCAGCAATGTTGCGTTGTTTTGCCGATGAGGGGGGGGAGCCTTATCGAAGCAAATGGATGTTTCGGCGATAGGTTTGAATTTTGCTAGAGGTCCTATCGACTGCGTAATGTTTTTCTGACATGGAGTCTCATCGGTATAACCTCTGGCCGACAACATGTGGTCTCCCCGAAAGAAGATTCGAGCTCACCAAGAAAGGAAGGCTTCATCATGAAGTCTCATTGACTGCTTGTAGTCTCAGCGAAAGAGAAGGTGTCAAAAAGAGTTGTTAGCTTGCCATATGGTCTCACCGACCAAGCAGGGTCTCCCCGACTGAAATAATGAGAGCTCGATGAGAGAAAAATGCATTCGGTGAAAGGTCTCACCGAAAGTGAAGGTCCCAGCGAAGGTGGAAAAGAACATCGGTATGACAAATGGAGCCCGCTATGACCTCTTGCCAAGGGCGTATATGATAGCGATAATTTTATTGCACCTCACCAAATTTTGGGAAAATCCGCCAGAGATGGATTATCTCGAAGGAACGAGAAATCCCAGACTGAGGCCAAAAGCTAGATTGCAACATGAAATCGCAATTTCACACACATCTCATTAATCATGGATTTCAATGATTTAAGCTTAGGGAAAGTTATGCATGGACCTTCAAAAGATTTCCTTTGCGTTCTAGGCCCGTTTGAGAGAAAATTAAAGATGAATGGTGATGCCCTAGGTTTAAACCCAATACATCCACCATTAACACACAGGAAAGCTTAGAATTCAATCACTTCAACCGCTAAGTCATTACTAGGGTTCACTAATTACTCTCAAGAAAGATTCATCAAAATGCAGATAGGAAAATGAACTCAAAACTCACCTAGGAGATGACAAATAACACAATACTGAACAACCCTAGCATGAAATGATCAAATACGTAGGAATTCAAATCCCACAGGCTCTCATAACATCAACGTGCCATCCATAATCATCAATTCAAAGAAAAGCAATCAAACACATACCATTATAAAGCAAGAATCGATCTCAAAAATAGTAAATGCGAAGCCCAATGGCGTCCACAAAGAACAGGGGGCAAGAATGCACAAGAAATCACCACTAAATCGATCAATTCAAGCCCAAATGTCCCAAATTGAACCAAAAGCCCAAAGAACCAACCCTAAGGATGCAGTCCTCAACTCAAACGATGGCAAATAATAAGCATGATGGCATAAAAGATCCCATAAACCAAGTTAAATACATCCTTCAAAGCATGCACGAAGTCATTAATGCAATCAATAAGACAGTCAGAGAACCCGAGAATCTGACAACAGGGTGGAATCCAGAAAAATCCATCCCATAGGGAAATCTGTGAAGACCAAGAATCCCCGAACCATGGCGCAAAATCAGAATCCAAGCAGGATCCGGGAAAATCTGACCAGGGTGGAAAATCTTGAATCCGAGCAAAAGCCCAAAATCTATCCAGAACTTAGGATTTTCAATGAATAACCTAGAGGAAACACTTAGGAAATCAAAAATAAATATTTAAGCACATGCCTAAGAGGACAAGATGTCAAAATCAAAGGGCCAAGAAACCAAAACCGAAGCGAAAGAGGGTCCCTACCTTCAGCGGGGCATGTGTGAGAAAATTGCACAACAAATGGTGACTTCTGCCGGGAAAATGCTCCAAAGCATTTGATGACGAATAGGAATGAAGAACCCAGAATCTCTGGTTTCAGTCCCACTATCAGAAAGAAAAATCAAAATGCAAGGATTAAGGAATCAGAACCAGAGGGTAGATCGAACCTTCCATAAACTAAAAATCCAAGTGTGTGTAGGTGAGTTCATTTCCGTCCTTAAGCTATTACAGGAACCAAGCTTAGTCAAGTCAGGCTACATAAGAATTCTAACTTCAAAAGCAACCTGGATAGAGCCTCGCTGCTAGTTAGGCATCCATAGCCCCGACAAGGTTATTGCTATGATTCTCCTGAACATAGCTTTACTGCCAGCGAGGCGTCCATAGCCCCGATAGAGATATTCAGGCACCCCTGATGAGTTGAATACAAATTTTCTTTTTTTATATTTCAAGACTTCACTTTTTCTATCTTTTGATATTTCTTTTCTCTTCACCTTCAGTTCAACCTATGAACAATGAATTCCACATTCAGAGCTGAGAACCACAGTGGTGCTGAAGCATAAATGAGATTTTTCACCCGACAAAACTTCACAAGGATTCCTATAGTAACATTAGGATTCTTAAGATACATGAGAGGTATGAGATTTCAAAATAATTCAAATTCAGACCCAAACCTGTGACCCATCCTCCTTAAATCAAATATTTAGGCTGCTTGCACTGATAGAGACATCAACCATCTTTCCAAGATACAAGATTTCAGTTCACCAAAAAAATACTTAGAACAGTCCCATATAATTTATTTTTTCCATGCAAGTACAACACACCCAAGCGAAAACCAGGAAAACCCCCAAAGAAAGAGAAAAGCAAAAACAAAAACCCAAACCAAAAGCAAACCTACACTAACCAAAACAAACAAAAACAAAGTAGAAAGGGAAACCTACTCGAACTATATACAAGAAAAGAGCTGAAAACAGCTCAAGACCAAAAATAATGATTCAAATACTGCCCATTGACAGGCAGTGGGAGATCCTCTCCAGTGAGAATTTTCAAACGAAAAGCATTATCTCCCAAGATTTCTGAAATCTGGTAAGGACCAAGCTAAAGTTTATCAAATTTTCCATGCTCTCCCTTACGGTCATGGGATTTATCCCAGTAAAGAACCAAGTCAGAAATCCTAAAAGCTTTTACCTTGGCTCTCTTATCAAACCATCTCTTGAATACCCCCTGATGTTTAGCAAATTCATCTAGGGCTTTGTCTTGTTTTTCCTCGAGATATAACAATTCAACAAGCCTAGCCTTGTGTTTATCTTCCCCATCATAATAGTCATTAATGAACTGCAAGGTGGGTATATTTAACTGAATGGGAAACACAAGCTCTAATCCATAAACCAGGTGATAGGGGGAAGTTCCTATGGAAGCTTAATGTCTCATACGGTCTTCCCACAGAGAAAATCTGGGTTGAGTGTGCCAATCCCTAGGATTCCTTTCCAATAACTTATGGATGACTGTCAAAAGATTCTTATTAGAGGACTCAGCCAACCCATTATCTTGTGGATAGTAATTGGATGCAAATTTTATTATGATCCCATGATCAAAAGCCCAATTAGAAAACTTCAAAGATACAAAAGCAAGACCATTATCACAAACTAAGGATAAAGGGCATCCAAAATGATTGATAATACCTGATTCAAGCAACTCAATTACTACCTCAGAAGTACACTGCTTGCATGCAAGAGCTTCAGTCCATCATGTAAAATAATTAGTAATGGTGAGAATATACCTATGACTAGTAGAGGAGGGTGGATTGATGGGGCCTATGAAGTCCATCCCCCATTGTGAAAAAGGTTTTACCTTGAAGACCAACTGGAGTGGAAGGGTTGAAAACTTCTCCCTAGTTGCTGCAGTCTGGCACACATGGCATGTCCTGACATGACTGTGGGTGTCCTTGAATAACGTAAGCCAATAGTAACCAACTCTCAGGATCTGATTTTTAGTAGAATGTGTAGAGACATGGCCCATACCATACCTATCATGAAATTCCACCATCACCCGCTCGGCTTCCTGCTGCCCCAAGCATCTTAAATATATGCCTTCATGATTCTTCTTATATAGGACAACTCCTTTTAGCATGAAACTATCACTTTTCAAATGTAGTTCCCTCCTTTGTACTGCATTAAGATGATCAGGGCATCTCTGAGTCAGAATATAATGAACAATATTGTCGTACCACGTGCTAGGAGAAACATCTTCTAAAGTATAAGTCTGATCTGTAAGCTCAGGGCCTGTCTCTGCCATTTTCTTCATGAGCCCTTGCCCTCTGACCAGCTTCATGGGCTAAATCTCAATATCATAATACTATAACATAGTTGCCCACTTGGCTCTACATTCCCCTAACTCATTTTGCATCAACAACCTTACTGTAGGATCGAGAACTATAGCAAAGATCTTATTTCTGAGGATATAATGTCTAAAATTTTTAACCGCCCTGACTAAGGTGTAAGCCTGCTTCTCTACATTTGGGTACCTCAGCTCTGCATCCTTTAACGACGTGCTCATGAATGCTATGGGATGTTCATTGCCTTGGTTAGATTTCTGAGTTAATATAGTAGCACAAGAGTGGTCAGAAGCAAAGGAATATATGTAGAATGGTTTCACATAATTAGGACTCACTAAAAATGGAGCTTCAGTGATAGCCTTCTTTATCTCAGCAAATGCTTCTTTTGCTTCTACATTACATTCAACTTTGGCCTCCTATTTCAACATTGCATTTAGTGGCTTAACTATTTCTGCAAACCCAGTGATGAACTTCCTCACAAAGTTGATCTTGCCAAAGAATGATTTCATTTCTTTCTTACTAGCAGGCAGTGGAATCTTCAGAATAGCTTCTATGCATTCTAGATCAATTGCAATCCCCTTCTCAGAGATAACATGCCCTAATAATTTACCTTCTATAACTCCTAAGATGCATTTCTTAAGATTGAGCGATATACCAAACTCCCTGCATTTCTGGAAAACTTTGCAAATATCTGAGATATGATCACCTCTCTTCTTTGAAAATACTATCAGATCATCCATGTAGATGATTATGCACTTACCTATTATATATTTTAAGGCTATGTCCATTGCTTTCTAGAATGTAGCTCCAACATTAATCAAGCCAAAAATCATCCTTCTATAAGCAAAAGTGCCCCACTTGGTGGTGAAAGCAGTTTTATGTCTGTCCTTGTACTACACCATAACTTGGTTGTATCCTGAATAACCATCCAAGAAGGACATCATTTGAGATCCGTTGACAATCTGGAGCACTTCATCCAGTGAGGGCACTAGATAATTATCCTTTTATGATGCCCTATTTAGGTTCTTGAAATCCACTCATAACCTAATTTCACCATTTTTCTTCTGCACTGGAACCAAATTTGCAACCCAAGTAGAGTGTCTGACTGGAAATATGATTCTTGCAGACAACAATTTCTACACTTCCTTTTGTATTATGGGTTCCAGTAGAGCATTGATAGGCCTTTGCCTCTATCTGAAAGGCTTCACTCCTAGATTGAGAGGGATAGTATGCGTTATGATTGATGTGTCATAAGTCTTTAAGTCCTCATAACCCTAGGCTATCACATCTGGATATCTATGTAGTGCCTCCATGATTCCTTTTCTTTCTTCTAGAGTGCACACTTTACCAATGAAGATATTTTTGACATCATCTTGGGATCCCACATTATACTTGTCACATTTTCCACTGATGGACTCTTTCCTAGCATCTTGTTCCTGATCCCTGACCTTATCTAGATCAAAAATTCTCTCTAATTGTACCATTCCTCTGGGAATTGTATTGGTCTTCAAATTAATTACTCCTTCCAAATCCATTTCTGCTTCTTGGGGCTCAGTTTTGTCAATGATCCAAGAAGCAAAAAAATCTGTGTTTGTGATAAAATCTAAGATATGCTTGTCATCTTCAAATACTTGGAAGTTGGTGACATTGTCTGGTATTGAAGGTACTGGGGTCAGCTCCACAGTAAACTTTTTTAGTCCCGAAAGAGACAGAGGCTGCAAGGTACTAGCTACCTGGGCAAGGGAGTTAGCTGTCTGGTTCTTATTTCGTGGAATCAATTGAATGTTGAAAGCATCGAGTCCTTCAATGAGATCCCATACTCTATGTCTATAGTTGGTCATTCTCCTATCATGACAAGAGTATTGTCTCCTAACTTGCTTGACTATTAACTCATAATCCCCAAAAAACTTGCAAGATTTTAACCTTCTTCTTCAATGCCATTAACAATCCATGAATTAAAGCTTCATATTCTGCTACATTATTTGTACAGTTAAATTGAAGTCTATGAGTAGCAAAAAATATTTTACCTTTTGGGCTAATTAACTCGAATCCTGCCCCAGCTCCTTGCTTTGATTTAGAACCATCGAACCTTAACATCCAACATCCAACAACTGTAGGCTTCTTTGCAAGATCCCTTGCATTATTGCTGCTAGATGGTCCCTCTATAGGCGTTACTCCTTTTCTTTTGTGATCTTCTTGGACATTAATTGTGACTACAAGAGTGGGATTAATATACTTTTGTACTTGTTCTACTGCAGCTTTGCATAGGCAACAATCCAATTTTGAATGTGAAGCATTATGTACCCTACACCAATTGGGCAACAGTAACTCTCCAAAGTTCATTCCTCTTCCTAATTGAAATTGATCTTCAATACATTTTTGAATGAACTCTTGAAAACTATCTAGCAAAGCCAGTTGATTATCCTCTGATTCATAAGCATTTTTAGCTAGTTCTATTAAGGCTTCAGTACCACTGGATTCTATTGCAAGGTTAACTGGTGCTGTGCAGAACATGAGGACTTCCTCCACATCTGACTCTTCCAGAGGGGCTACGAGCACATAGGTACCCATGCTTACTTCTAATACTAGAATTTTAGTAGAGGTTTTCTGATATTCCGTAATCATATACCTCATTCGGGGTTCTCTTTCAATCCTAATCTGGTTTGGCACTCCTTTCCAGGGAAGCCACATATGGGAGTGATCATTCGACACATATCCATTCAAAGCCCTAGTAAAGTCCCTTCCTAGGATTAAGCCATAAGCATCAGGGATGTCAGCCACTTGTATATTGATAACCTGCTAAATTCTAGGATCAGAGGCAACTTGCATATGAATCATATTTAACTCTCCTACAACATTCACTTCATTTCTATCCAATTGTGTGACTTTCTTTTGGGAATCAGTAGAGGTGATACCCATAGCTCTACAGACACCAAGGGGAATAATATTGGTTGAAGCACCAAAATCCAAAAGACAATTATGCAAGTTCTTACCGAATATTCAAATAGAAATCAAGAATGGAGGTGTGTCTGTCTTCCCTTGAAACAGAGTTAAGGGACTATCTACTTGAGCAACTTGAGATTTGTCCTTTTCTTTCCCAGTATCTCCAGGGGGCATATGGACCTACTTCTGAGTCTGATTTTGTCTTCCTACTAACTGAGAACTAGATACTCTATTGACATTCTCACTTATTGATTTATCTTGTGACATGAAATTTGCATTATAGGATCCTAAGACTGCATTTCTAATGGATGGAACTCTTAATAACTCGAATGCAAATAGATTTACCTTCAATTTTTGGAGTTCTTTAGCAACATACGTGGCTAATTATTCTTCATTTAAATCAGTAGGAGTCTCCCTCGGGTATTCCACCATCTTTTCCTTATTCGCATCAACATTTCTCCCTTTTGGTACATCAACATGTCCAGGATCTTGAGACAAGTATTGCCTAGAAACCAGAGGAAATGATGGATTATTGCTAGCATTAGGGTCTGGAGGCGTGTTGAAATTATTCGGTGGAATGGAAGTAGTAAAGGGGCCTCTAGCCAGTGGGCGCTGGTGTGGCAATTCCTTTAAGTCGTACTTCTCGACAGGCCTCTGGAAGGTTTGCACTTCTTCAAAATAAGCCTCTTCTTCATCTCTGGGACCATTATCATTTACTGAACTCTCATCAAATAGCTGTGTCATTTCATCTCCATTGCATACCTGATCTATTTCTTCCTCGATCTAATTAGATTCTTCTTCAGGTACATTCTTCTTACTTTGAGGAAAAGGAGCATGGTTCAGCACCAACACCGGTGAATCATAAGGATTGGATGGTGCTATTTCTTGACCGCTTGCATTATTCTCCACTTCATACTGAATGGTTGAGGCTGCTGTTTGGAATTATCGACAGTCTAACTCAGAATGCTGACTAGTCTTGTGAAGCCTACACCACCCTGATAAAGCAACCTCAGCCAAATATACACTGGTAGGAGGTTTCTCTTGATTTATTAGCTGATTGATAGGCTTATTAGTTGGTTGGTCCAGTGGGGTGGGAACTCCTCCATTGTTGAGGCCTATGTTCCAAGTCTTGTTCTGCCCTGATGGTTGCCCCCTATCGAACCCTTGTCCACCACCTCTGTCAAAGTTCTGGCCTAAAGGTTGTCCTTTATCATAGTTCTATTTTCTATCATTATTATACCCTTTGTCATTATTAAATCCCCAATCATTGTTGTAACCTCTGTCCTGGTTATATCCTCTTTCATTATTGTATCCTCCATCCTGACGTTTCCCTCTATCAAATTTTTGTCCTTATGGATTCTCTCTATTCTAATTGGACTGCATACTTCTCTGAGTAGCTTGCAACTGACCGTTCTGGTTCCTTAAGTAGGTCACCTCCATATTCAACTTCTTTATTTGTTTAGACAATTCATCCAGTCTCTCCTTGTTAGGATTACTATATGGAGGCTGATTCACATTATTCTAGGAATATCCTACTGCAGCATTGGCATTTAGTGATTGGTTCAAGACTTCATAATTCTACAGGTATGAAGGATAACTAGCCTGAGGCTGGGTATGTAGGGGTTGATTCACATTTTTCTGGGGGTAACAAATCATGGATAACACTTGTCCCATAGGAGGCCCTGGGTGAGGGACTAGAGACAACTAAGGTACCAGATTCATGATTGGAGTATGGTTTGCTAGAGCCTGGCTGAGATTTGGAACTTGTCCAGGTTGAGCGATGGGTCCTAATGAGGGTAGAGGCCTAGACAAATGTTTCCTTAGATTAGTGCTAAATTTCATAGCCTCTACATATGCATCAAGTAGATTAGCAAGAGGATTATTACTCCACTTCGTAAAGGTAGTTGTCAAACTATCAAGTCCCTCATAATAGACTTCTAGAGTAGTGGGTTCATCAACAACATAAGGGGCCTATAGTCTAGTATAAGCACGATGAAACCGATTGTTGAAAGATCCTATAGGCTCATTGACCTCCCTTTTAACATTAGTGAGCTGATGATAGAGCTCATTAGAACTAATGGGGATTCAAAACTTTTGCAAAAAAGAAACCTCTAGCTCAGTCCAATGCTCGATAGACCCAACAGGCAAATGGTTGTACCAATATAATGCATCTTCCCCTAGTGAATAAGGAAATAATCTACAAGCTACATCCTCATGGTTTATCCCTCTATCTTTGAGGCCAGTCTGAAAGATTCTGATGTGTTCCTCAGCGGTCCTATTTGGATCATTGACATGGAATTTTGAACAAAAGTGTTCAGGGTTCTTGGGCATGACATTGTAAACAAAAAAACTCAATGAAGATGGATTATTAGTCAGGGAAGCCATTGGTGGAGGTGGGGGTGGTAATGGCTGATTTATGACTGGCTGAGGTTGTGGACTGGGAATGCCCTTAGACCCAGGTGAACCTGATGAAGATGGGGATGATGAAGATGAGGGAGGTGGATGAGAGGATGATGATTCTCCCCTCCTGTTGGTCCTTCTAGACCTAGTGGGGTCTGGGTATTCCTGAAATTCCTCCTCTCTTGGAGTAGATCTGGTTCTTCTTATGAATCTTTTAGGAGAGATGACGTTCAAAAATTGATCCAGCTTGCTTATTCAGGCCCTCCCTCTAGTGCCAATCTTGTTGATGGTCTTTTCTGCACAGCAACAACTCAGACAGAATATAGAATCCTATCTCTCTTGAAAGGTAAATCTCTATCAGCAAGCCTCAAGAGATAACCCCAAGGTCTCTAATGTCAGTTCTTGACAATGCATAAACAACTCTGTGATAAATGTGAAAATGCTGGTAATCACAAAGGGAACTTACTACAAGCAAAATACTGAATCTTGATTTGTCAAATCTAGCAATATAATGATACTTTAATTCAAAATCTTACTTCAATAATCAAAGAAATAGAAAAAGATAAGGGTTTCTAGGAGATTTCTAGATCTAATACTAAACCTAAGATTAACAATGAAAATGCCCAACACTTGAAATGGACCAATCCCTTAAAAAAAATTTCTACTTGACCCAGATGAATCTGTAATCTTGTAGAAACAGTGCAATCTTCTAAGGTAGTAAGATTTTGAAATCATGAACATTCATTCAAACAATCCTATTGCAATTGAAATGAATAAAACCTCATGATTGAACTAAGCACAATGAATATAAAGTCCAGGCTAACTTTGCAAAGCAACTAACAATCAGTTGGTTGCAAAAAGTATGGATTGAGGGATTACTGCAACATTCAAGTATCAAATCACAAACATTATTGAATCAAATCTAATCTAAATATTAACCAACTCAAAGCAATTTTAAAGATGGAAAAACAAGAACCATGCAAGACAAAAGAATACAAGTATGGCACCAAATCACAATGTCATTTCTTGCATTCAAATTGTCCACTGTAGCAACAATTCGAGCTTTCTGTTACAATATTTGCTTGAGAACAACTATTCACTAACCCTAGCTCTACTTAGTTTGCTTCTAACTACTTTGCTCTATTCTACTTCTATCTTCTAACTTCTTAACCCTTACAAATGAGGTGAAATTCCCAATATATAGAATCCCCCTAGAACAACTCGTCAGCCCAACAAGATCTTTGCAACATTAATGGCACACCAACCCGGCCAAGAGAAACTCAAAATAAGTCAAATAAGCAATAATTGCATGTTCCATCCAAGTCAGCCTGGGATCCGCAATGCAGTTCACACCAAAGCACAAGAAGATAATAGGGAAGCACAAATCGCGCTACAGCCTATCATTAACTCCCTTCCCTATCATCCGTATTCCGACCCAGCACTTTATGAACTCTCAAAAGCATCCCATCCAAGTTAGCTACTGGTGGAAAAGGAAAAACCCTAAGTCAATTTTCAATGGATGCAATCTCTTCTCTTGACCGCTTGACCGACTTATCCCAATCCACCCTATATATCATATATTTATCAATAACTGCAAGGTAGGTGGCCGCATCATCCAACTGATGCTTAGAAATGGAATCATCATCAAGTGGTGCGTAAACATCCTACCACCAATTTCTCAACTATTCCAAACTCAAATATTTGGGAGAAATCTTCCTTCACCCTATCATGATCTCAAAAAAGGCCATGGAGCCATTATATACACGACTTAGGGTATCATCAATCTGCCTTCTTTATTTATAAATCTTCTTCAACAATTTCTGCCTAATCTGCAGTGCCTCATACCACTCCCATGGTTCGACAGCTCTGGAGGAAGGAAGAATTCCATCCCCTACTAATTTATCCTTGGTGTACTCCATGATAGTCTTGGTTTTCAACAGATTGGATAACTGTTCATGGAGTATTCTACTAATCAAACCATCCCAATGATAATAAATCAATTCTTGCTCCATCCTCACAATAGCATGACACATCCAATTCTCAAACACTCCTGCATTCTTCAATCCAACCACCCTGCTGAGTAATGTAATAGCATCATAGTACTCCTTCTTGAACTTTTCCCTGAATAGCTACTTGGGCAGTTTGGAATAGTGTGACTTAGGATTTTCCAACCAAGAGTTGATGAATTGTTGAGATTTAACAATTTGCTCCTCGTATAATTCCTTGGTGGACCCCATGTCGAATGCCACCATGTGAGATCTGTCTGGCATATCAAATGTCTAAGCAATAGAGACAGGGTTGAGGTTTACTATCACTCTCCCTTGAGGATTGATAATCTTTTGTGTACCCTGGTCGTAATATCTGGCACACTCAAGGACAAGCTCATAACACTGCACCATTGAAGGGAAACCAACCACATATGCCAAACCTGACTCCATCCTTCTAGCCACCAAAGGACGATCTTTAGCCGTCATTCTTTCTTTGAACTCTTTGTAGTCCCATTTTCCAATGTTTGTATCAGTCACCTCTGACCAAATTGATGTGATCTTGCTTTCAGGGATCTTACTCTTGACATCCATCTTAATCTTCTCTGCCTTAGAAATTGAGGATCCCTCTACTACCTTGCTAGATTCAGCCTGCATCCATCAAGAAAATTACAATAAAAATCATAGGAAGCTAATGCTAATCCATCCATACACTATTAGAATGCATCTCATATAGCTAGGGTGTTATTAAATCTCATATGAAACAATCACAACAAATTTCTAGTTTCAAGACCATCCGCAGAATCTGAGCTAGAGAGGAATGTTGGGAAATTCTAGACCGATCGGATTCCAACAGAATAACCAGGAAACACCTATTTAACCATTAAACTTGATCATGATCAATCAATCAATTACACAAGAAATCGAAATGTGACATGAAATAATCATTAAATGTATCACAAATCATAAACAAATCCAATTATCTCACGTTCCTTTATATTTCATCATATTTTGGGAAAATCTGTGAGGGACGGATTCCCGCGAAGAACAAGCCAGATAGGAGACTTCAGAAAATCAGAGAGGTACCAAATTTTAGAGAAATCCAGACTTGACGGAATTCCGTGGATATGGTAGAACTTTGAACCAATCGGCGCAAAAGCATGTACTTCTGCCAAACAAATGCCATTTGGAATGAGGTCACATTGAGTGGGGCATGTCTTGCTGAATAGCTATATAGAAAACACATCGATATGATCGAAGGGTAGTCAGGGTAGGGTCTTGGCGAATGCTTTTGTCTCACTGACTTTCAGGGTCCAAGCAAACACTTCGACTAGACTAAAGTTTTTTGATATGAGGTCTCAGCGAATTTGCGATTTTTTGCCAAGGAGGGGGGAGCCTTATCGAAGCAAATGGATGTTTCGGTGACAGGGTTGAATTTGGCCAGAGGTCCTGTCGACTGCGTAATGTTTTTCCGACATGGAGTCTCATTGGTATAACCTCTGGCCGACAACATGTGGTCTCCTCGAAGGAAGATCCGAGCTCGCCAAGAAAGGAAGGCTTCATCATGAATTCTCAGTGGCCGCTTGTAGTCTCAGCGAAAGTGAAGGTCTTGGCAAGAGTTGTTAGCTCGCCAGAAGGTCTCACCAACCAATTAGGGTCTCCCCGACTGAAATAAAGGTGGTGCAGGAGCACCTAAGGAACACTAGGAAACACTAGGCAATTAGGCAACCTAGTTTTTGAATTTTTATCGTTAGTATGTTACCATGAAGGTCATGTTGACCATTGGGTAGATGAGATAGCTTAGGACTAAGTTTGATCATTAAATTGATTGTTTGGAAGGTTTCATGAGTTGTGGAATCCTTTTACTTAGTTCTAGGAAATTATCAAGAAGTTGCAAAATGTTCCATTTTGCAACTTTGCCTTACTAGGATTAGCATACAAGCGGCCAAGGAGTGGTTAAGGCTGAGTTGAACTATTTTGAGACCCTATATAGGGGTTGCCTCAACCTGAGAGCAAGGTTGGAAGTAGTGGAATTTGTTGAAGTTTTGAATTCAAGAAGAGTTAACTGTGTTTAGTGAAGATTTTCTGATTTTTATATTGTGGAGTTGCTTTAATGGATGGATCATAGCACCAAGACCTATGTAGGATGTAGAGTAGTGTTTATACAAGCTTTTTGTGTCATTAGATAGTTTCTTTATTCATTTTCAAGCACCATTTGTAATTACTTTGAATCCACACTGCTGTTGGTTTGAACCAGGCAGTCTTGACCAAATGGAGATTTAGTTCACTTTCCCACTATACAAATTGTATGGCCCTTTGGAATAGTGACTAGACTCCATGTGTGTAAATATGGTAGGATTTAGGGTTTTTGCGAACATAGGAGCTGTTGGCAAAATCTTGCCCTTGGTGAGCTAGAAAGGTGCCCGACTAGGAAGACAAGAAGTGCAGAGCACATAACTTGAAGGGGTGATGAGTTATTTGTAAATTTCCTTTTGGAGGTGGTAGGCAGGTGTCTTACCTAGTTTCCACATGAAGAAGAAAGCTCCATCAGTTCAATTGATGTGAGAACAATTTGGCAGTTTGGAAGTAGCCAGAAAATGGCTTAAAACCCTAGGAAATGTCCATTTTTAAGTTTAAGCATTGTACGGACAGTTAAGGCTTAAAACCTCAAAAATATTTGAGAGGTGTTCAGATGAGCAAAAAACCTTGAAGAAATATTGGGGTGTTCTTTTGAAATTTTTGAGTAATAACTAATTGTTTGGTGATGGAGACCTAATTGGGGCTCATGGGCTAGTAGCCTTCTTAACCCTAGATGAGGGTTTGGTGAGAGCGATGAAAAGGTGGAGTTTTGGTGAACCTTTAGGAACCCTAGGAGGTTGGTTTGAAGCCATTGAAGACATCTCTAGACCCTTGCAAGAACTAATGGAGTGTTGAGGATAGATTAGCCTTTAGGGTAGATTAAGGGCTAAGGAAGAGTTGAAGCATTGCACCAAGGTTGACTTGGTAGATGGAATTGTGAAGGTAGTGGGGTTGGCTAGGAGAACCAGGGGTACCTAGTCATGAGTAGGATCCTATAGGATAAGGTGGTGAAACAAAACACCAAGGAGGTCTTACAAGAAAGGCCTAGAGTAGGAATCAGTGATTGATCCCTCCAACCCCCTCCTTATGAGATTGGTATCAGAGCAAGCAAAAGATTTGGGATAGAATAATATATGTCAGAGGTTGAGTCTAGTGATTCTACCATCATGGTGACAAATGTAGAGTTGGCCAAGATGGTCGAAGGATAGGAGGAAGACAATAAGTTATTCAGGGATAAAATAGCCCAACTTGAGAAAGCATTGAGTAGTGTGCAGTTGGAAGGAAGGGAACCAAAGAAAGAAGAGGTTTCAGAGGAAGACAAGATCCCTGAACCTAACCCTATTTTGCAAGAAGATCCTTTCTTGAAGGCATTAAAGGCTTTGAGTGGAAAATCAGTTGAAGGCATACCACTGTTTAATGGAAAAATGGAAGCTAATTTAGTTGTGGATTGGATAGAGGGAATGGAAAACCATTTTGAGTGTGATGGGGTCACAGAAGCACAGAAGGTAAAGGTGGAAAAATCAAGGTTAAGAGGTTCTTCATTGACATGGTGGAAGTTCATTCAGACAGAGAGGGAAAAAGAAGGCAAGAAGCCTATCTCTACTTGGAAAGGTATGGTTGCAAAAGTGAGAGAAGCATACATTCCAGATGATTATGAAATTTAGTTGCATAAGAAAAGATAGAGTTTGAGGCAAAGGGACCAAGATGTGAACTCTTATACTGAGGAGTTCCAAAAAATTTGTATGAGGTCTAACATTTCAGAAGATGAAAGTCTCAAGGTGGAAAGGTATCTTAATGACTTGAAGTGGAACATCCAAGAGGAGATGACTCTTCTAAGTCCTAAGACAGTACACCAATGTTACCAATTAGCTATTAAGATTGAGGAAAGAAGCAAGAGGAAACAAGAACAGGCTTCTAAGAGTAGAGGAAGAGGTAGAGATCAAAAAGGACATAGAGGTGGATACCAAGGTAGAGGGACTAAACAAAGAAATCAGGGAGAGTCTAAAATCACAGAGCATGGAGGTGAAACAACTTCTAGAGGAGGCTATGGAAGAGGTAGAGGACCTCAAGGAGGTTCAAATAGAGGAAGAGGAGCAGGAAGGAGCAATTCTTACTTTGCTAATATGAAGTGTTACCATTGTGGACAAGTAGGAAATCCAACTTATAGGTGCCAGGAGAAAGCATCTTCATCAAATATTGAGAAGAGAGTGGCATATGCTCAAGAAGACACCATGAGTGTCAAATCACCAGAGGTTAGTCATATTGAATCAGAAGTGGAGGAGAATCTAATGTTTAGTAGAGTTTTGATCAGACAACCGGTCAAGGAAGAGCCAAGGCAAAGAAGAACCTTATTTAGAGTGAGATGCAAAATACTTGGGAAAGTACGCAAGGTGATAGTGGACTCAGGGTCTACTGACAACATAGTCTCAGAGGAGGTAGTGATGAAATTGAAGTTGGAAAAGGTACCCCACACTAATCCTTACAAGGTGACATGGTTGAACAAAGGACAGAGTGTTCTTGTAAATGAGAAGACCACGGTGGAGTTCTCCATTGGAGGATACAAGGACATGTTAATTTGTGATGTATTACCCATGGATGCATGCCATCTTCTATTGGGCTGACCATGGCAGTATGACAGAGGTGCCATCTATGATGGAAAAGCCAATACTATCTCATTCAAGAAGGATGGAAAGACATTCAAGTTGCAGTCACTGTCAGATGGAGAAGGACAGTCAAAGACCCCTAGTGTCTTATTAAGAAGTGGAAAAGAGATCATTAACAACCTACATCAAGGAGGTGAAGGATATGTGGTCATGGTGCAACCCAAGGAAGATGACAAGATTGAGAAAATAGTCATACCCGGAGCAGTCCAGAAGTTGCTTGAGAAGTATAAGGACATAGTGAGTGATGGAACACCAACAACCTTACCTCCAAAGAGAGCCATTAGCCATCAGATTGACTTCATACCAAGGGCTTCATTGCCAAACAAAGCAACTTACAAGCTTACACCAGATCAAAATCTAGAGGTAGCTAGACAAGTGCAGGAGTTGTTAGATCAAGGCTTGATTAGGAAGAGCATCAGCCCATGTGTAGTACCAGTGGTCTTAGCAACCAAGAAAGGTGGTAAGTGGATATTATGCACTGATTGTAGGGAAATAAATAGAATCACAATCAGGTATAGGTTCCCTATTCCTAGAATTGAGGACTTGATGGATTGTCTTGGAGGAGCTCAGTACTTTACCAAGTTGGATCTCAAGAGCAGATACCATCAGATCAAAATCAAGGATGGAGATGAGTGGAAGACAAATTTTAAGACAAATGATGAGTTTTATGAGTGGAGAGTTATGCCATTTGGCCTCTCTAATGCCCCTAGCACATTCATGAGGCTCATGAATGAAGTGCTCAAAGACTTTATAGGGATATTTGTGGTGGTATATCTTGATGATATACTCATTTTTAGCAAGACAACAGAAGAACATCTAAAACATGTGGAGATGGTACTTAAAAGGTTGCAAGAGGAAAAGTTAGCCATCAACCTAGAGAAATGTGAGTTCTTCAAACATGAGCTTGTGTATTTGGGGTTTGTAGTATCCCAAGGATTATTGAAGATGGATCCAAGCAAGGTGGAAGCTATCCTAAACTGGCCTACACCAACCACAGGGATAGAGGTAAGAAGTTTTCATGGATTGGCTCAATTTTATAGAAAATTCATAAGGAACTTTAGTGGCATATGTGCACCAGTCCTAGATACAATCAAAGGAGGTTTAAAGACTAAGTTTAAGTGGACTCAAGAAGCTAGGAAAGGGTTTGAGAAACTAAAACAAGAAGTGGAAACTCAACCTATTCTTCTATTACCTAGTTTTGACAAGTTGTTTACTGTGGAGTGTGATGTTAGTGGAATTGCAGTAGGAGGAGTGCTAAGCCAAGAAGGCAGGCCTATAGCATTCTTTAGTGAAAATCTCAATGAAGCTAAGACAAAGTATTCTACCTATGACCTAGAACTATATGCTTTAGTGCAGTCACTTAGGAAGTGGAGGCGTTATCTTCTACCCAAAGAGTTTGTAGTCTTTACTGACAATCAGGCACTTAGCTATATCAACACTCAAGAGAAATTGAGCAATAGACATTTGAAGTGGATGGAGTATCTTCAAGATTTCACTTTCACCTTTAAGCACAAGAAGGGACAGTTGAATAAGGTGGCAGATGCACTAAGTAGAAGATTGCTAACAATGCAAGAGATATAGTTAAAGAGCATTGGGATAGAGAGTTTCAAGGATCTCTATGGTGAAGATGAAGACTTCTCGGAGGCCTACAAGGTATGTTCTGACTTTGAGAATCATTTTCATAGTCAATACTCGGAGTATACTTTGCAAAGTGGATTATTATTCAAGGGAAATCAGTTGTGTGTGCGAAAAGGTTCTATGAGAGAGAATCTTATACAAGAAAAGCACAATGGTAGTCTTAGTGGTCATTTTGGCATCAACAAGACAATGGAACTAGTGCAAAGATTCTACTATTGGCCCAAGTTGCCAAGGGATGTTAGAAGGTATGTGGAGTAGTGTGTAGTTTGTATGAAAGCCAAAGGGGGAGCTAGTAATACAGGTTTGTATCAACCTCTACCTATTCCCAACAGACCATGGGAATGTGTTAGCATGGATTTTGTTGTAGGAATCCCTAAGACTAAGATAGGGTTTGATAGTGTCTATGTGGTGGTAGATAGATTCAGTAAGATGAGTCACTTTATTCCTTGCAAGAACACACATGATGCTAGCTACATTGCTCACCTTTTCTTCAAGGAAATTGTAAGGATCCATGGATTTCCTTTGAGCATTGTATCAGACAGGGATGTGAAGTTCATGAGTCATTTTTGGAAAATTATATGGAGCAGATTAGGTACCAACTTGTCTTTTGGATCAAATTACCATCCTCAGACCAATGAAAAAACTGAGGTGGTTAATAGAGAATTAGGTAACCTTCTTAGATTCCTAACCAAGGAGTATGGACATACATGGGACATGGTTATCTCACAGGATGAGTATGCATACAATGACAGTGTGAACTGGACCACAGGGAAGAGTCCTTTTGAAATAGTGTATGGGATGCACCCAAGAGAAATATGTGAGCTCAAAGATCTAGGAGCTATGGAGAATAGGAGTGGAAATGTAGAGGATTTCACTTAGACCATGAAGGAGATTCAGGAGTAGGTAAAGAAGACAGTCATCGAGGCTACACAAAAGTTGAAGGATAAGGTAGATTTGTCAAGAAAAGATTTGCAATTTGCAGTAGGAGACTATGTCATGGTCCATCTCAACAAATCCAGGTTGTAGAAGGGGCTATCTACCAAATTGCAAATGAAAAGAGTGGGACCATGCAAGGTATTAGCCAAATATGGGAAGAATGCCTACAAGGTGGAACTACCTGCAGATTTAGGTATCTCTCCAGTGTTCAATGTAGCTAATCTGATCGAATATAAGGGATCAGTCAATGAATTAGATCAGACCAGTAGGGAGATCTTCAAGGATGTAAGCAACATAGCCTTACCTACTCCAGACAAGCTACAAGCAGAAAGGATCTTGGAATCAAGAGTGAAGAAATCTACAAGGCATAAGGTGTAAATGGAGCATCTTATCAAGTGGAAGGACAAACCAGAATCTGAGGCTACTTGGGTAGATGAAGCTCAGTTTAAGAAGTAGGGCATTGATGTGTCACTAATATCTCCTCACATTCCTTAGTGTTTGTGCAAAGAGGGGGAGAATGGTGCAGGAGCACCTAAGGAACACTAGGAAACACTAGGCAATTAGGCAGCCTTGTTTTTGAATTTTTATCTTTAGTATGTTACCATGAAGGTCATGTTGACCATTGGATAGATGAGATAGCTTAGGACTAAGTTTGATCATTAGATTGATTGTTTGGAAGGTTTCATGAGTTGTGGAATCCTTTTACTCAGTTTCTAGGAAATTAGCAAGAAGTTGCAAAATGTTCCATTTTGCAACTTTTCCTTACTAGGATTAGCATACAAGCGGCCAAGGAGCGGTTAAGGCCGAACTTAACTATTTTGAGACCCTATATAGGGGTTTCCTCGACCTAAGAGCAAGGTTGGAAGCATTGGAATTTGTTGAAGTTTTGAATTCAAGAAGAGTTAACTATGTTTAGTGGAGATTTTCTTATTTTTATATTGTGGAGTTGCTTTAATGAATTGATCATAGCACCAAGACCTATGTAGGATGTAGAGTGGTGTTTATACAAGCTTTATGTGTCATTAGATAGTTTCTTTATTCATTTTCAAGCACCATTTGTAATTACTTTGAATCCACACTATTGCTGGTTTGAACCAGGCAGTCTTGAGCAAATGGAGATTTAGTTCACTTTCCCACCGTACAAATTGTACGGACCTTTGGGAATAGTGACTAGACTCCATGTGTGTAAATATGGTAGGATTTAGGGTTTGTGTGAACACAGGACCTGTTGGAAAAATCTTGCCCTAGGTGATCCAGAAAAGTGCCCGACTAGGAAGATAAGAAGTGCAGAGCACATAACTTGCAGGGGTGACGAGTTCTTTGTAAATTTACTTTTGGAGGTGGTAGGCAGGTGTCTTACCTAGTTTCCGCATGAAGAAGAAAGCTTCATCAGTTCAATTGATGTGAGAACAATTTGATAGTTTGGAAGCAGCTAGAAAATGGCTTAAAACCCTAGGAAATGTCCATTTTTAAGTTTAAGCATTGTACAGACAGTTAAGGCTTAAAACCTCAAAAATCTTTGAGAGGTGTTCATATGAGCAAAGAACCTTGAAGAAATATTGGGGTGTTCTTTTGAAATTTTTGAGTAATAACTAGTTGTTTGGTGATGGAGACCTAATTGGGGCTCATGGGCTGGTAGCCTTCTTAACCCTAGATAAGGGTTTGGTGAGAGCAATGAAAAGGTGGAGTTTTGGTGAACCTTTAGGAACCCTAGGAGGTTGGTTTGAATCCATTGAAGACATCTCTACACCCTTGCAAGAACTAATGGAGTGTTGAGGATAGATTAGCCTTTAGGGTAGATTAAGGGCTAAGGAAGAGTTGAAGCATTGCACCAAGGTTGACTTGGTAGATGGAATTGTGAAGGTAGTGGGATTGGCCAAGAGAACCAGGGGTACCTAGTCATGAGTAGGATCCTATAGGTTAAGGTGGTGAAACAAAACACCAAGGAGGTCTTACAAGAAAAGCCTAGAGTAGGAATCAGTGATTGATTCCTCCAACCCCCTCCCTATCAAAAGGGAGCTCGACAAGAGCAAAATGCGTTCGGTGAAAGGTCTCGTGGAAGGTGAAGGTCCCAACGAAGGTGGAAAAGAACATCGGTATGACAAATGGAGCCTGCTATGACCTCTTGCTGAGGGCGTATATGATAACGATAATTTTATTACACCTCACCAAATTTTAGGAAAATCCACCAGAGATGGATTATCCCAAAGGAATGAGAAATCCCGGACTGAGGCCAAAAGCCAGATTGCGACATGAAATCGCAATTTCACACACAACATCTCATTAATCACAGATTTCAACAATTTAAGCTTAGGGAAAGTTATGCATGGACCTTCAAAAGATTTCCTTTGCGTTCTAGGCCCGTTTTAGAGAAAATTAAAGATGAATGGCGATGCCCTAGGTTTAAACCCTATACATCTGCCATTAACAAATAGGAAACCTTAGAATTCAATCACTTCAACCGCTAAGTCATTACTAGGGTTCACTAATTACTCTCAGGCAAGATTCATCAAAATACAGATAGGCAAATGAACTCAAAACTCACCTAGGAGATGACAAATAACACAATGCTGAACAACCCTAGCATGAAATGATCAAATACGTAGGAATTCAAATCCCACAGGCTCTCATAACATCAACGTGCCATCCATAATCATCAATTCAAAGTAAAGCAATCAAACACATACCATTATAAAGTGGGAATCGATCTCAAAAATAGTAAATGTCAAGCCCAATGGCGTCCACAAAGAACAGGGGGGAAGAATGCACAAGAAATCACCACTAAATCAATCAATTCAAGCTTAAATGTCCCAAATAAAACCAAAAGCCCAAAGAACCAACCCTGAGGATGCAGTCCTCAACTCAAACGATGGCAAATAATAAGCATCATGGCATAAAAGATCCCAGAAACCAAGTTAAATACATCCTTCAAAGCATGCACGAAGTCATTAATGCAATCGATAAGATAGTTAGAGAACCTAGGAATCCGACAACAGGGCAGAATCTAGAAAAATCTGGCCCACATGGAAATCTACAAAGACCAAGAATCCCCTAACCACGGTGCAAAACTGAAATCCAAGCAGGATTCGAGAAAATCCGACTAGGGTGGAAAATCCTGAATCCAAGCAAAAGCCCGAAATCTATCCAAAATTTAGGATTTTCAATGAATAACCTAGAGGAAACACTTAGGCAATCAAAAATAAACATTTAAGCACATGCCTAAAGAGGACAAAATGTAAAAATGAAAGGGCCAAGAAACTAAAACCGAAGCGAAAGAGGGTCCCTGGCTTCAGCAGGGTGTGTGAGTGAAAACTGCACAACAGGATGGAAGATATCTCATTTACAAATGACAAAAGAGTTATCCACATCCCCTTGGGTAGAAAGCAAGAAGATTCCTCTGTAGAGGAAGTCAATGTTGAGGATTATGAGGATAATAATCAAACCATAAACACCATAACTACGCTACCTACAATTGAAACCTCAGAGGAGCCTAATTCAAAAGGAGAGATTGAGATAAATGATATTGAGGGTAGTACCGATACCGATACTGTACTAGAGGCATGGATGCAAGATGAACATGATATATTATTCATAGAATATTTGGCTCCTAGAGAGTATTTATGATAGAAAAAACAACAAAAGAAGACAATGTACCACATGACATGTTTAGTACCATAGGATGTGATAAGGAGGGTAATAATGGAGTTTCTCATCAAGTCTATCATATTACAAAAGGAATTTCTCATATTAAGTTACCTAAATACTCCAAAGTGGAGGACTTGTCTTATATATCACAAATAGAGAAAATATTCCCTAATGAGGCACATAAGCTAGATACTTTACCACATACTCTTACCTGCACTGCCGCATGCTAGTATAACACCCATAGGTACACTTATCAAATGGGAAATTTTCAAAAAATTGATAAAAGTAAGATTCCTATCAAAAATTGGGGAATATGAAGACATACCTATATATGAAGGGGATATCCTACCACAACACCATTTAGACATGTGCATATACTTATGGGAAGAGATAGAAATACATTGATAGATTATACATTCAACTATTCTACTGCACACTTAAACCGATGGCCAAAACTTGGTATATTGACTAAGAGAGATGAGAAGAGACTAGAACATGAGATGAAGTAACAATAGATTTCCTCCACACCTTCACCTTTTCTAGTGACAAGCCTTAGATTCATATTGCACTACTACAAATGAAGGAAAACATATTGAATCTAGTAAAAGATAAGAAAATAGTGGTACCACAAGTTTCTTTCACACCACCCATAGAAGAAGGGGTATATGAGTACATTAATTGTTCAGATTGGGAACAAACCAGCATAGAGAAAAATTACTATGCAGTATAGAATAATGGAGAAGAGAAGACCCCAAAAATAGGAATAGATCAAGGTGAAAGGGAAATAGTAGAATCCATTGAACCTAAATAGAAATACTACAATGGACCTCTCAAACTGAAGGAGACAAATATTGTGGTCGAAGGGGATAAAAAAATGGTAAGGATAGGAGATTAATGGGATGAAAAGGTAGTAGCACAAACAATAGAATCCTTATCATAATTCCAAGATTTATTCCCTAAATTTTTTATAGAAATGAAAGGAATTAAAGAGGAGGTAGGAATGATGAAAATTCAACTTAAAGAAGGTGCTAAACCAGTTTGGAAAAGGCCTTATAGATTAAGTCCAAATGTGAAGAGGAAAGTAAAAACAAACATAGACAAGATGTTAGCTACCAAAATAATGAAACTGGTAGAATATAATAACTGGATAAGTCCCATGGTAGTAGAAAACAAGAAAACAAGAGAGAAAAGGGTGTGTGTATACTTATGGGAATTGAATAAAGCATGTTTATATGATCCATTTCCAACTCCCTTCACAGAAGAAATATTAGAATTAGTAGCTGGAAGAGAGATATATTCATTTATCGATGGGTTCTCTTAATACCATTAAGTTAAGATTAGGGAGTAAGATCAACTAAAGACTATTTTTCTATTGAATGGGGTTCTTATATGTATTCAATGATTTCCTTTGGATTAAAGAATGCACTTGCAATATTTAGAAGAATAATGATTTAACACTTTTAAAGATGTTATGCATGATTTTCAAGAAGTTTACTTGGATGATTGGACTATTTATGGGCTAGTTAAAGATCATGTATAAGTCCTTTGAATGATGTTAAATAGGTGTAGAATTATGTAGATCTCATTTTATTTGAAGAAATGTACCTTAGCGGTACCATTTGGGACCTTATTAGGCCATATCATATGCAAATAATGACTAATGGTGGACCCTATGAAGGTTGCACTAATACTAAACCTATCACCACCTAAGAATGCACCAGAAGTGAAGACATTGTTGGGTTATACTAGATGTACCATAGGAAGTTCATAAGGATATATGTTGGCATTGCTGCCTCACTAGAAGAACTCTTGAAAAAAAGAAAGTTAGAAACATTGAATGGAATGATGAATCCAAAACAACCTTTGACACCCTAGAGAAAAAAATTGTTGAAGCACCAATCCTAGTATTTTTGGATTTGAAAAATCCTTTCCATTTTCATGTAGATGCTTCTAGTATATCTATAAGGGTTGTTATCACACAACCCAAGGGAAACAAGGACCATCCTATAGATTTTTCTAGTATGAAGTTGTCTGTCACAAAAAAGAACTATACCACTACAAAGAGGGAAGCACTAGGTATGGTATATGCACTAAAGAAATACAAACATTAATTACTCTCTACACCATTTACATTCTTTACAGACCATGAAAAAATAAAATATTTTCTTAATAAACTGGTAACCTATGGGTGAATATGTAGATGGTTATTGTTATTTCAGGAGTTTGATTTTAAAACTATGGTAAAACCTGGGAAGAATAACCAAAGATCATATTACTTGTCATGAATTGAAACCAGAGAAGAATTGGATGCCCAAGGAGAAGATTCACTTGGTGCAAATCTATTCTACATCACTACAATACCAGAGGATCTAGAAGATCTACAAGAGAATTTCCCAAGGATATATCACTACAAGATAAATAATTACTTATGTGGAGGGCTACACCATACACCTAGTAGGAGAGCTATACAATCTTGGGAGAGATGATATTTTGAGAAGAATAGTTTATAAACATCAAAGGAAATTAATTTTAAAAGAATCACATGAAGGAGTGGCTAGAGGCCATAAGTCTAGAGAAACTACAACAAGAAGGGTAAGAATTGTAGGATTATGGTGGCCAACCTTGCACAAAGATGCCACAGAATACACAAAAGAATGATATTTTCCAAAGGGTGGGGAAACCTATTGCATGGGATAAAATTCCATTTAGACCAGTATTAGCACAAAATCCATTTAAAAAATGGACAATATACTCCAAAGGACCAATTGATCATTTGACACAACATTCAAAGGAAATATTCATCATAATCAGAGTGGAATACGTTACAAGTTGGGAAAAGGTGGAACTAACAAGAGATTGCACTACAAAGAATTCCACAAGGTTTCTATATGAAAATATCATTACAAGGTATGGATCCCTCTGAGCACAGTAGGTGATCAAGGTAAACACTTTGTGAGAAAGATGATAAATGAATTACTTCATAATTTTATGATAACACACAATAGGAGTTCCCTTATCATTCAAAAGAAAATGATGATAGCAAAGCACTAAATAAGATAATTGGACAGGAATCAACTAAGATTTGTGATAGGAACATAACAAATTGGGATATAAAGGTACTTGCGGTACTTTCTAGGAATATCAAAAATCCTATAAAAGGAATAGTAAGTTCACCCCATTTCAGTTGGTGTATGGCATTGATATGATAGTATCTATGAACTTCATAGTTCCTAACATACATACCACACTTACTTTATGGTTGGAGGATGATCAATACTTGATGAAAAATGTAGAAGATTTGGAAAAAATAGATGAATATCAACAAGTTGTGATGTATAACTATCAAAAAGACAAAAAATGAAATGAAAAAAACTTGTGGTTGAAAACATTCAAAATATGGGATTTTGTGTTGTTATATGACAATAAGTTCAAAAAGAAAGGGATGCTAAAGGTAAAATGGTTAGGAAAATATTACATTCATGCCATCACTGAATTTGGAGTAGTAAAGTTGAAACAACTAGATGAAACTCTCATGACTGGGAACATTAATAGTGCATGCCTCAAGCATTATCACTTTTTGATAGATTGAAAAAATCAAATATAAACATCCTAATGTATACTATGTACTATAGTTTAAATCTTAAAAAAATTAAAAATAAAACAACCCACAAAGTAATCTATCACATCAATAAAATGGCTTGAAAAACTCATAAAATGGGGAGATAAATAAATACCCATCCAACCATCCATCTATATAATAGCTCACAACCCACTAATTCACTCACTGGATTCCTTCACACTTTGAGCTATTTTCGTTTGAGATCAAGGAATAGAAGCTCTCCACACTATAAAAAATTATACTCAACAATGGCCACTCCCATAGTAGTGAAGGTTTTTGAGAAGTGTCAACCCACATACAAGAAATACTCATACAAGGCCCTAGAAAAAGACAAGGGCATTGTATTCTCATCAATTCCCCACAATGTAGTATAGTTGGAGGATTTCCAAAAGTACATCCATGAGAAAATATAAAAAATAAATCACATTAAGCTAGAGGACCTTTGACACAAACTTCTAGAGGACAATGAAAAAACATACATGTAGAGTATATGGAGATTGGTTGCAAGAACATTGACATCTAGAAATATTATCTAGATTTATGTGATGGGGATGCATGGGTTTGAATTGTGCTGAGCTAGGTGCATGATGAATTCATGTACCTAGATAAGCCCTACTAGATCACGAAGGAAGTCATCTACATGGTGATAGGGTTGAGGATGGTAGGTGACATTCTCAACAAGAAATCCATCAAGAATACTGAAGTAAAAAAAATAACCATAGAAAATTTTGATGACCAAAGTATGAACCTCAAAATAATAACAAACAATGGAGTCTAGTATGTTGTAATGGGGATAGCTTACAAAATTTACTATGCCAACTGGGAAGACTCCACCATACCTACCGCCATTCACACGACCTATCTAATGGTGGTAGAGGGAAAATAATTCAACATCTCCAAGGTCATGAGGCAAAAAATGATAGAGAATATCCAAAAAATAAAAAAGATCCAAGTACCATTTCTAGTATGGTACACTAATTTTCTTGATGTTCTATTTTCTTAACGAATTTCCAAACTTGAAAGGAAAATTTTGGCAACTAAACTAGATCGTAGTAGCACAAATCAAGCACCATATTTATTAATTCCCAAATGTACAAACCTACAAAGCTACATATTAGGGGTTTTTCAAAACCTTTCAAGGGAAAATTTAGGAGATTGAAAGGATTCCCTATGCATCCACTCAATAGTACACCAAAACCATTACATTCATGATGGATAAATATTTTACATACATGGAGTTGGTAGAACCACACATAGTTTCGATTCCATATGTACCTTATGAAGTCACTACCCAAGAAGTGTATGCATATATGACAATATTACTCTACCATACCAAGGATCCTTCTGTAAAATGATTTGGGACATATAATGAAGTAACAAAAAAGTGGTTTGAGAAGGAGGCTAATGAAAATTTGGAGGAAAATAAAGGTAAAATCCATAATCAATGGGGTATATTGAAAGGAGGATTTACATAATTTGTAGCTATTGCAACATAGGCAGAGCATTCTACAAGAAGGTCAAGGAGGATCCACAACACTTCCCCAAATGAATCACAAGGGACTACAACATCTGCACAAATGGTATCTACCCCCAAGAAGCCACCACAAGCCACTCTACTAAAGAGATCCAGACAAACTAGGCTGAAAAAAATATCCAAGAGGCAAATGGAGAAAGAAATAAAAATAAAGGAAGTCAAAGAGATAGGAGAAGAAGAGGTCCAACAACCTCTTAAGAGAAAGAAAAGTGGATATCAAGCTCCAGTACCTCCTCAACAAATAAATCCAAAACAACTTCAAGAATATCTGGAGCAGCTAGAAGAGCTCATTGATGTCTTGGAAACCTAAAATGCAATCATAAGCCATGGGATGCTACAAAAACTCCTCCAAATATACAAAGAAATGACTGAAGAGAACAAAGGGAAAATTATTCAATGCTTAGCAAAATATGTGAACCACTCCAATAAAGGACTTGAAGAAGCAATGAAGGAATTTCCAGAGGAAATCATTATAGCGATAAGGGAGAAAAGAGAAAAGGCGTTAATAAAAGAAGAAGAAATAAGGGAAAAATCCATCTCTACTACTAGCCCCAATATTACTAAGGAGAAAATAGGCACTAGCATAGGTGCAAGACCAAGAGCTCTGAACCAAAAAAAGGGTTGATAGAATCATGGAAGAAGATTCAAAAAACATAGAAGCAATTTGAAAAGAAATAAAAGATGTCACATAGAAGATTTATGAGAAGATGATGAAAGACAAAGAAGAGCAAGTAGAGGGATAACCACCAGAGGACAACACAATTAGGGAGATATGGACCAACTCAAGAGATAATATAAAACCTAACACATGGGAAAAACAAGAAGAGAAGGTAGATAGTCATAAAGGAGAAGAGAAGAGTAGGGATGATTCTAGAAATACATCCACTCCCTTGGATACCATCTCAATAATCAAGAACTTCTTGGTACAACAATAAAAAATTCAAATGGTGCCATCACCATAGTTATTGCAGGTTTCAATGGTGGGGTCATAGGTTGAATTCTATTGCATATCACCCCTGCATAAGATATGATTTGGGGATATCTTTCATGCTATTGCTAGAAAAGAGTTGTTGAACAAAAATATACAAAATATAGAGAAACTAGAAGATGCAGTCCAAACACTACAAAATACTATCCCTCATCTATAGTAGGGCACTTCACTCCCACTACCACAACAACTCAAATAATTAGAAGATAGTCTATAAGTGATTTCACCTCTGTGAAGACCAACATAAGAAATGATGCCCAAGAATAGCTTATAGATAAGAAAAAAAGAGTATACAAAGAGATATGCTACCACACACTCCCAATTAGAAGCCTAGATACAAAAATGGGAGATAGCATCCATGAGGCTAGGGTATTATACCAATTTTTTCTATAATGGAAAAACACAACAAAAGGCCTCCACACCTAGATACTTCAGCTAGAATATCAAATAGAACAAGTGGTGCATGACCCTTTGCAAGACTTGACTGAAGTAATGAGGGATCAAATTGATACTCTCCACAATCAATTGAAACAAATCTATACCCAATGGGAATAGGTGAAACCACAAACCAATCAGTTGTGGGAGATAGTTAGCACCCACTTGAGGCTTCTCCAAATAATTTTGAAGGAAGTCAAGTAGATAACATAAAAAATTTCAACTCTAGCTAATCTTCGGGAGGTAGAGCTTACACTAACCCAAATCCAAGGAAAAATGGGTACATTACTACAAGCTTAGGCACATTAGGCTTCAACCATGACAAGACTCAAGGTATAATACAAACATCTCCTTCTCAAATGAGCATCATTTCTTGAGGAAAAGACAAGGTTTTAAAAGGGGGATGATGTTAGCAGGTCAGAGATGGGGTTAGAACCCACCGTAGGCTACCACAAAAGATCCACTGTACTAGGAAAAGATATTATACATTTTTTAAGAGTCATTTCCATTCAAGGGAATGGACATACATATGCAATGCAAATTATATTTAGAAGATAGAAGATGATAGATAAGAGATAAGATAGCTATATGTATATACTGTTGTAAAGCATAGAATCTGACCTACTCTTGCATGAGATTCTAATGCAATATAAAGGAGTTATAAGGGTTATATATGTGTGTATAATGAATGAATGAATGTTTCTTTTGATGTTGTTATGATATTAATTAAGTAATCATTCTAGAATCCTACCATAAATGCTTATTTCTCTTATAGTATCCTTTAGGGTATGAATAAACTACATAAGAAGTACTAGGGTACAAATCTCCAGATTGTACTTCCCCATTTATCTTGCCAACATTCGATACCAAATTTCAGTGTAAGCTTTGGCAATGACGTGGATTCATCAATGTTGATGGATGATCTTCTTAGTGTTTGTGGATGTCTTGGAGGAGCTCTTAGTTCTTGTTGTTGTAGAAGAGTTCTTTCACATTTACAGGTTCACTAGTAGGAGATGGCTAATCTCCATGTGATCAAAGATGGTTGATTCTTGGTTTAGAGTTTTAGCATGATACATGTTGGCTTGAGACCAAGATGTATGCATGTGATCTCCTAGGAGCAGATGGTTAGATCATGATGTCATGTTTAGGTTCCTGATTTCATGGCTAGAGCTTTGATAATAGTTTGGTTAGTTCTCTTGGTATTGGGTATTTTGGTCATGTGCTTGAGAGCTTCACGAGAGTGCAATGTTTCATTTGGATTTTTAGCATGGATTGATCAGTTGTAGATGCTCATAAATACTTAGGAAAGGTAGTTGTTGTGTTTTAGTAGAAAGTTCGAGGATCCTTTCACTTAGACATGGATGTTAGTTCATGATGGACCTAAGAGGAGGTATTTTTTGGATAAAGTCTATGAGATATGTGTTAAACAGGTGCAAGACAACTGAGAGGGGGGGTGAATCAGTTGTCACAAAATTCAAAATTAAGACTTTATCAATTCCACAACCACACTATTATGTTACTAAGCAAGAGCATGAAACACAAATAACAGAAAGCAAATCAACACAATGAACACTCGATTTTCACTTGGAAAACCCAATAAGGGAAAAACCACGGTGAGGGTTAACTCAAAATATAAAAAGATTATAAAACTAAATATAGAGGCTCACTACTAAGGGCTCATTTCCCATAAGAGGACTCACTATCCAAGTACAAAGGCTCACTGCCTACAAAAAGGACTCATTGTCCAACAGGGAGGTTCATTTCCTATAGATACAAGAGAGAACAAAAGATCCACCACAACAATTAACACACATCTACAACTTTGAATAAGGATTGTAGAAAACTTTAGCTCACTTCCTTCAGGAATACAACACAATAAATAACTGCTATCTCAACTTACTCACACACAAACACTTCTACTCTTATGATTTGTGGCTCACTTTTGTCACTTTGCATCTAACTGTCATACAACTCTTCACAATTTGACTTGTTTTTTTACCATACTCAACCTTAGAAGCTTTCTCCAAGGTTGGCCACAAATACCTCATTTCATAAATTCAAATTGGGTCGACAACTCAACATTCTCGTGGTGGAAAGGAATGAGAGTGGACCAATAAAAATATTTTTGAAGATCAAAAATAATATCTCAAATCAACCACATGCTTCCTTAATTAAATTTTATTCCTCGGATGAAGTGTAAACACCAGGCCGACCAAACCTAATGAAAACACAAATGAACATTTATGTACATGCTTCCCAACAAGAAGATGCCATACAAACTCCACAACACACTTCATTATGCATGAGAATACATTTTAGATTTCTTTAGATACATCTGCATCAAATGCAATATGCTTCAAACTCTTAGCACCTTTCACCAGTCCATCTAGACTGTGCAAACTCATAATGAAATAGTGAAACATGACTTCTGGATTAGAAAACTTCAAACTTCTTTGCCAAAACCCAGAGAATACTATCTCAAGAAATATCCTAGATCCACAAGATCTAAAAAAAATAATGGAGGACTATGGAGTAGAAACATTTCTCTTAGTCCACAAAAGATCAACTCTGCCAGAACAATTCACACACCAGTGAACGTGACTTTCATGTACTATCACACCAAAAGCTAAAACTTAGGATATATCACCACAAGATCACCTTTATCAAATCTTCAGATCTACACAAGCATAGGATCAACACAAGAGAAATGCGGAGCACATAATTGAGCACATTCTGAACACATTCATCACTTTGACTTCTCTTCTTTATTAATTTTCTCAAAAGCACTTGGAAACTCATCAACACAACACATTTGCAATGACATAAATATAGCTTCATGTACTCACAACATCTCAGCAACATCTTAGCTATACATGTACAATCTGCAACATACTAAATTGTGTTGACATCAATGACAACATTAATGACAACACCACCAAAACTTGCTCATACTTGCAAAAATCTCCCCCTTTGTCATTGATGGAAACACATGATGTGAAAAACCATCAAAGAAAACTTTTTACAAAATATCCTGGGAGAACACCTTCTCATCATCTACAACTATTTTTCACATGACTTTCTCCCCCTTTAACATCAATGGAAAAGATAAACAACTCCGATCACTCCCCCTTAGGAGTGTTAGTGTAATTAATTAAAGTAATTATTACACTAGCATAAGTTAACTTAGGTCTTGCATTTAATTAATTAAGTCCTAGGTTACATTTTTAATAAATCATTTAGTAAATGGGATAATATTCCCTTCCTTGTTTGTAAGAGATAAGATTCCTTCTAGAAGATGAGTTGTCCTTCTAGAACTTATCTCAACATTTAATAAATTCCTAGATAGGGTTCACATGTCATCACATGTTGTTAAATCATGACACATGACAACATCATATTGCATCTTGCATCTCTCTCATGCCTATATATTCAGGGAATTTGTACATTTTTAATAATCTCATAGTGTAGATCAATAGAATCTCTATTGTACATGCCTAGTTGCAACACTTTCTATGTGGTTGATTATCTTTCCTGGAAAGGGTCCTCCATTGAAGACTCTAGAGCTTTAGGGACTGTCCATCCATAATCTCAACATGGTATCAGAGCGTGTCCAGTGAAACGTCAACCCTCAATCAAGAAAGTTGGTGTGCAAGATTCTTGCAGGCTTGGAGGTTTCCATTGAAGGCTACTTGTTTCCACTCGGAGACCAAGCTGATTTCTAAAGTAGATAGAGTCAGATCCGAGCTCACCATTGTCTTCAGAAGGCCTCAAAACCCTAGGATTGCCTGCCCATTCATCAAAATTGGATTCATCAACCTGGGAGCCATCAAAGGTATTTTTAGGGTTTTCCAAATCAAATGGTATGATCCGTACAAATTTACAATAAAAAAGTCCTCCCTGTTAGTTGTCTTCTAAGGTAAAATTTTTTTAGTAGCAGGCCATTTTTCATTTTAGAAAAATCAAGCTAATATATCTTTTGTTTGGCAAAAACTCATATTTTCTATAGTTGCAGAAAAATAATTTTGGGTGACCTCCAATTTTATTTCACCGTCTGCATTGGGGTTTGTTTTTTAAAAATAAATCCATCGGCATATTATATCGGAGGTTTGATTTTTTAAAATCATCGACATATATTCTACATAGTTGGCATTTGGTTGATATATTTTTTGCAGATTATATTTTCTATCAGCTTTATGCGATTTGATTTGTTAAAATTCCCCTCATTTTTTTTCCTTGGTCGGCACTACGATTATAATCTGCATAATATATATTTTTTGGGGATTTGAATTTTAATCAGTATATGGGATTTTTATTTCCCATTGGAAATATTAAAATTCATGTATATTGCTTTGGTCAGTTCAAATCAAAATGTTTGCAGATTTCCTTTTTTGTCAACTGCATTGATAGTCTTCAGTCTATAGGGAGGTACTTTTGTAGGGCCTGCCGACCATCACCATCACCAAAGGTTTTTTCTGGCCCATCCTACTGGCTACCAGTGCCCGTTCTCCCACTGCCAACTGTGTGTTTTTCCCACTAGCACTGACTATGTTGTACCACCAACCATCCTACCAGCCCCTACCGACAGACTCCATTCCCACGCCACTGAAGGTTCTACTCACATCAAGTGAAGCCTCCGTTTGAAGCTAGCTCCGCCGGTTGCTCCGCCCCCGCATCGCTCCTAGGAAGGGAGTGCTTTTCTTTTTTCCAGCACTCGCCCTGCGGTCATATCAGCGATCAGGGGGTAATTTTTTTAAGCTCGGGTGCTTATTTTTTGCACCTTATTAGCCTATAAAGTGCCTTTGATAGGCCTTTTTTTCGTTTTATCACAACTTTCACTCACAGTGTTGAAAATCAACAAATGAGATATCGTCGGAAAGGTAATTCTGCGTACTTTCCAATGGTGTAATTTATTATGTGAAATTTTGCTCACAAAAATTTCTACAGTCAACTAAAGGCCAAACCCTAATATGGACTTAAGGACTCATATCTTCGCAACCGTTTGTCGGATTTTAGTGATTCCAACGGCATCAAGAAGTATTTTTAGAGATTTTTTTCATCAATCTAGACCACTTGATCAATTTCAACTCTAGGAACTCTTACATTGATTTTTTTAGTTTGGTGCATTTGATCCATAACTTGGATATCCTGAAGCTTGGGGAAAGTTTTTTTTGATCTGGGTAGCATCACTTCAGTTGTACATCATCTTTGGAAGTCTTTATTTGTTGTTGAAGGTCATTTGTCTTTGTATTTTTGGAGAAAGTTCATTATGGGGCTTTCATATACTCCTTCTTTGGTTATGTTGCACAAGGGAAACTATCAACAATGGTGAGATAGGATCTACCACCATCTCCAATCACTTGATCTATTGCCTCATCTGTATGGTATAGTTCCTCATCCAAGTGAAGGTATTCATGAATTTTCTTGGGGTTGCAGTAGGTACACTGTCTTGGAGACCATTTCTATGCAAGTTGATTGTGATGTTTTGAATGCTATTGATCATTGTGATTGTCCTCATATTCTTTGGGCTAAGCTTTGGGAGATCTATGGAGATTCAAATACTCCACCATTCCCCGATGGTCAAGATTTAGAATGTCATTCCTTAGATCAAGTACCCCATGATGATATTGTTGTGCAAGAGGTTGATTTCCTTGATCTTTCTAAAGAGGTTGACAAGGTTCCCTTAGATGCTTATTCTCCATCAGAGACAGTTGGTATCCCTTCACATTCAATGATTCCTTGTCCAAATTCATTTATTCAGGCTTCCACCATCATCATCCATCATGACACATTCTATTTTCCAGACTTGGCATCATAGGATGGCTTTTATCACTGACTTGGCTACTTCTATAGGTTTGGAGGACATTCTTGAGGGGATATCACTCCTCTATTCAACTATTTCATGTACGAGACTTCTTCCCTATCATTCCATTCAGGACTTGAGATTTCTTCAACATCTACCATTGAATTTACTTCAGAATTATTTTAGTGGTTTTGAGGACACTTCATTTAGGGGGGATATCAAGTCTCCATCATATTAATTCCATCTCAGTCTTTGGATATTTCTCAGCATTAGTTTCTGCATCATCCTGGTTTGTCACCCTCTTCATTGATTGTGACATCTTTATCATTAAGCAAGGAGACACATGAGCAGAGTTCAAAGACATCATCATCCACCTTTATCCTTCCTTCCTTCAATTCCTATTCAGAATGGGAAGCATCACTGCACTTGCACTTGGTTATGTTTCTTCTAAAAGGGAGACAAGTTGTTTGTCGACATTGGATCCTATTTTGTCTCAGAAACTTACCATTTTTGTAGGTGATTACATCTTCTGGGGGGGCTATCTAGTCTCCCTCTTTCCCTCCTATGGGGGGGCCATTGATTGTATTGTATCCATGTGATGGATGGTGTATCTGATCCCTCCATCCTTCCCATCCTATCTCACATTTTTTGCATTTTCATCTCCTTTTTGGAGAGGGGTTTTGTTCCCACTGGGTTTTCCCCTTTTTCTCCAGTTGTGGGAGATTTTCTGCATCTTTATCATGTACATGGGTACCTAACATGGCCTTGTAGTTGGGACCCATCATCATCATTCATCATCTTGCATAATCATTGCATTTTCCTCCCTAAGTTGAACTTATGGGGGGGGTGTTAGTGTAATTAATTAAATTAATTATTACACTAGCATAAGTTAACTTAGGTCTTACATTTAATTAATTAAGTCCTAGGTTACCATAATCCATAATCTGGTGTACCTTTAAGATATCTAAATATCCTCTTTACAGCTATAACATGTGCTTCTTTAGGATCTGGTTGGAATCTGGAAACTAAACATACTGCATACATAATATTCGGTTTAGTAGTAGTAAGATACATCAGTCTGACAATCATAGATCTATATTTGCTCTGATCAATCTTAGAAAATTCATCATCTTTTCTCAATTTACATTTGGTTACCATAGAAGTACAAACTAGTTTGGAATCATCCATCCCAAACTTCTTCAACAACTTTTTTACATACTTATATTGTGAAATGAATATCCCTTTATCATTTTGATTCACTTGTAGACCAAGAAAGAAATTCAATTAACCAATCATAGACATCTCAAATTATTTCTACATCTCTTCAACAAACTTTTTACACATGCCTTCATTTCCACCAAAAATGATATCATCAACATATAAAACTACTATCAACATTTTGCTACCTTACATTTTGAAGTAAAGATTGCTATCAGCAGAGCCTTTGCTGAATCCTTTCTTTGTTAGGTATTTGTCCAATCTTGCATACCAAACTCTAGGAGCTTGCTTTAGTCCATACAACACCTTCTTCAACTTACAAACCATGTTCAGTTTTTCAGATAATTGAAACCATTTAGGTTGTTCCATGTACACTTCTTCCTCTAATTCACCATTCAAAAATGTTGACTTAACATCCATCTAATACACTTTGAAGTCTTTGTGGGCAGAAAATGCCAAAAACATCCTAATAGCTTCCATTTTGGCCACAAGGACAAATGTCTCTTCAAAATCTATACCTTCAACTTGTGAATATCCCTTGCAAACAAGTCTTTCCTTATTCCTTACAAATTCTCCACTTTCATTTAAATTATTCTGAAATACCCATTTTGAGCCAATCACATTTTTATTCACAAGCCTAGGGACTAGTTCCCATGTCTAATTCTTTTCTATCTGCTGCAACTCTTCTTTCATAGCTTTCATCCAACTCTCATCTTCACATGTTTCACTTACAGATTTGGGTTCAATTTTATAAAGTAGACACAAATTTACCTTAGCTACAACTTTTCTTCTTGTCTTCACACCTCCACTTTTATCTCCAATTATCCATTCCTCTAGATGATTCTTCTATACATAGGAGTCTTAACTGTAGATTTTGGCTCATTCTCTTCTTCTTCTTCTTCCATTTTTTTCTTCTTTCTTTTCTTCTTCCTTCTCCTTATTTTCCTCAGGCACATGCCCATAGATAGGATCATTAGGTTCAACTTCACTTATCTCAATAGGTCTGCATATGTCTTCATCAACTTTCACATTAGCACTTTCAACAATATTTCTCAATCCTTTATTAAAGCATTTGTACACTTTGCTAGTAGTAGAGTATCCAAGAAATATTCCTTCATCACATCTAGCATCAAACTTTCCAAGATTTTCAACATCTCTTTTAATATAACATATGCTTACAAATACCTTGAAATACTTCACAATAGGAGTCTTACCAGTCCATAACTCAAAAGGAGTCTTTGTGCTTTTGTATCTAATTTGAACTCTATTAAGAACATAAAAAATAGTGTGTATCACCTCTCTCTAGTACACATCTGGTACATTTGATTCTTTCATCATGGTTCTAACAACTTCTTGCACTGTCCTATTTTTCCTTTCAACTACTCCATTCTGCTGAGGGGTTCTCAGAGTAGAAAATTGTCTTCTTATGCCACGCTATTCATAGAATGCATTAAATTTACCATAAGCGAATTATCCACCTCTATCAGATCTCAAACACTTTACTTTCAAATTTACTTCATTTTCCACTCTTACGTTGAATACCTTAAACCTATCCAAATCCTAGTCTTTTCTCTAAGAAAAGTAACCCATTCCATTCGAGCATAATCATCAATAAGTAGCATGAAATATCTATCACCATTCAGGCTTCCAATTTTAGTCGAACCATAGAGATCAATATGAACTAACTCCAACATTCTGGTAGTAGAGTGTTCTTTTCCCTTAAAGTTGCATCTTGTTTGTTTCCCCAATTGACAACTTCTACAAATAGCATTAGTAGGTCTTGTGATTCTGGGAAATCATCGAACAATCTCCTTTGTACTGATTTGGACAAGGTTATCAAAATTTACATGTCCCATTCTCCAGTGCCATAACCAACTTTCACTAATTTGAGATACAAGGCAATGACCACCAACTCCCTTTATCTGATAGATGTTTCCATGAGTTATTCTTTTAGTAGCAACCATATCTCCATTTTCGGATCCTTTTCTTATTTTAGAGGTATTACTCTAAAACACAAGTTGAAAACTATTGCTACACATCTGACCAAAACTCAGAAGGTTATGCCTCAAAACCTTCACATAATATACATCATCAGTATTGTGCACTCCATCAAAACTAATTGAACCTTTTCCACAAATCTTAGCTCCTAAATCATCACCAAACATAACTAAACCACCATCATATTTCTCAAGTTTAGTGAACTTACTCTTATCTTCGATCATGTGATTAGAACATCCACTATCAATTATCCAGTAATCTTCATCCTATCTTGCATGAAAAGTGGTAACCAAAGTACCTTCCATTCTATTTCTCTTATTCTCTAGAGCCTTCTTGCTTACACATTTTACAACGTTAGTGGATATAGATTTACTTTCCAAATCTAAGAATAAGCATTCACTATCATCAACCTCATTCTCAGATTCATCATCATAAATTCCTTATCCTTATAATTCTTGTTCTTCTTATGTGTAGCTCTTTTCAAACATCTTGAAGCATAATGACCAATATTACCACAACTGAAACATTTAAAGGGAAACATACCTTTATAATTTCCAATACCTTTCTTCAACTTCTTGGTGAAGTTTGCTTCCAACTCATCATCACCATCACTATGTGATTCATCTTCAATCTTCATTTCCTTAAATCCAGTTTCTGTCTTTTCTTCTATCTTTTCTTCTTTATGAAAATTTCTCATCTCAAATGCTTGCAAGGTACCGAACAACCATTCTAAAGTGTAATTAGGATTATACATTTCTTCAATAACTAAGATCTTATCACTATAGTAATCCTGTAGGGTGATCAAGATCTTCTCAATTATATCTTCATTTGATAGTTTTCCTCCCTTGATTTCTAACTTCATTTGCAGTCAGTTCAACCCTCTGAAAGAAGCTTGTAAATTCTTCACCTTCTTCAATTTTTTAGATTTGCAAATCTGCACTTTGCTGCCAGCTTCTTTTTCAATTTCACTCTTTCATTTCCTTCATACATATCTTCCAACTTCTTCCAGACTTCATGTGCAGTATCCAAAGAAATAACCTTAGCTCACTCATTTTTAGATAAGCCACTGCAAATAGCATACTTTTCCTTCTCATTTTCTTCATAAGTAGAAATATCATCTACACTAGTAAGACCATCTGACAGAGGTGTATACTTTGTCTCAATAGCCTTCTAGGTCTTAAAACCAAGAGAGATAATATATCCTTTCATCTGTCCCTTCCAATCATTGTAGTTAGTTCCATCAAACATAGGGATCACTAACTTATTTGCCATTAGATCTTCCTTAAGCAGTTAAGCTCTATGCCAAGGAACCAATGATTTGATACGAATTGTTAAATAGGCACAAGACAACTGAGAGGGAGGGTGAATCAATTGTCACAAAATTCAAACTTAAGACTTTATCAATTCCACAACCACACTATTCTGTTATCAAGCAAGAGCATGAAACACAATGAACACCATATTTTTATATGGAAAACCCAATAAGGGAAAAACCACGGTGAGGGTTAACTCACAATATAAAAATATTATAAAACTGAATATAGAGGCTCACTATCCAGAAGAGGACACACTATCCAAGTAAAAAGGCTCACTGCCTATAGAAAGGACTCACTATCCAACAGGGAGGCTCACTTCCTACAAATACAAGAGAGAACAAAATATCCACCACAATAATTAACACACATCCACAGCTTTGAATAAGGATTGCAAAAACCTTTATCTCAATGCCTTTAGGAATCCAACACAATAAAAAACTGATGTCTCAACTTACTCACATACACACTTCTGCTCTTATGATTTGTGGCTCAATTTCGTCACTTTTTATCTCACTGTCATACAAATCTTCACAATTTGACTTGTTTTTATACCATCCTCAACCTTAGAAACTTTCTCCAAGGTTGGCCACAAATACCTCATTTCATAAATTCAAATTAGGTCAACAACTCAACATTCCTGTGGTGGAAAGGAATGAGAGTGGACCAATAAAAACATTTTTCAAGATAAAAAATAATATCTTGAATCAACCACACGCTTCCTTAATTAAATTTTATTCCTCGAATGAAGTGTAAACACCAAGTCAGAAAAACCTAATGAAAAAAAAAATGAACATTGATGTACACGCTTCCCAATAAGAAGATGACATGCAGACTCCACAACAAAATTCATTATGCACCATAATACATCTCAAATTTCTTTAGATACATCCACAACAAATGCAATATGCTTCAAACTTTGAACACCTTTCACCAGTCCATCCGCACTGTGCAAAATCATACTGAAACACTAAAACATGACTTTTGGATCACCAAACTAGAACCTTCTTTTCCAAAACCCAAAGAATATTATCTCAAGAAACATCCTAGATCTGTAAGATCTGAAATGAAACAACAAAGGATTGTGGAGCAAAAACATTTCTCTTAATCCACAAAAGATCAACTCTACCAAAACAATTCACACACCGGTAAATGTGAATTTCATGTACTATCACACCAAAAGCTAAAACTAAGGATATATCACCACAAGATCACCTTTATCAAATCTTCAGATCCACACAAGCATAGGATCAACATAGGAGAAATTTGGAGCACATATCAGAGCACATTCTGAACACATTCATCACTCTGACTTATCTTCTTTATTAATTTTCTCAAAAGCACTTGGAAACTCATCAACACAACACATTTGTAATGACATAAAGATAGCTCCATGTACTCACAACATCTCAACAAAATCTTAGCTATACATGTACAATCTGCAACATACCAAACTGTGTTGACATCAATGACAACATTAATGACAATGCCTCCAAAACTTGCTTATACTTGCAACAATAGGTATATCCTAGAGAAGCAATCTCATTCCCCACTCTTGGTATACTAAAAAAACAATCATCTAAAAAGTATAGCCCATGATTTTTTCAAATGCATTCTGTTTTTATGCTTTATCTTCTCATAGAGAGGGATCTTGAACTATTCTTTCTAGTTTTGGATGGTTCATTTGAGGAGTTTTTGACATGCTTATCTCCTTGGGTATTTGATTTGATTTATGAGAAGTTTTGGAGATGTTATTGGGTTGTTTTACTAATATGGGAATGTTTTAGGTTTGATCTTACTTTTTTAGAGAGGCTTACATCTATTTTGGTGACATGAGATATATATGTTATGTTTGATCTAATGTCATTAAATGTTTGGGTGTTATTGAGGCTTTTCCTTTGGGGTTGTGAAGGAGATCTTACTTGAAATATCTTGAAAATTTGAGGTGTTGGTGAAAGGACATGATTGGGATATGATTTATAGGTTTTCCCTGTATTCTATGGATTCTTCTTGGAGGTTCATATTCACATGGTTCAGTGTGGTGGACTTGGGAGAGTTATGGTGATATGTGATATGAGACTATGCAACAATTTTGTGTTGCATGTGTAGATAATTTTGATTATTTTTTGTTACTAGATGGTTGAATTATTTGTCACCTTAGTACATGTGTCGATTGGTAGAATTGATATGCCAAGGTCTATTTTCAAATTTGATATTACCCATGTAGTGGGAGTTCTTGGGTGTGTGTGTTTGACACATGGATCTTGTGATTGTAGTTTATAGATTAGATGTGTTGTCGGCATAAGTTATACTGATGTTTTGGATACCTTTGAGATATGGATGATTGGATGAATTACCATTTGTTATGGTTTCTTTTTCCAGTCATGTGGTTTTTTTAGTTGGATATAAATAATCACTTGTGGTTGTTGTTCTAACATTTTTAGAACATTTGTGTTCAATATTGTTCTTGGAGGAAGTTTGGAATTCAAATATTTATTTTGGAAATGGTTTTAGAGTTGTATACATTGGTTCTTTTGTAAATCTTGTGAGCATAGTGGAGTTATGGCAGTAGCATGCAACCTTTGTTATCACTTAGATTTGATGCTTGTGTTCTTTGGATTGTTGCATCTATACCTTGGCTTGTACCTTTTTCTTCCATGGGTGGCATGTTGGAGGATGATGGGAGTTCTTGCTTGATATGGTGGACATCTTGGATGTTGTTGCAAGTATCTTGTAAGTGTATGAGAGCATGCTAGAGATTCATTTGGTTTCATGGATGGTTGTGAAAATGATGTTTCTTTATTTGGATCCTTATGATTAAAATCCTATGTGTATTTTGGCTCTTGAAAGGTATTCAACAAGTGGGAGAATTTTTGGATTAAGATGTCTCAATTTTAGAGAGTCCCAAGATATTTAATTAATTAATTTAGTCCCTTTTCTACAATTAAATCCTAGTGATAGGTTTCTAAGTTGCTATAACACTTTGTGGGACCCAATCGTGAGTTGGCTTCCTACATGTTTGGTGGAGAGCATGAAACCACTTGTGACTTGGGCACTCAATTTTAAAGAGGTATTTGTGTAAACCTCTCAAATATGTGCCATAGTGACATGCCATTGTTTTTTGAGTTACCACTTGACAGGATTTTGGAAAGTTGCTAAACATGACTATGAAAACCACTTGAAGAGAGTAGAAGTCAAAGGGGAGTTCAAAATAGGCAGGTGGCTATATTTTCTCTAGTAGTATACCATCCATGTTAAGTTGACTTCATATTTTCATTAGATATGGAGTTGGACACCTTGAATGTTGTTGCATGTTTGGTAGGTTGCTTTTTGGTCAGCTTGGGCCTATGCGTGTTCTCCATTTTGGTTTGCATGCATGCAAAGACTATGGATATGACACATGGCATGCTTGGTAACCCATGCTAAAGGTTTGAAAATATGATATTTTTTGAGGAGTTGTATGAGGAGAATTTTATTTTAGGGTTATGCTATCAAATTTTCTCTAGAAGAGCAAGATGTTATGTTCAATGTATTTGGAGATTTAATATCCATGTTAAGGTTGTGAGATTGCAAGTGTATTGTAACCTTTTGTTACAGATCAATACATTTGTTCAATGCTTTGGAGTGTGGGGTTTTTTTACCTGAAAGGGTTTTCCCCAAGTATATCATTGTTCTTTCTCTTCTAACTATCTTTCTTCTATGAAATGTTAATTTACATGCCGTTATGTTGCTAAAATTTTCCTAGATATGCAAACTACATTAAATTTACTCTAAGGGTTAATGTGATGGAAATTAAACTATTTCTATTTCCACTTTAAGGCATAATAGTATGTGCTTGTATCTCAAGAAACATAAGATACTGAATGTGCATACTAGTTCTTGGAAGGCTTTTTGAGTTAAGCATTTCCTTTCAATCCATACCCAAAGAAATCCACAATTCATGGGCTATCAAATTCTAATATTTTCTAGGTGGCCCATGAATAGGTGAAAGCACAAAAAGCTAGTGAAGTTTGATATTCACTAGGTGAACTCCACAAGAAACAACATAGGCAAGTGAAGTCCAATATTCACTAGGAGAGGTCCACAAGAAACATAATAGGAAAGTGAAGTCTAATATTCACTAGGTGAGTTTCAAAAAGGTAGAAATTGAAAACACAATGATAGTGAGTTCTCATGTCAACCATATCAAGAATTGTAGGAAAAATGCCTTGTTTGCTAAATAACTCTGATAAGGTGCTATAAAGATGATTAATATATGTCAATATAGCATCACCAAGTTCATAGTGTCTCAATAAAGTGAGGAATGGAGTGGAATGTATGCTCCCACCTCAAAATAATTGCTAATACCAACCAAGAGAAATTTCCTTTAAGGTAGAAATCGTGATATTTACAAAATCATGGGCATGAGAGCTTGTTGGGAAGTCATATGCCAAGTTATATCTACCCAAAAAAAAGATAGCTCATGAAAAGGGGTTGCCCCAAAAGCAAATGCCATATTAGAAATATCATAAAATAACACATGAGGGATCCAAAGATCTAGGGTTAGTATGAATGATAAATAATATATATATATATTATTTATCATTCATACTAACCCTAGATCTTTGGGTATATATATATATATATATATATGTATGTATGTATGTATGCATGTATGTATGTGTGAGTGCCTTTAAAAATCTGCAAACACTAAACTCAAACAAGGGTTAGCACCTACAAATCCTTCAAGAACACTCCTATGGAATACCTTGCAAAGTGCTTAAAACATGCATCAAGAGGATGAAAGAAAGCTACAAGCATCATGAAAGCAATCACGAGTTACCTATTCCATAGTTGGATTGGTGTCACATGTGCTAGTGACCCTTTCCCAATCCTTGATCAAAGCTAAGATGATAAAATGCGAATGGATATGGTGGAGTGATGATGAACACGATCAAATCTCAAATGGAGAGAGTAACCTTGCATAAAATTGTGAAGGATTTGCTCAAAGATGAAGCTTGTATTTAAAGATTTTCAAAATGCCAAGTGTTGAAGAGGGACCAATGTGGGATCAAAAACAAGCCAATGAGTTGAGGACACTTGTCATCATGTGATTAGTTGATGTATGTGCAAGATTTGGGAAGAGTGCCCAAGAGGGGAAATTTTGAATTCAAATTTGCAATAAATTTTGAGAGGGACAAGAAAGAAGAGCAATAAATGCCCTGTTTGACTTGTCATGTTGAGGGAAAATGAGTGTTTTAATAAATCAATAAAATTGATTTATTGTGCAAGTGGCTAGATCTAGATAATGCAAGTGGGATGTGATTAACATTAGATTAGGATTAGATGAAGATTATGCTGATTTAATGCTGATTAGGTGAGTTGACATTTTGGACTTAAATTTCTGATTTATTTAAATCAGAAAAGGATGAAATATGATTTAGGATTTAATTTAAATGGCTTTTTGATTTATTTAATTAAATGGATGATGCAAGATGAAGGTTGAATGATAAGGTTTATTTGATAAATGAGATTATTTAATGAATGGTTTAAAGTGATGAATTTGCCTAATGTGAGACCTAATTTGACTGAATCCGATCGAATGCATAATGTAAATTTTGCATGTCTACATTTTGCCCCTCTTTGAAGCAATGTACTTGTTGCATTGGTTCAAAGAATAACTTTGTCGAAATTTAAAAATTTCATGATTTTTGGATGCCTGGAAAGTACCTGGTACATTGCCCCTCGAGAGATCGAGCGAAAAGATTCGATTTGAGGGTCGATCTCGCGATAAAGAGGTTCAAAATGGGTGGTTATGGATGACGATGCAAATGAGATGATTTCAAGATGCTTAGAATAACAAATCTATATTATTCTAAATAACTTAAATGATGATATGATGTGAGACAGATGAAATGGATGATGTGATATGCTATGATTATGCAATGGATGATTTATGATATGCTTAGACTAACAGATCTATATTATGATGATGATATGCAAATGCAATGCATGTGAAATGATCAATGTTTCCTATGATGTATGATATGTGGTATGTTGACGATTTTGTGGATGCGAGATGGATGCATGATGGACTATTCATGATGCGATGTTAATGCAGAAGTGAGATGATGACAAGAGGATCCAACAAGTCCATGATTGGTCGAGACTTTATTAGAGATGATGATGATAGATGATGATGATGATGATAAATGATGATGATTTGCTTATCAAGGATTGAGATTTTAAAAGGGTCACTTACTTTATTTTTGATAACACGCCTAAGTACGATGCATCAAGGTATAAAGGACCAAGATGGCGTTGTACTTAGTGTGATGGACTTTGACTCAACAAGCAGATAGGAGTATTCTTGTTCACACTTGACATACTGAAACCTTGCTAGGTACCTAACAAAGCAAGTATTGACAAGTTATATTACAAGGCGTCCAACAAGCACAGGAGACAAAAGATAATGATCGTTGCCCCATTCCTATCTCTCTAAATCCTTCGTTCAGATATCATCGAGAGGTCCTTGGAATGAGCGCAATAAGATAAATCAAAAGAAAAGATCAAGTACGCAAACAAGTCAATGTTCTTCATACCTCTAGCCAAAGGGATTTATTTTGATAGGATAAGAATCCAAAGTGATATCCAAAATGATGCCCATTGTCGGAACGATATATCCTAGGACATGCATTGTATAGGATGATGATGGTTTGATAAATTGATTGATAGGCTATTGATATAAGGATGACTGACATGTTTGCAACTGATCAAGAGTTTGATTTTGTTTTAGAGGTTTGTTGTTTGCTTTTGATTTCACGATTGAAGCTTGCATTTGTGGACTGTTGTGATTGTTTCTGTTTCCGTTGCCAAAGGATGGAGATGATGATCAGTTTATTATGGATGATTGATTATTTCGGGTGAAAGCGAAATGAGGCGGATGGATTTTTTCAAATATTTGGATGTTTTTGATGTTTTGCAATGTTTTGAGGCTGTTTTTGGTGTTTTTGGATTTTGCGATGTTTTTGATTTTTTTTAGTTTTCCAATGTTTTTGGATTTTGATGTTTTTCGAATGTTTTTGGATTTTGATGTCTCGGGCTGATCAAAGATTAGCCTTGCCCTACGTTTAAGCTTAGAGACGATGTAGTTCAGATTCCAATGTTTTTGATGTTTTCTATTTTTTTTTTAATGTTTTTTGGATTTTTGATATGTTTTGAATGTTTTTGGAATTTTTGATTTTCTAATGTTTTTGGATTTTCGCATGATTTTGACGATTTTGATATGGATGTGTGTGATGATATAAGTGCTCTGTTTTGGGATTTTGTTTGAAAACCAAGCTAAGGTGGATTGATCAGATCGACAGATTGATGATGATGATAACATTGTTGAGGATACACAACAATGCAACGATTGGATTGATTAGGATTGATGAGGATAACATTGTTGAGGATGCACAACAATGCAAGGATGGATGGATATGGATTGATAATGATAACATTGTCGAGGATACACGACAATGCAAGGATAGTGTTAAGCAACACAAGGATATCCCGAGATGATTTTTTGATTGGATTTGATTGATCATGTTTGATGAAGCTTGGTTTTGAACAAAAGATGTTTGGATGATTTGATGTTACGTTTGGCGTGCAGCTTAGATGCGACTAATATCAATTGATGTTTGATGAAAGATGAAGCTTGATAAGGAACATGTTCTCATCAAAATATGCCATGGGCTAGTGCTTCGAATTTTTGCTCACAAGTGGTTTGACCAATTTTATTTCATGTTTTCCCATGGTCGGATCGCCACATAAGTTGGAGGATATAGATCAAGATTTATTCTCGAAGCAAGATGTCATATCTGCCCCCAATGTCTAGCAACATATGGAATGCGATGGATGGATGCTCGGATAGGTGTATGGATGGATGAATACGCAAGGATGCCGAGGATTATCTTGCGATAATATAAGGTGTTTGGATAAAGGATGCTCATTTGGATAATGCTTCATAGCTCAGATAATGCTACATAGGATAGGATCAATGAAAATGACCCATGTCAAGATGTTTTACCATAAGCAAGCATAGAGCGTGCCCCAAAATTGTATCAAGATCAAGATAACTAAGATGATGGATGCAGATATAAACGAATCGATTGGATAAATGGTTTATGGATGGATGGATTTATTATGGATAAGATGGATGGAATGCTCGATTTATTATGGATGGGATGAGATGCTTTCGCCTAAAGTGCACGTAGATGCTCGATTCCACACATGATGCCTGTTTGCCATTTTTCATCATGGTCTTGCCCAAAGTGCCGCCCATGCGGTTTTCACTAGAGGACGATTTTTTTCTTTACTGTTTTCAATCCTTTTTTTGATTTTTTTGGATTTTTTGCTTTTTTGATTTTTTTGTATTTTTATGAAAGATTCATGCTGAACCACCTGGTGGTGTTGACGTAGATGCTTCTGTCATAATGTGCCATCGATATCCTGCTTGAAGAAGCTGCTTTGCTAAGATACGTGCACTTGAATGCCACTTCTGGGATTCTCTATCTGCTTCATTGATACCAAGGTTAACTTTGTCTTTGTGCGCACATCGCAATAGAGTGCCTTTGAATCCTTATGATGAAGGGTCGTTGCCAATACATGGTCAATTTGAGAATTGGATATCATGCATGGAGGCATGGATGGAGTGTGTTTAGGGATAAGAGATGGATTGGTTGACAGTTTGGAACCTTTGACTCTCCAAACTTGGGAAGATGAGCAATGATGGGTGGATACTGATGTATGTGGAATTAGGACCAACTGCTTGATACACTTTGTGCAGCTTGAAAAGCCCTGCTTTTGATTTTGGACATCTTTGATGGATACCTTTCCCTCTTTTAGTTTGCCCCACAGTTTCTTTGACTGATGGAGTTTGATAGGGATGATCTTTCTTTGTATTTTTTGGTATCCATATGTATTTGATTTGTCCATTATGCTTCTCAACTTTTTTTGATTTGATAATGTTCTTCGTACTTTGATTCAAATATTTCCTTTGATGTTGGTCCCAATTCGTGGATGGGGTGACGGGTGGGTGAAGATTCATGGCGTGGCTGGTTGTAGTATTGACACTGGTTTCACCATAAGGATTCTTCATGCTCCCTATGTTGACGTTTGCTTGAGACGAAGTTGCCCCCAGTATGGTGGAAGTGGTACCTTCATGCTTTGATTTCTCTTGTTCCAAGAGCTCTTGTTCAAAATGCATTCTCTGATCAATGATCACTGTAGACGGCATTATTTCCATTTGTTGCTCTGCTATCTCTGAATGTTCTATCTGACTTGTTTCCTTGGGCGGATAATGATGGATATCTTTATTCATGATGTCCTCAATCTGAGTTTGGGACATATTTGATCCTGATGTTGACAACTCTGTTTGATTGTAGGAGTTAAAATCTGCTCTTTTTGTGTAACAAAATCTTGTTCTAGATGAAGATCATCTACGTGCCCATCTGTAGAAAGCATCTCATGGGTAGATGGAGGAGTATGTGCTACATGGATATGATCATCTTGCATGGATAAGAGAGTGTTCATTAGATTATTGTAGTATCTTGAAGATACAAATTCTTGATCTTGATTAATTTCGGAGTTGCTTTCAACATGCTTTAGATCAAGTTCCTGACATGGATCAGTTCCAAAGGATGAATTGCTTATAAATGGTTCTTGGATGTCGACATTAGGCATGGTCAAGTTCAAGGTTCCTTCAACATCTGTAACCATGAGGTCAAAGGGGATCAACATGTTTTGAAAATGACCATTGCTAGACCTTAGTGAAAGATTTTGATCTTGCTTTGGAATAACTTCTTGAGATATGTCCTCTAACTCATAAGGCGATGTAGAGACATTTTCAATATGATCATTGGTCAACGGATCATGCATTATGTCAATTGGATCAAATAGTCCTAACACTCCTTGAAATAGATCACTAAAGAGTGGCTCTTGATGTATCGTGAGTTGATCATTGGATTGTGTACATACATTGTCAATGTGCTCCTCGATGGAGAGGTTTTGATCATTGTTTTCAACAATTGCGGTGGAGAGATTTTGAATGTCTTCAACCATAGAGTCAAGTGATGTTGATATTTCTTGAATTGGCTCATTGTCGAGTTTTGTTGGTGGATTTTGATCGTGATTCAAAAGTGACTCTTGACATATGTTGATTTGATCATTGGATGAAGTAAACGTGTGCTCAGTGATGGATTGATCTTGATCCTTGTTTTCAATAGTTGCCATCTTTTGTGTTTGTGCTCGTGTTGGTTGGGTAGCTTGAGAGGCTTGGGCAACTTGAGAGGATTGTTTCACACTTTGAGCTTGTGTTGCTTGTTGCATGGCTAGATATTGTTGGTATCCCTTTTGAAAAGCATCTTGTAATGTCACGTCGTATTTGCTTGATGTGGTGGAAATTGTTGGTGGTGGGGGTGGTGGTGGATTCGAAATCATGTTGGATGTAGTGACAAGTGTATGAGATACGCTCGGAGCGATCATGGTAGTAAGGGGTTGAGATGTGATGGGCGTGATAGTGGTGTTTGGAATGATTGCAGGGATAGTGATGGTTGGAATGAATGAGGTGATAGGTCCTTGGGAGACCAAAATTTGATTTGGGATCAATGTTGTTTGATTAGATACCATCTGTTGGTGCGATGTCAATGGTATATTCGAAGGATTTGACGTGATGGCTTGATTGATGTTAGGTGGATTGATTTGGATGGCGTGATTGGTGTTAGGTAAAGGGGGAAGCCCTAAACCAAGGAATGATGTAGGTAATGGTGGTGGAGATTTCCCTTGGCGCAATGCCTCAACTATTTTGGAAAGTTCCGCAATTTGATCTCGCCAAATTTGTTCTTGATTTTGATCTTGACTCACTTGAGATAGTTGATTTGGATTGTGTTCAAGTAGTTTTGGCATGCATGCTTGTCGTTTTTGAATGGGATCATGGACGAATGGATTTTGGATGACGTTTTGATTTGGGATGATGTTCAGATTTGGCATGATAGGATGAACATTTTGGTATTGGGAATCATTTTTCCAAAGTTTTCTGAGTTAGGATTCATGTTTCGAAAACTTGCACTTGGTACATCCACATTTGGTTTGTAGGGATTTGGTGTAATGACGTTGTTCGTTTCAAGGCTCATGCATTGATTATTCGATTGGTGGATTTGTAGGTTTGGACTTAGATCTATCATTGGGAAATGTGTTCCAAACTTTGACTTGGGCATACTCACACTTGTTGTACCATTGACATTTGTCGAAGGTAATGATCCTATGCATGGACTTTGATAATTGATAGGCATTGCAAGGCTTTGAAGATTTAACTGATTTGGATTACCCAAGATGTATGGATCAAGTTTATATTCCATGTTCTCCTTGTGTTTTGACTTTGTTGACCTCTAAGGTGCTCTAGGATCAATGATGAGATGGAGGATGAAATGTGTAAATGATATGAGTGACAAACGTTTAGGAACTTTGTATCAATGCTAGACTTAGGGTTTGATTGGATTGTTTTGATTTGGATGATGAACTTGTAAATCCTAAGATGATTTTTTAGGATGAACTTGTTCAAAGGATTGCTAATTTAACTAGAGGTATGAGAAAGGATACATTCCCATGCCCCCTAACTAAACAAGGTGATTTTGATTTTGATGATGTGCCTAAGTCTAGAATGATGTTTGCAAAGATCTAAAGTTGTTTTGGTGGATGGATTGATGAATGTTTGGAAGATAGATGAAAGTTTTGATGATCCTAAGAGACTTAGAGAGACTTTGTTTACTAGGCCAAGGTATTGAAGAACACACTTTTCTCTAAGAGCAATCAAAAGACCAATATGACCAAAAGATATCAAGCGTGTGGGGTCCAATTTGTTATCTTTGCTTAATGAGTACTTTTTACCAAAAACACACTCTTTGATTAAAGTTTCAAACTAAGATGTCCAATGTCTTAATTTCTTTAAACCCCACAAGATATTTTATGTGGAAATTCAATGACCTTAAGGCAAGGGTTTTCCTATTGTTTACTCAAGAAGACAAATTGAGGTATAATCCAATGCTTAGGAACCTCTACGTGAATCCGCAGGGAAAGCAAGAACATATGGATTGAGTCAATGTGATATTTGTCTTAAAGAGGGTTTGAAATTTGAGAATCATGTTGAATGTTTGTTTGCAAAATGTTTTCAATACACACCGTGGTTTTCAAAAAAATAATACCACAAGCCCTATGGATAAGACAATATTTGTTGGATCCCACTTATCAAAGTCCAGCTACGCTTTTATCTCTAGCGATGGTTATTGATGTTTGATCTCATCGCTCCCTCCACGCTCATTAACGCCAATCGGGCAGCTACATCAACACCCATGAAACTCCCACATGCTTTCCATTTCTACTAGAAGACCGTATGAGTGTGGGTGGCTTTAATGACCGTTTTGTACCAACAAATAGATTAAGGATTTTGTGTGGTAAATTTCAGCACATAGGTTCTAGGTGACTTTCTCGCTCGTGGAGATTGACCCATACCTGCTAAGAGTCCCTTCGATCCATCTCGCTCTGAGCCAACCACGCGATTATGGCGCTTAACCAAAACCCTCATTTATATCCCGACCGGTAATACTCTTTGGCTTTAGAGTGTTACCGGTTGGACAATGCCAGGGAAAGTACTTTTCCCCAAGTGTGCCCTCTAAGATAAACAAAAGTGAGCACAATTTAACTCGATCGATCTTTGATGGCACAAAGAAAGAGAATGTACGTGAAAATGCCCCTACTCACACTCGCACAAGATGTTCAATTTTTAAGCCCAAATTGAAGTGTTTCAAAGCAATAAAATGTGTTTTGAGTGTTTCTCTTGCACCCTAGATCGCACGAAGCACAAGGGGAGAGGATACGCACTCAAAAGACAAAATCACACAATTAAGCACTTATTCATTTTATAGCCTTCAAAGCAATGGTTGGATTCGTTTTAAGCACCAAAGGAAAGATGAAGATTGCCTTGTTCGATTTTAGCCCCAAAATTGAAATCTAGTCAATTTCTAAGGTTCAATTTTAATCCAACTTGTAAAACGAACAATGATTTAGTTGGCTTAAAAGAATTAAAGCATGATATGGAAGCCCTCAAGCATTAAAAAATTCTTTTTGAATTTCAAGTTTGATGCTCAATTCGCTTCACTCCAATCTTGCTTATGGTTCCTCAATTTTAATGCCACCAATTCTTTATGCAAACCCTGCAAATGGTACAAAGTTCAATCTTAGAAATGAGACTTATGACAAGAATTAATGATATAGTATGAATGCATTCAATGATCATAATGAATTCATTCTCCTGCAAGATTTTCTCTTCTTTTTCCTTTTGTCAATCCACCCTAAAGTTTGATTAATGCTTTAAAAAGAATATAATCCCAAAAATTCAGAAAAATAAAGCTAGAACATGCATTGATGGCTCAAGTGACTCTCCAAATATGGTTTAAAGTGGAAGCTTTAAATCCCAATTGCTGCAAATGATACTTAATGATTCCAAATCTCTGCTAATAATAACCACAACTCCAAATCCTTTGCTTCTCTAATTTGGTGAGCTATAGGTTACTTCCGAAGAAACATCACCAGGAAAGCGATAGTCATTTGAGCATAGAGAAGTTTAAAGTAAACTGGTCGCATTTTACCTTGAGTGAGACAAAACAAGTTGTTAGAAATTAAAAGACTTTGTCCATTGCAGCTAGCAAGTGTAAAAGCGAGCTACTCCACCACTTTTAAAATTTTCAATGAATGCAGTTGGCAGGATTAAAGAGATGCGCCTATATGATTTTTGGAAAGACCTTAAAGCAAATGCAACTTGCAGCGTATGCGCGGGACAGTGAATAAATGTCTTTCATAAAACTTTCAAGCAAAAGCATTCGGTAGGTGCGAAGCTAATGAACAAATAGGAGTATGGAGAGGGAGCGGACCAATCATTTAAAATATACTCAGATAACAAACACAGTGCAAGGAAAGGATAAGAAGAAAGCAATCAAGCCTTTTGCCAGCGTCCTCACTGTCCACTTCAAACTCTCCATAAATTCTGTCAGGCTTGTCATGCAATCTGTCAGCGCCAAAAGGGGAGCTAAAGAAGGCATGTGAACTCTTTTTCTGAAATACTTTGTAGGATTTGCGCATAATGGATAGATTCATTGATCGATGTTCAAGAATGGTGCTACGCCAGCAAAGACTTCTGTCAACAAATACATAGTACGCAGAAAATCCATAGTGAGATACTTTGGAAGATTCTGCCCTTGAAATCACCCTTTTTGTTTTTTTAATTCTTCAATGAACCTGATAGAAACTGTTAAATCATCAAAACAGTGACAGGGATCGCATTTGACAGCGTCAGGAAATAAAATGGTACGTTTTGAATTGTCTAAAAAGTCACCTCAAAAAGATGTGGTTCTATAGAATGCAATAATAGTAACACAGGTACAAAGATTATGAATGATGTAGGTGCAGATCTAGTTGTATGCCACAGACTATTTTCATGTTTCAAATTGACATAAAAACAACAAACTTGATGGCGCAGATTTTGGTGGTATGCTACAGCTTGTATGTCACAACGAACCCTAGACGCTAAGTTTGAAGCATATGAATAGAGACAAGTATTTCATTCTTTCAAATTGACATCAAATGCTTCAAATTAACATCAAAGAATTAATGTTTGAAATTGATACTGAATGGCTCAAATTTTGAAGTAAGCAAATACAATTTAATGCAGTGGGACGTACTACATGTATAGCTCTTAGAATAACCTTTTATATGCATTTGATCCTTGTATCAACTATACCTTTGCACTCTCAAACAAAGCTGAAAAGTTAAATGAAATTAAAAAAAGATGAGCACAGCCAGCTTGGATTCGATGAAAAGACTTTAGACACTTATCTACAAATAGTTTTGTCCAGAGGACGATACAAGTGCGCTTTTCGAACTACTCCCTCCCCTAGTCTTGCTTTAATCCATTCTGACTACAGTTATAAACAGTCTTCATTTAGTGTAAACGTGCTCATTTAGGCGCGGGCGGTGGAGTGCGATTCTTTTAGCTGCCAAGTTGCATTCTTCCCATGCTGCAACAATTTTGACTGTGTTTGAAAATGTCAAAGTGGGTGTGTGAACTTAAGGCTTACTATTAAATGAATCTTTTGTGAGTTCAGTGGCACTCAAGCCATATTGCGAAAGCAGGTAGAGAACTAGAATAGTTACTAAAATTGATGGATGTTCTGAGAGAAGCACGTGATGCAAGGATATATATGGTGACTAAACATCCAGAGATGGATTTATGGATCAGTAATAAGAAGAAAAATTTAGCTTTCGAACCAAGTAAACATGATATCAACCATAGATTAAAACCAACAGACTATACATTTTTCTTTAATATGCAACAACACAGTAAATTTACATTCAATGACAGAGTATTTAATGACAGAGCATCAAATTCAGCTATCTTCGAAATGAAACCAAATGCATTAAGCAAGGAAATAATGACAAAATTAGTCAGCATATGCATGGCGTGATTTTAAATGAATATGGTGCACAACATCTATATGGAGCAGCAATATCAATCAAAAAAACCTGTCTTTGTTTCAAAGATAACATCGATGGATGAAATCTATGCAACATAAAGACATGTTTAATATTCTAATGAACACAACATTTAAATCAAGATTAACAAGGTTCAGGCCCTCCTTCTAGCGCCAAATGTGAGTGCCTTTAAAAATCTGCAAACACTAAACTCAAACAAGGGTTAGCACCTACAAATCCTTCAAGAACACTCCTATGGAATACCTTGCAAAGTGCTTAAAACATGCATCAAGAGGATGAAAGAAAGCTACAAGCATCATGAAAGCAATCACAAGTTACCTATTCCATAGTTGGATTGGTGTCACATGTGCTAGTGACCCTTTCCCAATCCTTGATCAAAGCTAAGATGATAAAATGCGAATGGATATGGTGGAGTGATGATGAACAAGATCAAATCTCAAATGGAGAGAGTAACCTTGCATAAAATTGTGAAGGATTTGCTCAAAGATGAAGCTTGTATTTAAAGATTTTCAAAATGCCAAGTGTTGAAGAGGGACCAATGTGGGATCAAAAACAAGCCAATGAGTTGAGGACACTTGTCATCATGTGATTAGATGTATGCTAAGATTTGGGAAGAGTGCCCAAGAGGGGAAATTTTGAATTCAAATTTGCAATAAATTTTGAGAGGGGGACAAGAAAGAAGAGCAATAAAATGCCCTGTTTGACTTGTCATGTTGAGGAAAATGAGTGTTTTAATAAATCAATAAAATTGATTTATTGTGCAAGTGGCTAGATCTAGATAATGCAAGTGGGATGTGATTAGCATTAGATTAGGATTAGATGAAGATTATGCTGATTAATGCTGATTAGGTGAGTTGACATTTTGGACTTAAATTTTTGATTTATTTAATTAAATGGATGATGCAAGATGAAGGTTGAATGATAATGTTTATTTGATAAATGAGATTATTTAATGAATGGTTTAAAGTGATGAATTTGCCTAATGTGAGACCTAATTTGACTGAATCCGATCGAATGCATAATGTAAAATTTGCATGTCTATATGTATATATATATATTTGTATATGTATATACATACATACATATATACATACAAGCACACACACACACACATATATATGCATATATATGTATATGTGTGTGTGTGTGCATATATATATATACATATACACATACACACACACATATATATAAATATATATGTATGTATATATATATACCTATATATATATATATATACATATACATATATATATATACATATACATATATATATATATACATATATATATATATATACATATATACATACATATATATATATCTCTCTCTATATATACATCTATATATATATATAAAAGTAGGTTTTTATTTGTTTTTCCTTCTTTGTTCTTGTAGTTCTACAATTATTTATGAAACAATGTCAATTCAAAACATGCATTGTGATATATATATAAACATATATATCAGAATGCATGTTTTGAATTGAAATCATTTCATAAATAATTGTAGAACTACAAGAAAAAAGAAGGAAAAACAAATAAAAACCTACTTTTGGGTCAACATGGAAGAGACCTAAATGTCCCAACACTTTGCATCATTCCCAAAAGGAACAAAAATGTTTTTATGACAAAAAGGAGAATGAAGAGACAAATAGAGGAATGTCATGAAAGATTTATTCTCTTTATATTGTTGTGCCAAAAAAAACATCAAGGGTCATCCAAAGAGAATTGAAAAATAAAAATTTACACCAAGAAAAACAATACATGGAGGTCATGTTACATGCAAGAAAAAAGAAAGAAACAAAGGGTACCACACATATGAGTTGAGATCTATAGAAAATCTTCAACATCCTAATTTTTCTTATCATAAACAAGAGGTGGACAATATGCTAAAGGTACTACAATGATTGCAGTGCAAGGAGAGGTACACCAAGTTCAACATGTGGTGGACCACTTGCTGAAGGAGGATCATCATAGTTTCCCCTAGCCAAATTCATTAATTTTACAAACATAAGAGATGATTCATTATGATATTATTTTTGTTCATTCATGTTATCATCTAAATAAGTGGAAGAATATACCACAATGGGTGTTATGCTAGTTCTATTGGTGTGATCACGAGCATTATCAATTCCATGTGAGTAAATTTAGAATAGATGGAAGGGAAGGTGGTGAGATTTTGTCTTTGGCTTGGTTGGGAAAGATGTGATTTGGATTCATGTTTTAGCAATAAAGGTGAAGTGGATTCAAGTGATGGAAAATATGGATGGGTTATAGGAAGCTCATTAGAATTTGGTTGTGTGGACAAAAGGTCATTAGGTGAAGACTTATTTCCTTCAAAAAGTTGATGAGCCATAACGCAATGCATTACCTTGCATTATTTTGTATTTAAATTTTATCATGTATGAGCTTGAGCTTGTGGAGGGAGAATAAGGGTATTTTCCAACATTAGTTCCTTTTATTCCTTTGTAGGAGGAACAAAAGGAACTACCAAAGGTTGGGAAATAATATGAGAGGGAGAGTTTTGCATAACAAATTATTTCTCTTTGGGAGGCACAAAAGTAATCCTTGAAGGCTTCACTAAGAAATTGTCTCATGGTGCTAGATAGGATGGAAGAGGGGAAAATGTGACATATATGCTATATAGTAGAGGAAGGATAAATCATACATCTTAATAATAATAATATGATTGATCATAATAGATTCTTTCTAATGTTCAAATGTGAAGAAAACTCATTTTATATATGCATCCTGATTGATATTTTTTATTATGGGCCGACTTGGGATCCTTTTTAATTCTTCAACGATTGACAACAAAGTATTAAATTTGAAATAGGTCATCTTTAAGGTCAAGGGAACCCTCACCCTTGACTAGGTGCTTTAGCCCAATTTTTTTGAGATATCAATTTTTTAAGATATTTCTCAATCTGATGCTAAAATGAATAAATTATTTACATATATTTAGGTCCATAGGAAAAATAGGGTGTCCATATAGTGTGAAATCCTTGGGGTCGACAATTTGTGATGCTACATAAGGTATGTCATGTTTTCATTTGTCACTTTGGTTCATGTCCCTTCTAAAAATAACTTATATTATAAATTGAATGGCTAAAAATCTATCAATAGTAGTGTTAACACATAGGATTGTACCTTGATGCTAAGCTTGGAGGCTCAACAATCCTTTGTAACATGGAAACACCTTCGAGCCTATGGGTTGCTCATAGTGAAGGTGAATCTCTAGATTATGGGATAGTTCTCCTTTTTCTCTCTAAGAAACTAATGAATTTGGTTGGAAAAGGGAAAAAGGATGCTCTAAAAATGTAAATTAATTTCTAAGAGGTGAACCACCAAAATATAAATGATGAGAAATTGGATTCACAACTAATTCTCATAAATCTATTCACGAAACTCAATCTGGGCAACTTGATCACATAAGTATTTCACAAGAACGTATGATAAATCTATCTTTTATGAAGGAAAATAGTGTTTCACAACTTTGAAGATGAGACAAACCAATAACTCAACCTATGACCCGTGACAATGAACTACCTTTGTATACATGTAACTGTGAATGAGATATAAATTTAAAGGTTTTGATATTCAAAACAAATTCAATTTTCATCCATAATCATCCTAAGAAATAAGACACTTGAAAATGTGAAGGAAAAAACTTGATTGTAATGAAAAATGGAAAGAAAAATCTGCAAGTAACAATGTATAATAACCTGTAAAATGCTACTATAAAAGCTGAGTTACAAAACTCTTTCTCTCTGTAATGCACAAGAGAGAAAAAGAGTAAGAACTAAAGGAAAAAGCCTAAGCTTTTCTATTTTAATACAAAACTAGTCTCAAAGTTCCAAGAGGTGGTACTTGCAATTCAAATGAATTGTAAAAATATCTCCTCCAAGATGATTCACGAGAAAAGAAGAAAATCACTAAAAAGTTGGCCCACAACTACTCCAAATTGAGCTAAATTAGCTCGAAACTCTCTCTCAACTAGTTTGACTAAAGTAGACTCCAAAAACACTCTAGTTTGACTAAAAGTGAAAGGAAAATCACTTTGAATATCTCCAAATGCATGCATAAAGCTTCAGTTCCACCTCCTCTTTTGATTTTGCATGACTTTAGGACAAGGATAAACAATTTAAACAAATATTGATGTAATCAATTTAGATCAACTTCAATATGTGTTATAAATTTGCTCACCCTTTTTGTATTTTTATGACACTTATTAAAGTAATTTATAATTCATTACTTTAATAATGTTTACATTTTTTTTTTTAATATCATGCAAAAATCAAGGAATAAATTTAATACATTAGAAAAAAATTTAGGCCCAAGTATTAAATATCATGCAATTTGTAAAATAAAAGTGGAAAAAGTCACTTAGTCTGCCAAAATTTAGGGCTTTATTGGAACTCAAAAGAGAAGCCCCAACTTCAACTCACAGGCTCATTTCTATCATTTTCATCTGCCTGTTCTTTTCACATATGCTGCTGCACCACCATGAAGTAGCTAGGGTTTTGAAGATTCTATGCAATTTGGGACCGTGGAATGCGTTCTTCTTTGCTGGTAAGTTGCTCCTTTGCTAAAAATACCAAGTTTCTAATCTTTCTTGAAAGAAAACATTGTTGTGTTCTTTTATATCTATGAAAGATGATGTTGTTTGTGCTCTGTTGTGACAAAAAGATGAAGAAAACTGTGGCTTTTTTGTGGTATTCTCCTTTGAAATGTAAATCTTTGGCTATTCCTATTGATATTTAGGGTCATACTTCCATGACCATTATTACTACATATGCTCCAACCTCTAAGCCACACACTATTAATGAATGAAGAGCTTTCTAGACATCATTTCTGTTGTAATAAACTTGGACAAAGTCATTAAGACAAGAATTATATCCATCGACCATCCTCCTCATCATATTTTTTTCTATATATTTAAATTGTTTGTCCTTGTTCTTTGCATGTTTTATAGTATTTATGTGAATGCATTTAGGAGTATACAGACTACACATGTCTATATTGTTGTACTGAGGAGAGAATTCATTTACTACATTAGTAGAGTCTTCGTTGCTCCATGGATTGCCTTTATGCTGCCTTGAAAATTATTTCTCCATATACATTTGATGTATGTGAGGTAAATTAATTAAAATTTATCTCACATTAATTCACAAATTTCTCACACAACCCTTCAATTAAATTCAACTCCAAGAGGCTTACAATTTTCTGTAACTTGCACAGCTGAGTTGCAATCTGCAACAAGCCAAACTTCTCATTCAAATCACTAGAAAATCACCTCAACATTACATTCAACCTCTTGGGTTGGGGCTGCTACATGCCCATTAAAATACACACCAAAAATCAAAATATAAAAAGAAATTTCACACATAGAACTCCAAGATTGCAATGCAAATTTTCACACCTGCAATTCACACAAAGCTATTATAGGGTGACTTCAGAATAGTGGTTTACAATTTATATGAGGAAGGAAATTTCATTTTTTTCCTTTTCCTAAAACTCAAGGGGTTCGGTCGAACCATATGGTTTGACCGAACCATAAACCCTAAATTAAAAAAATTCATATTTAAATGGGTTCGGCCGAACCTGGGTTCGACTGAACCCCTTTACATATGACAAAAGAACAAAAACTCTCATTTCAACTGTCACTTTCTAAAATTACCAGTTGCTTTCCCTGCGTGCGGTGAACTAAGACCGTGACAGCGAGCGAACTGATTTCTTCTTTCTGACGAACACAACTTCAACTAGGTCTCTCCAAACTTCATCAACCTGACTTCCATAACGAGCACCTGGTATTTGAAATTCAATTTTTTTAGAGTTTAAAATGCATTGATATGTTAAATTTTGAAACCCTAGATTCAATTTTTTTCAAATTTGTTGAATTCAAATTGGATTTTTTTGGAAGTTTTAAAAGTGTTTTCAAATTTGTTGAATTCAAATTGGATTTGCTTCCTCATTTTGCATACATTTTTATGTTCTATGTGTAAATGAAATATTCCTTCCCATTTCAACAATCAAAGCTATGGATAACCTGCTCCTAAATGGAAAGACCAAGTGAAACATATACAAGAACTTAATAGCATATGGAAACAAACAATATAAAGTTATGAAGTTCAAATAGAACCACAAATTGTATCTTTTGTAACATTAAAAATGTCCATATTAACCTATCAAGAGATAAATATGCAAAATAGATTTAATTTTAGTTACAAGAAAATGTATAAATTATAAATTTATAACATAATTATGTACATGGGAAAATCCTCTTGGAAGAAAAATCCCACAACCAAAAACATGAACCAATTATATTATTTGATAATAATATCATTTACAATAAAATATTCATGTGCATACCCTTATAGTAGTATCATCAACATGTGATTCATATGGAGTAATTTCTAGTAGCATGATGATACCTATAAAATCATTATGCTTTCTCCATCTCAAACACCCATAAATAGGAAAAATTTAAACCATAAACCAAGTGTGGTTTACCAAAGCCATGAGCCAAAATAATGACCTAAAAATGGCACCAAATTTGGCACAAATTCCAACACCATATTCCTTGACTTGGTTTATAGGATGTATTTAACAAATGCTTTACATCTTGTCAAAAAAATTCAAATCCTCCTCCTCATAACCGACACTCCATTTTTGACATATTCAAACCCATTATTTAAGATGATCTTGATGATTTTCATAATTCTAATCAATATTCTAGTGTAACCCCCCTTTTTTATTCTCTTATGTGTCATATAACATTTCATAAGTAATTCCCATCTTACAATTTCATACAATGCTCTTACAACTTCTTAAATATATAAAAGGGACAACCCTAGTTCAATTAGGATTATTTAATTATTATCACCTACATCCATTCATTACATGTTATTAGTTTTTAGTTGCACACATTATTAGGAAATATGCATTGTCTAAGCAATTGGGGTATATTGCATGTTTGAGAGTGTTTTCCTTGATCTTTTATCTAGTTAAATTAATATCCTTTAAAATCTTGTTTTATGGAGTTTTCATCTTAACTCTAATATGGCTAGCAAATAAAATGACGATTGAATCATTTTTTGATATAATAGCTAATGACAACCATATAAAGAGCCACATTAAAGAAGATGAAAAATAATGATCAAGACTATGATTTAGATACATATGTTGCTAAACAAGATATTTTCCTAAATTGATAATTACGTATTGATGCACCTCTCCACCCTAAATATCCTCACTCATTGGCTAGTAATTTATATAATGTATTAGGTGGCTATCCTTAGGGAATTAATACTATTCATAATATTACCACTCTAATGGATTTTAATAATGTTGTACCCTCTATGCATCCATCTACCCTTCATCCTTTTATAATGATTCCTCCTATCATACTATAGTTACCACTTCCATGGGATCCACCACCCATGTCCTACCGCCTTTCTCTCCACTAGTATTTTTCTTATCTCCCATACTTTTAGATATGTTCACACCATTGTTACTACTAGCACTATCCTATACAAATATGTTCTTCATACCATTCCTCCTTATCCTATGAAAATATAACCTTATAGTGTAACTTCTCCTTCCATTACCATGTCATTACCTTTCTAGACCTTCCCCTCTTTATACATTCTCCTTTTTATCCTACACTACTCTTACCACTAATATATCCCTATACCTTGGATATACTATTGAAGAAATTTAACTGACTTTCAATATCACAAAAATTAGACCCATATTTTTAAACGTAAAATGTGTATAATAAAGCACAATCCATGCTTCCTAATTCAACTTCACTAATATCTATCGAATGAACTTAGGTTCATTACAATAAGATAATCATATAGCCATAATTAGTTGTCAAGATAATGGTAAAGTTTTCAATAGCCATATTTATCCTTCCACATGCCACCATTAGACATACACATAAGATTCATTAGGAAAAGTGGATGTGTGGATATGTGGATATGTGTCAAAAAAATGCTTTGATAAGATGTGTGTAAGGAAAAAATGGAGTTCAAGTGTTTGATTTATGTCTATATAATAGGTCATAAACTCTAGGGGAATTATTACCACTTTGCACAATATTGCACCATATATATATATATATATATATATATATATATATATTCAAAATGAGGCAAAAAATACAATAGGAATAATATGGATATGCAAATTTTATCATTACATTTTTTTCCACTTTAAGATGCATGTGAAGATTTTAAAATAATCGTGCATCTCAATTTATGTGGTATTCACAAACATGTATGGAAAGTAAATATTTAGACATCAAAAAACATGAAAAAGTGGTTTGTTGTCTTGTGCACAACACATCCTTTTTCTTTTGAGAAAATTATCTATCACTTTGTAAAATCCTTGCTATGTTGAGATTATTTAATTTTTTCCCTCCATATTTGTAGTCCTTTTTATTTCTAGAAATATAATTTATGACATTTTTTCTTAATAAACAACATATGAATAAATTTTACATGGTTGTAAATTTTACACATGGTTGTATGCAATCTCATATATATAGTACGTATGGTTGTGATTACAATGTTTATATTGTGTTTAGATTTGGTTTTATATTATCCTTCCAAAAAAAGTTTGATGTTTATAATATTTTGATTTACCTTTGGATTTTGTAGACACTAAATCTCACATACACTCATATCCATACCATGGTCCCCACCCGAACACCTAACATCCACTTATTAACAAAATTCATGATACCTTAATTCCTACACTTTATCAAAATCAAATTAATTTTTCTTTTCAGACCTAAAATGATCAAGGCCTAAACTAATTAAAATATTTATTGTAAAAATTTCCATAGTAAAGTACAAAATAGAGAAGGGCATGTCAACCCACAAATCATGAAGGTGTAGGGACAAAACCAAGAGACCCATAAAATAGGATTGTAGCAATCATATATAGACAAAATTGATTAAGAAAACATACCATAAATGAAAAAAAACCTAAAAAGATGACATATATTACATATTTTTGAGTGCCTATATATTACATATATATAGCAAAAACTAGCAGAGGGTGAGGGACATGAGTGAGGAGAAACAACATATCCTTATGTGCCTCCATTGTTTCTCCATATAATAGAGTGCCCAATTCTATTTTATGTCCATTGATTGTATTATCCACTAAAGATTCATCCCATTCTTGCAAGGTTCATTTCAAAGAAATTCAATCACAAAGGAAACTAGAGTTTTCCTTTAAAACTTTGTGTCTAAACAAACACCCAACAAAATATTTTTCATTATGTAAGTTATCATCCTGAATGGCATTGTTTAGGGAATGGTCCAAAAAGAACTTATAAAACATAATCAACTACAAACTAAGCAACTAAACCATAATTTTGAAGATCCATAGCATTAAACAAAAATAAAGACACTACTTAAGAGAGAGACATTAACTAGAGAGTTTCATATAGAATTTGGTCACCTACGGTCACCCAAATTACTAACTCCACATGCCAGCAATCAATCTTGAAAATTTTCTTCAGCATTTTGAAAAAAAAGTCCCAAACTCTAAATGTACTCCCTTTTTGGGATGGGATGAATGCTCTCCTATTGATCAAATCGGCCTCCATTGTTACTCGAGTAGAATAAATTAACCAAATATTTAAATGAATCATTCTCTCACAAATATTGAAATAAATTAAAATAAATCCAAGTAAATCTATTATTCCTAGATAATTCAATGAAAATTATGATAAATTAGTTTATATATCAATCAAATTATTTAACATATTTAATCAAATTAGATAAAAATTGAAAATAATTCAATCAATTCATTGATCAAAATAATTAAGAAATTTCATTAAATAAATAAATTAGTTAATTAGGTAATAATAGTAGCCACATTTTAATTGGGTTAAACTCATGATACATGATCAAATCCTAGCAATTTATCCATCATATAAAAAATCTATAAATTGAGATCAAATCCATCATTTTATCGTCTCAATTTTGAGCAAGTATATTTTATCTAGTTGGGCAATAAATGTTTTATCATTTGCAAGATATATCCATTTGTCAATATGTATTTCATTATAATTTTAGTTCATTTTTTGTGTAATTCATCTTTTCACTCTATTAGAGGTGATTTTTTAATTCAATTTGAAGTCTACATTTATTTTCCTCAATGTCTCATTTATTTAAATTCAATGCTTACAAATTGACATGCTTGGTGGGATGCAAACCCACAAATGCTCGGTTACATTTTATATTTTATACTATTAAAGTATTTGATTTATGCTTTATTTGTTATTTAATCTATGTTGATCACATTTTTCTATAGAAAAATTTGATTCTTGCGTTAAGAAAAGAGAATTTCATTATTTTTAATGTTTTTATTGGAATAATGTTTGAGATTCACGAGCTTATTTTCTAAGGAGTTGAGTGGTTGGTCTATTTCTCTCTGATTTAGTTCCCAATACAAGAAATACAAGAAATATAACTATATATCATGCACATCATCAACATACACATAAAATATCACACCCATCATCAACACAACTACAAGAAATGATCCATACCTATGAGCATCCAAATACAAGAAATATAACTATATATCATGCACATCATCAACATACACATAAAATATCACACCCATCATCAACACAACTAATATTTCCCATATCATATTATCTATGTTCTCATACAAATGTGTCTTCAAATACATCAAAGCACTCATGAGTAAATCCACTCTATAGAGCATACACACAACTAAAAAGGTGCCCCTAAGGTATTTGTCTCCTATATCTATCCTCTTCGCCTATCCTTCTCTATGGATATGTTCCACTCATATCTACCACCCTAAGGTGATCCATGTCTCAATCCTTGTCAAGGTCACTCCTCCTCTCTACCTATATCCTTTCTCAATGAGCTAGATATATCACTGCTACTCCCCAAAACACCTACATTTAAATATTAAAAAAATGTTTAATAAATCATACAACACAATTGATTAAAACTAACTAAACTCTAATGATATTAAATCTATTGATATTAAATCTATTTTCCTCCAACATTACAAATAATTTTTAATTGATCTAGTTAAGGAGATCCATGTCAAGATATAGTGAAAAATTATGGGCATAACAATTATATATATTTTTAACATATATAATATATGTATGGTTGGATTAGTGAGATATTTATAACAAGTATGCAATGAAGTCAAAATTTATTAGATTTGATTCTTAATATGAGATATTTATTTTTCTTTCCAATCTATAATTTTTTGATGTTCTTGGCTATATAATTGAAATTCATTTATGCTAACAATTATTAGATTAAATATTTTTATCCCCAATTATTTTCAAATAATTTTATACTTTAATCTTTGTATTCTTATTCTTTCTTTCATCGTTTCATTTAAAATTTGAACCATTTAAGGATGCTATGTTATAGATTATAGTTGTCTTCCAATTCTTTTTAAATTGTTAATAGTATGAAAATATTATTGATGAGTAGATGAATTATTACAAGTTCTATTTTAGATTTGTATTCTCTTTATCTAGATATATTATTTACCAAAGTCTCATTGCTTTTTTAGGTGTATTGTATATATATATAACATGGAAAATGCAGATCATGTTCCACCTGTGCCAGATTCTTTTTTTGCAAATACTAGTAATGAGATTAAAAAATTGAGAGATTCATTAGCACAGGGTGCAAACCCGGGGATATATAGTGAACCATGCATGTTAATATTGCATAGTCTAGAAAAACTAAAAGATGAACTTGAGAGGACTAGTGCATATTCCCCAAATAGAGTGACTCTTATTCTTTCCCACATGTGGGAAGAAGTACATGGTGATATTTCCCCTTAAACAAATACAAGATAGTGTCACCAAAGAAATGATAAAAGCGACTTGTTTTCCATTTTACCAAAATGTGCGTAAGGTTAGGGGATACCAAGTCACTAGATGTGTTGATCATGCTATGGCCTCATTGATCTACCCACGATTTCTGCAGCACATGGTCTATACCCAAACAATGACCAGATTCCATTGTATTTTATTCAGCAGTTATATGCTGAGGTCCATTTGGGCCTCAAAGTTAACTACCTAGACATTCCACCATATGCTGGTTAGGGGCGTGGTAGGATTGCTTATAGGCCCACCTATTGTCAAGCAGATAGACCACCCCTAGTGTTTAGGGTATTGGTTGGTGATAGGTCTCTTGCTCTCACCCCAGCTCTAGCCCCCATAGCATATGAGGTTGTTGTTGCTTCCCAAAAGGAAGCAATTGACACTGTAGGTGACATTGCGGTTGCCACCACTAGGATATCTGATGATCGTGTAGGTCAATATTTGATATCCAGACATTCCTGATCCACACCATTTTCAACACAGTGGACCACCATGGATCCTTTTACAGTGGCTGACATCCCTACTCCTACACAGCTTGATGCACTTACAAGAGATATGTCACGCATGACTCTGCATTGTTTGGCTGAGGACCTGTTGGAGGCATATGCCCACATTGCATCAGACAATGGGATCAGTATAGAGCATGTTAGAGACCATTTGAGATGCAGAGGTCGTTCAGTTCTAGGATCCCATCACTCTCATCTGAGCACTAGTGCACATCAGGATCCACCTATAGTTCATACGGTAGCTGCACAGACTATGGGTTTTATTGATATGTTGATTGGTTCTGGTTCATCATCACCAATGCCATCTCACCTTCATAGTCCTCTACATTCATCATTTATGGCATGACATGGGATAGATTAGATGGATGCAGATGTTGATTCGTCGCTTGATAATTTGGTGCATATGGTGGAGGTGACTGTTTTAGAGGACTTAGGTCATCCGATATCAGATGATGTGCATGTATGTGTGCATGTGCATGTTTCAATTCTGTTTTCATTATTTTTTAATTTTTTTTTTAACTAGATATTCATGTAAGTTGATATATATGTGTATATATATTGTTACAAGTGGACATACCTCATATCACTCCTAGCCTTGGTCTAGATCATGTGCATGATCGATGTGACTATGGGGATGAATTTGCTATCAATGGACATGTGAGTTTTACATTTTTATATAATCACACGTGTATATGTGCATGCAATATATTTATGTATGCATAGATCTAGATTGATAGTTAAAAATACAAGTTCATTTAAAAATAACTTTCATAAAATTTATTTAATATAAATTATATGTATTTAACACATCTTGTACACAATTTTATTTGCAAGGCTTAGCACATCCATCAGAGCAGGACCATTCTCATTCAGATGGCCATTTGTGTAGGAGTAGACATTCATATTACGTACGCCATGCATTCTAGATTTATGATCTTTACCACATGTATTTGATTATATGATGATCTTTAATAGTATTTGATATTTGATGATCTCTAACTTACATTTGCTTATATGATATACATACATTTACTTATTTGTTGATTTTTAGTATTCGACATTTGATGATCTTTAATTTACATTTTTCTTTTATGATGTGTGCATATATTTTCTTATATGATATATACATACATTTGCCTCTTTGCTTATAATATGTGTTATGTTTATATGTATTGAATCCCTTTACATAAATGTACATGTGTTTGCTTATGGTTTAAACATGTTTACACATAATATATGTATGCATTTGCTTTAAATATTCAATATACATACATGTTTTCTTATTTTATGATCTCTTACAACTTACATTTCCTTATATTCAATATACATTTGATCTCTAGTAGAATTTTAGGGAAATCAATGCCACTTTATAATTAAGTTCATTCATGTTGATCACGATAAATATTTTTTTAAAAATGACTTAAGCAACATGAACCATTGAGTTGAGAAAACAAAGATATAATCTTTTGACAAGTAACTTGAAATTCAATTCAAATTATATCCATTATCACGTTTTTTTTTACAAGTAACTTGAAATTCAATTCAAATATATAATTAAATTTAATTCAAATTATACCCTCTATTATACATTTTTGACAACTAACTTGAAATTCAATTCAAATATAATTAAGAAAATTCAATTCAAATTATGCCTCTATTATACATTTTTGACTCTTTAACAAAATTCTAAAATTAGTAGATATGTTGTGCATACCTATGCATTAAATAACAACAAACTCCACAATGGAATAACTTGTTTGTTTACTACTTGATTCATTTAAACTAGGATTTAGTTGTG
>VDFB02000007.1:128492903-128541929 GCA_007258455.2 Sequoia sempervirens | reverse complement strand
GATGATGAATGATGATGATGGGTCCCAACTACAAGGCCATGTTAGGTACCCATGTACATGATAAAGATGCAGAAAATCTCCCACAACTGGAGAAAAGGGGAAAACCCAGTGGGAACAAAACCCCTCTCCAAAAAGGAGATGAAAATGCAAAAAATGTGAGATAGGATGGGAAGTATGGAGGAATAAGATACACCATCCATCACATGGATACAATACAATCAATGGCCCCCCCATAGGAGGGAAAGAGAGAGACTAGATAGTCCCCCCCAGAAGATGTGATCACCTACAAAAATGGTAAGTTTCTGAAGACAAAATAGGATCCAATGTCGACAAACAACTTGTCTCCCTTTCAGAAGAAACATAACCAAGTGCAAGTGTAGTGATGCTTCCCATTCTAGATAGGAATTGAAGGAAGGAAGGATAAAGGTGGATATTGATGTCTTTGAACTCTGCTCATGTGTCTCCTTGCCTGATGATAAAGATGCCACAATCAATGAAGAGGGTGACAAACCAGGATGATGTAGAAACTAATGCTGAGAAATATCCAAAGACTGAGATGGAATTAATATGATGGAGACTTGATAGCCCCCCTAAATGAAGTGTCCTCAAAACCACTAAAATAATTCTGAAGTAAATCCAATGGTAGATGTTGAAGAAACCTCAAGTCCTGAATGGAATGACAGGGAAGAAGTCTCGTACATGAAATAGTTGAATAGAGGAGTGATATCCCCTCAAGAATGTCCTCCAAACCTGTAGAAGTAGCCAAGTCAGTGATAAAATCCATCCTATGATGCCAAGTCTAGAAAACAGAATGTGTCATGATGGATGATGATGGTGGAAGCCTGAATAAATGAATCTAGACAAGGAATCACTGAATGTGAAGGGATACCAACTGTCTCTGATGGAGAATAAGCATCTAAGGGAACCTTTTCAACCTCTTCAGAAAGATCAAGTAAATCAACCTCTTGCACAACAATATCATCATGGGGTACTTGATCTAAGGAATGACATTCTAAATCTTGACCATCGAGGAATGGTGGAGTATTTGAATCTCCATAGATCTCCCAAAGCTTAGCCCAAAGAATATGAGGACAATCACAATGATCAATAGCATTCAAAACATCACAATAAACTTGCATAGAAATGATCTCCAAGATAGTGTACCTGCTGCAACCCCAAGAAAATTCATGAATACCTTCACTTGGATGAGGAACTATACCATATAGATGAGGCAATAGATCAAGTTATTGGAGATGGTGGTAGATCCCATCTCACCATTGTTGATAGTTTCCCTTGTGCAACATAACCAAAGAAGGAGTATACGCAAGCCCCATAATGAACTTTCTCCAAAAATACAAAGAAAAATGACCTTCAACAACAAATAAAGACTTCTAAAGATGATGTACAACTGAAGTGATGCTACCCAGATCAAAAAAAACTTTCCCCAAGCTTCAAGATATCCAAGTTATGGATCAAATGCACCAAACTAAAAAAAACAATGTAAGAGTTCCTGGAGTTGAAACTGATCAAGTAGTCTAGACTGATGAAAAAAATCTCTAAAAATACTTCTTGATGCCGTTGGAATCACTAAAATCCGACAAACGGTTGTGAAGATATGAGTCCTTAAGTCCATATTAGGGTTTGGCCTTTAGTTGACTATAGAAATTTTTGTGAGCAAAATTTCACATAATAAATTGCACGATTGGAAAGTACGCAGAATTACCTTTCCGACGATATCTCATTTGTTGATTTTCAACTCTGTGAGTGAAAGTTGTGATAAAACAAAAAAAAGGCCTATTGGAGGCACTCTATAGGCTAATAAGGTGCAAAAAATAAGCACCCGGGCTTAAAAAAATTACCCCCTGGTCGCTGATATGACCGCAAGGTGAGTGCTAGAAAAAGGAAAAGCACTCCCTTCCTAGGAACGATGCGGGGGTGGAGCAACCGACGGAGCTGGCTTCAAACGGAGGCTTCACTTGATGTGAGTAGAACCTTCAATGGTGTGGGAATGGAGTATGTCGGTAGGGGCTGGTAGGATGGCCGGCGGTACAACATAGTCAGTGCTAGCAGGAAAAACACACGGTCGGCGGTGGGAGAACAGGCACTGGTAGCCGGTAGGATGGGCTGGCAAAAACCTCTGGTGATGGTGCTGGTTGGTAGGCCCAAAAAAGTACCTCCCTGTAGACTAAAGACTATCAATGCGGCCAACAAAAAAGGACATCTGCAGACATTTTGATTTGAACTGACCAAAGCAATATACACGAATTTTAATATTTCCAATGGGAAATTAAAATCCCATATACTGATTAAAATTCAAATCCCCAAAAAATATATATTATGCAGATTATAATCCTAGTACCGACCAAGGAAAAAAAATGAGGGGAATTTTAACAAATCAAATCCCATAAAGCTGACAGAAAATATAATCTGCAGAATATATGCCGATGATTTTAAAAAATCAAACCTCTGATATAATATGCCGATGGATTTATTTTTAAAAAACAAACCCCAATGCCGACGGTGAAATAAAATTGGAGGTCGCCCAAAATTATTTTTCTGCAACTATAGAAAATATGAGTTTTTTCCAAACAAAAGATATATGGGAGGATTTTTTTATTGTAAATTTGTACGGATCATACCATTTGATTTTACAAACCCTAAAAATACCTTTGATGGCTTCTAGGTTGATGAATCCAATTTTGATGAATGGGTAGGAAATCCTAGGGTTTTGAGGCCTTCTGAAGACAATGGTGAGCTCGGATCTGACTCTATCTACTTCAGAAATCAGCTTGGTCTCTGAGTGGAAACAAGTAGCCTTCAATGGAAACCTCCAAACCTGCAAGAATCTTCCACACCAACTTTCTTGATTGAGGGTTGACGTTTCACTGGACACACTTTGATACCATGTTGAGATTATGGATGCACAGTCCCTGAAGCTCCAGAGTCTTCAATGGAGGACCCTTTCCAGGAAAGATAATCAACCACACAGAAAGTGTTGCAACTAGGCATGCACAATAGAGATTCTATTGATCTACACTATGAGATTATTAAAAATGTACAAATTCCCTAAATATATAGGCATGAGAGAGATGCAAGATGCAATATGATGTTGTCATGTGTCATGATTTAACAACATGTGACGACATGTGAACCCTATCTACGAATTTATTAAATGTTGAGATAAGTTCTAGAAGGACAACTCATTTTCTAGAAGGAATCTTATCTCCTACAAACAAGGAAGGGAATATTATCCCATTTACTAAATGATTTATTAAAAATGTAACCTAGGACTTAATTAATTAAATGCAAGACCTAAGTTAACTTATGCTAGTGTAATAATTAATTTAATTAATTACACTAACACTCCTAAGGGGGAGTGATCGGAGTTGTTTATCTTTTCCATTGATGTTAAAGGGGGAGAAAGTCATGTGAAAAATAGTTGTAGATGATGAGAAGGTGTTCTCCCAGGATATTTTGTAAAAAAAATTCTTTGATGGTTTTTCACATCATGTGTTTCCATCAATGACAAAGGGGGAGATTTTTGCAAGTATGAGCAAGTTTTGGTGGTGTTGTCATTAATGTTGTCATTGATGTCAACACAATTTAGTATGTTGCAGATTGTACATGTATAGCAAAGATGTTGTTAAGATGTTGTGAGTACATGAAGCTATATTTATGTCATTGCAAATGTGTTTTGTTGATGAGTTTCCAAGTGCTTTTGAGAAAATTAATAAAGAAGAGAAGTCAAAGTGATGAATGTGTTCAGAATGTGCTCAATTATGTGCTCTGCGTTTCTCTTGTGTTGATTCTATGCTTGTGCAGATCTGAATATTTGATAAAGTTGATCTTGTGGCGATATATCCTGAATTTTAGCTTTTGGTGTGATAGTACATGAAAGTCACATTCAGTGGTGTGTGAATTGTTCTGGCAGAGTTGATCTTCTGTGGACTGAGAGAAATGTTTCTACTCCATAGTCCTCCATTATTATTTTTAGATCTTGTGGATCTAGGATATTTCTTGAGATAGTATTCTCTGGGTTTTGGCAAAGAAGTTTGAAGTTTTCTAATCCCGAAGTCATGTTTCACTATTTCAGTATGAGTTTGCACAGTCTGGATGGACTGGTGAAAGGTGCTAAGAGTTTGAAGCATATTGCATTTGATGCAGATGTATCTAAAGAAATCTAAAATGTATTCTTGTGCATAATGAAGTGTGTTGTGGAGTTTGTATGTCATCTTCTTATTGGGAAGCATGTACATAAATGTTCATTTGTGTTTTTATTAGGTTTGGTTGGCCTGGTGTTTACACTTCATTTGAGGAATAAAATTTAATTAAGGAAGCATGTGGTTGATTTGAGATATTATTTTTGATCTTCAAAAATATTTTTATTGGTCCACTGTCATTCCTTTCCACCACGAGAATGTTGAGTTGTCGACCCAATTTGAATTTACGAAATGAGGTATTTGTGGCCAACCTTGGAGAAAGTTTCTAAGGTTGAGGATGGTATAAAAACAAGTCAAATTGTGAAGAGTTGTATGACAGTGAGATGCAAAGTGACAAAAGTGAGCCACAAATCATAAGAGTAGAAGTGTTTGTGTGTGAGTAAGTTGAGACAGCAGTTCTTTATTGTGTTGGATTCCTGAAGGAAGTGAACTAAAGGTTTCTACAATCCTTATTCAAAGTTGTAGATGTGTGTTAATTGTTGTGGTGGATCTTTTGATCTCTCTTGTATCTATAGGAAATGAGCCTCCCTATTGGACAGTGAGTCCTTTTTGTAGGAAATGAGCCTTTGTACTTGGATACTAAGTCCTCTTATGGGAAATGAGCCCTTAGTAGTGAGCCTCTGTATTTAGTTTTATAATCTTTTTATATTTTGAGTTAACCCTCACCGTGGTTTTTCCCTTATTGGGTTTTCCAAGTGAAAATCGGGTGTTCATTGTGTTGATTTTCTTTTTGTTATTTGTGTTTCATGCTCTTGATTAGTAACATAATAGTGTGGTTGTGGAATTGATAAAGTCTTAAGTTTGAATTTTGTGACAATTGATTTGCCCCCCCTCTCAATTTTCTTGCACCTGTTTAACACATATCTCATAGACTTTATCCAAAAAAAACATCCTCTTAGGTCCATCATGAACTAACATCCATGTCTAAGTGAAAGGATCCTTGAACTTTCTACTAAAACACAACTACCTCGCCTAAGTATTTATGAGCATCTGCAACTGATCAATCCATGCTAAAAATCCAAATGAAACATTGCACTCTCGTGAAGCTCTCAAGCACATGACCAAGATACCCAATACCAAGAGAACTAACCAGACCACTATCAAAGCTCTAGCCATGAAATTAGGAACCTAAACATGACATCATGATCTAACCATCTGCTCCTAGGAGATCACATGCATACATCCTGGTCTCAAGCCAACATGTATCATGCTAAAACTCTAAACCAAGAATCAACCATCTCCTACTAGTGAACCTGTAAATGTGAAAGAACTCTTCTACAACAACAAGAACTAAGAGCTCCTCCAAGACATCCAAAAACACTAAGAAGATCATCCATCAACATTGATGAATCCACATCATTGCCAAAGCTTGCACTGAAATGTGGTACCGAATGTTAGCAAGATAAATGGGGAAGTACAGTCTAGAGATTTGTACCCTAGTAATTCTTATGTAGTTTATTCATACCCTAAAGGATACTATAAGAGAAATAAGCATTTATGATAGGATTATAGAATGATTACTTAATTCATATCATAACAAAATCAAAAGAAACATTCATTCATTCATTGTACACACATATATAACCCTTATAACTCCTTTATATTGCATTAGAATCTCATGCAAGAGTAGGTCAGATTCTATGCTTTACAACAGTATATACATATAGCTATCTTATCTCTTATCTATCATCTTCTATCTTCTAAATATAATTTGCATTGCATATGTATGTCCATTCCCTTGAATGGAAATGACTCTTAAAAAATGTATAATATCTTTTCCTAGTACAGTGGATCTTTTGTGGTAGCCTACGGTGGGTTCTAACCCCATCTCTGACCTGCTAACATCATCCCCCTTTTAAAACCTTGTCTTTTCCTCAAGAAATGATGCTCATTTGAGAAGGAGATGTTTGTATTATACCTTGAGTCTTGTCATGGTTGAAGCCTAATGTGCCTAAGCTTGTAGTAATGTACCCATTTTTCCTTGGATTTGGGTTAGTGTAAGCTCTACCTCCCGAAGATTAGCTAGAGTTGAAATTTTTTATGTTATCTACTTGACTTCCTTCAAAATTATTTGGAGAAGCCTCAAGTGGGTGCTAACTATCTCCCACAACTGATTGGTTTGTGGTTTCACCTATTCCCATTGGGTATAGATTTGTTTCAATTGATTGTGGAGAGTATCAATTTGATCCCTCATTACTTCAGTCAAGTCTTGCAAAGGGTCATGCACCACTTGTTCTATTTGATATTCTAGCTGAAGTATCTAGGTGTGGAGGCCTTTTGTTGTGTTTTTCCATTATAGAAAAAATTGGTATAATACCCTAGCCTCATGGATGCTATCTCCCATTTTTGTATCTAGGCTTCTAATTGGGAGTGTGTGGTAGCATATCTCTTTGTATACTATTTTTTTCTTATCTATAAACTATTCTTGGGAATCATTTCTTATGTTGGTTTTCACGGAGGTGAAATCACTTATAGACTATCTGCTAATTATTTGAGTCGTTGTGGTAGTGGGAGTGAAGTGCCCTACTATAGATGAGGGATAGTATTTTGTAGTATTTGGACTGCATCTTCTAGTTTCTCTATATTTTGTATATTTTTGTTCAACAACTCTTTTCTAGCAGTAGCATGAAAGATATCCCCAAATCATATCTTATGCAGGGGTGATATGCAATAGAATTGAACCTATGACCCCACCATTGAAACCTGCAGTAACTATGGTGATGGCACCATTTGAATTTGTTATTGTTGTACCAAGAAGTTCTTGATTATTGAGATGGTATCCGAGGGAGTGGATGTATTTCTAGAATCATCCATACTCTTCTCTTCTCCTTTAGGACTATCTACCTTCTCTTCTTGTTTTTCCCATGTGTTAGGTTTTATATTATCTCTTGAGTTGGTCCATATCTCCCCGATTGTGTTGTCCTCTGGTGGTTATCCCTCTACTTGCTCTTCTTTGTCTTTCATCATCTTCTCATAAATCTTCTATGTGACATCTTTTATTTCTTTTCAAATTGCTTCTATTTTTTTTGAATCTTCTTCCATGATTCTATCAACCCTTTTTTTGGTTCAAAGCTCTTGGTCTTGCACCTATGCTAGTGCCTATTTTCTCCTTAGTAATATTGGGGCTAGTAGTAGAGATGGATTTTTCTCTTATTTCTTCTTCTTTTATTAATGCCTTTTCTCTTTTCTCCCTTATTGCTATAATGATTTCCTCTGGAAATTCCTTCATTGCTTCTTCAAGTCCTTTATTGGAGTGGTTCACATATTTTACTAAGCATTGAATAATTTTCCCTTTGTTCTCTTCAGTCATTTCTTTGTATATCTGGAGGATTTTTTGTAGCATCCCATGGCTTATGATGGCATTTTAGGTTTCCAAGACATCAATGAGCTCTTCTAGCTGCTCTAGATATTATTGTAGTTGTTTTGGATTTATTTGTTGAGGAGGTACTGGATCTTGATATCCACTTTTCTTTCTCTTAAGAGGTTGTTGGACCTCTTCTTCTCCTATCTTTTTGACTTCCTTTATTTTTATTTCTTTCTCCATCTGCCTCTTGGATATTTTTTTGGGCCTAGTTTGCTTGGATCTCTTTAGTAGAGCAGATTGTGGTGGCTTCTCGAGGGTAGATACCATTTGTGCAGATGTTGTAGTCCCTTGTGATTCATTTGGGGAAGTGTTGCGGATCCTCCTTGACCTTCTTGTAGAATGCTCTGCCTATGTTGCAATAGCTACAAATTATGTAAATCCTCCTTTCAATATACCCCATTGATTATGGATTTTACCTTTATTTTCCTCCAAATTTTCATTAGCCTCCTTCTCAAACCACTTTTTTGTTACTTCATTATATGTCCCAAATCATTTTACAAAAGGATCCTTGGTATGGTAGAGTAATATTGTCATATATGCATACACTTCTTGGGTAGTGACTTCATAAGGTACCTATGGAATCGAAACTATGTGTGGTTCTACCAACTCCATGTATGTAAAATATTTATCCATCATGAATGTAATGGTTTTGGTGTACTATTGAGTGGATGCATAGGGAATCCTTTCAATCTCCTAAATTTTCCCTTGAAAGGTTTTGAAAAACCCCTAATATGTAGCTTTGTAGGTTTGTACATTTGGGAATTAATAAATATGGTGCTTGATTTGTGCTACTACGATCTAGTTTAGTTGCCAAAATTTTCCTTTCAAGTTTGGAAATTCGTTAAGAAAATAGAACATCAAGAAAATTAGTGTACCATACTAGAAATGGTACTTGGATCTTTTTTATTTTTTGGATATTCTCTATCATTTTTTGCCTCATGACCTTGGAGATGTTGAATTATTTTCCCTCTACCACCATTAGATAGGTCGTGTGAATGGCGGTAGGTATGGTGGAGTCTTCCCAGTTGGCATAGTAAATTTTGTAAGCTATCCCCATTACAACATACTAGACTCCATTGTTTGTTATTATTTTGAGGTTCATACTTTGGTCATCAAAATTTTCTATGGTTATTTTTTTTACTTCAGTATTCTTGATGGATTTCTTGTTGAGAATGTCACCTACCATCCTCAACCCTATCACCATGTAGATGACTTCCTTCGTGATCTAGTAGGGCTTATCTAGGTACATGAATTCATCATGCACCTAGCTCAGCATGATTCAAACCCATGCATCCCCATCACATAAATCTAGATAATATTTCTAGATGTCAATGTTCTTGCAACCAATCTCCATATACTCTACATGTATGTTTTTTCATTGTCCTCTAGAAGTTTGTGTCAAAGGTCCTCTAGCTTAATGTGATTTATTTTTTATATTTTCTCATGGATGTACTTTTGGAAATCCTCCAACTATACTACATTGTGGGGAATTGATGAGAATACAATGCCCTTGTCTTTTTCTAGGGCCTTGTATGAGTATTTCTTGTATGTGGGTTGACACTTCTCAAAAACCTTCACTACTATGGGAGTGGCCATTGTTGAGTATAATTTTTTATAGTGTGGAGAGCTTCTATTCCTTGATCTCAAACGAAAATAGCTCAAAGTGTGAAGGAATCCAGTGAGTGAATTAGTGGGTTGTGAGCTATTATATAGATGGATGGTTGGATGGGTATTTATTTATCTCCCCATTTTATGAGTTTTTCAAGCCATTTTATTGATGTGATAGATTACTTTGTGGGTTGTTTTATTTTTAATTTTTTTAAGATTTAAACTATAGTACATAGTATACATTAGGATGTTTATATTTGATTTTTTCAATCTATCAAAAAGTGATAATGCTTGAGGCATGCACTATTAATGTTCCCAGTCATGAGAGTTTCATCTAGTTGTTTCAACTTTACTACTCCAAATTCAGTGATGGCATGAATGTAATATTTTCCTAACCATTTTACCTTTAGCATCCCTTTCTTTTTGAACTTATTGTCATATAACAACACAAAATCCCATATTTTGAATGTTTTCAACCACAAGTTTTTTTCATTTCATTTTTTGTCTTTTTGATAGTTATACATCACAACTTGTTGATATTCATCTATTTTTTCCAAATCTTCTACATTTTTCATCAAGTATTGATCATCCTCCAACCATAAAGTAAGTGTGGTATGTATGTTAGGAACTATGAAGTTCATAGATACTATCATATCAATGCCATACACCAACTGAAATGGGGTGAACTTACTATTCCTTTTATAGGATTTTTGATATTCCTAGAAAGTACCGCAAGTACCTTTATATCCCAATTTGTTATGTTCCTATCACAAATCTTAGTTGATTCCTGTCCAATTATCTTATTTAGTGCTTTGCTATCATCATTTTCTTTTGAATGATAAGGGAACTCCTATTGTGTGTTATCATAAAATTATGAAGTAATTCATTTATCATCTTTCTCACAAAGTGTTTACCTTGATCACCTACTGTGCTCAGAGGGATCCATACCTTGTAATGATATTTTCATATAGAAACCTTGTGGAATTCTTTGTAGTGCAATCTCTTGTTAGTTCCACCTTTTCCCAACTTGTAACGTATTCCACTCTGATTATGATGAATATTTCCTTTGAATGTTGTGTCAAATGATCAATTGGTCCTTTGGAGTATATTGTCCATTTTTTAAATGGATTTTGTGCTAATACTGGTCTAAATGGAATTTTATCCCATGCAATAGGTTTCCCCACCCTTTGGAAAATATCATTCTTTTGTGTATTCTGTGGCATCTTTGTGCAAGGTTGGCCACCATAATCCTACAATTCTTACCCTTCTTGTTGTAGTTTCTCTAGACTTATGGCCTCTAGCCACTCCTTCATGTGATTCTTTTAAAATTAATTTCCTTTGATGTTTATAAACTATTCTTCTCAAAATATCATCTCTCCCAAGATTGTATAGCTCTCCTACTAGGTGTATGGTGTAGCCCTCCACATAAGTAATTATTTATCTTGTAGTGATATATCCTTGGGAAATTCTCTTGTAGATCTTCTAGATCCTCTGGTATTGTAGTGATGTAGAATAGATTTGCACCAAGTGAATCTTCTCCTTGGGCATCCAATTCTTCTCTGGTTTCAATTCATGACAAGTAATATGATCTTTGGTTATTCTTCCCAGGTTTTACCATAGTTTTAAAATCAAACTCCTGAAATAACAATAACCATCTACATATTCACCCATAGGTTACCAGTTTATTAAGAAAATATTTTATTTTTTCATGGTCTGTAAAGAATGTAAATGGTGTAGAGAGTAATTAATGTTTGTATTTCTTTAGTGCATATACCATACCTAGTGCTTCCCTCTTTGTAGTGGTATAGTTCTTTTTTGTGACAGACAACTTCATACTAGAAAAATCTATAGGATGGTCCTTGTTTCCCTTGGGTTGTGTGATAACAACCCTTATAGATATACTAGAAGCATCTACATGAAAATGGAAAGGATTTTTCAAATCCAAAAATACTAGGATTGGTGCTTCAACAATTTTTTTCTCTAGGGTGTCAAAGGTTGTTTTGGATTCATCATTCCATTCAATGTTTCTAACTTTCTTTTTTTCAAGAGTTCTTCTAGTGAGGCAGCAATGCCAACATATATCCTTATGAACTTCCTATGGTACATCTAGTATAACCCAACAATGTCTTCACTTCTGGTGCATTCTTAGGTGGTGATAGGTTTAGTATTAGTGCAACCCTCATAGGGTCCACCATTAGTCATTATTTGCATATGATATGGCCTAATAAGGTCCCAAATGGTACCGCTAAGGTACATTTCTTCAAATAAAATGAGATCTACATAATTCTACACCTATTTAACATCATTCAAAGGACTTATACATGATCTTTAACTAGCCCATAAATAGTCCAATCATCCAAGTAAACTTCTTGAAAATCATGCATAACATCATTAAAAGTGTTAAATCATTATTCTTCTAAATATTGCAAGTGCATTCTTTAATCCAAAGGAAATCATTGAATACATATAAGAACCCCATTAAATAGAAAAAATAGTCTTTAGTTGATCTTACTCCCTAATCTTAACTTAATGGTATTAAGAGAACCCATCGATAAATGAATATATCTCTCTTCCAGCTACTAATTCTAATATTTCTTCTGTGAAGGGAGTTGGAAATGGATCATATAAACATGCTTTATTCAATTCCCATAAGTATACACACACCCTTTTCTCTCTTGTTTTCTTGTTTTCTACTACCATGGGACTTATCCAGTTATTATATTCTACCAGTTTCATTATTTTGGTAGCTAACATCTTGTCTATCTTTGTTTTTACTTTCTTCTTCACATTTGGACTTAATCTATAAGGCCTTTTCCAAATTGGTTTAGCACCTTCTTTAAGTTGAATTTTCATCATTCCTACCTCCTCTTTAATTCCTTTCATTTCTATAAAAAAATTAGGGAATAAATCTTGGAATTATGATAGGGCTTCTATTGTTTGTGCTACTACCTTTTCATCCCATTAATCTCCTATCCTTACCATTTTTTTATCCCCTTCTACCACAATATTTGTCTCCTTCAGTTTGAGAGGTTCATTGTAGTATTTCTATTTAGGTTCAATGGATTCTACTATTTCCCTTTCGCCTTGATCTATTCCTATTTTCGGGGTCTTCTCTTCTCCATTATTCTATACTACATAGTAATGTTTCTCTATGCTGGTTTGTTCCCAATCTGAACAATTAATGTACTCATATACCCCTTCTTCTATGGGTGGTGTGAGAGAAAGTTGTGGTATCACTATTTTCTTATCTTTTACTAGATTCAATATGATTTCCTTCATTTGTAGTAGTGTAGTATGAATCTAAGGCTTGTCACTAGAAAAGGTGAAGGTGTGGAGGAAATCTATTGTTACTTCATCTCATGTTCTAGTCTCTTCTCATCTCTATTAGTCAATATACCAAGTTTTGGCCATCAGTTTAAGTGTGCAGTAGAATAGTTGAATGTATAATCTATCAATGTATTTCTATCTCTTCCCATAAGTATATGCACATGTCTAAATGGTGTTGTGGTAGGATATCCCCTTCATATATAGGTATGTCTTCATATTCCCCAATTTTTGATAGGAATCTTACTTTTATCAAATTTTTGAAAATTTCCCATTTGATAATAGTGTACCTATGGGTGTTATACTAGCATGGGACAGTGCAGGTAAGAGTATGTGGTAAAGTATCTAGCTTATGTGCCTCATTAGGGAATATTTTCTCTATTTGTGATATATAAGACAAGTCCCCCATTTTGGAGTATCTAGGTAACTTAATATGAGAAATTCCTTTTGTAATATGATAGACTTGATGAGAAACTCCATTATTACCCTCCTTATCACATCCTATGGTACTAAACAAGTCATGTGGTACATTGTCTTCTTTCGTTGTTTTTTATATCATAAATACTCTCTAGGAGCCAAATATTCTATGAATAATATATCATGTTCATCTTGCATCCATGCCTCTAGTATGGTATCGGTATTGGTACTACCCTCAATATCATTTATCTCAATCTCTCCTTTTGAATTAGGCTCCTCTGAGCTTTCAATTGTAGGTAGTGTAGTTATGGTGTTTATGGTTTGATTATTATCCTCATAATCCTCAACATTGACTTCCTCTACAGAGGAATCTTCTTGATTTCTACCCAGGGGGATGTGGATAACTCTTTTGTCATTTATAAATGAGATATCTTCCATCTTGTTGTGCAGTTTTCGCTCACACACCCTGCTGAAGGTAGGGACCCTCTTTCGCTTCGGTTTTAGTTTCTTGGCCCTTTCATTTTGATGTCTTGTCCTCTTTAGGCATGTGCTTAAATGTTTATTTTTGATTGCCTAAGTGTTTCCTCTAGGTTATTCATTGAAAATCCTAAATTCTGGATAGATTTCAGGCTTTTGCTCAGATTCGGGATTTTCCACCCTAGTCGGATTTTCCCGAATCCTGCTTGGATTTTGGTTTTGCACTGTGGTTCGGGGATTCTTGGTCTTCGTAGATTTCCATGTGGGCCGTATTTTTCCAGATTCCACCCTGTTGTCAGATTCTCGGGTTCTCTAACTGTCTTATCGATTGCATTAATGACTTCGTGTGTGCTTTGAAGGATGTATTTAACTTGGTTTATGGGATCTTTTATGCCATCATGCTTATTATTTTCCATCGTTTGAGTTGAGGACTACATCCTCAAGGTTGTTTCTTTGGGCTTTTGGTTTGATTTGAGACATTTAAGCTTGAATTGATCAATTTAGTGGTGATTTCTTGTGCATTCTTGCCCCCTGTTCTTTGTGGACACCATTGGGCTTCACATTTACTATTTTTGAGAGCGATTCCCGCTTTATAATGGTATGTGTTTGATTTCTTTGCTTTGAATTGATGATTATGGATGGTACGTTGATGTTATGAGAGCTTGTGGGATTCAAATTCCTACGTATTTGATCATTTCATGCTAGGGTTGTTCAGCAATGTGTTATTTTTCATCTCCTAGGTGAGTTTTGAGTTAATTTGCCTATCTGTATTTTGATGAATCTTGCCTGAGAGTAATTAGTGAACCTTAGTAATGACTTAGCATTTGAAGTGATTGAATTCTAAGCTTTCTTGTGTGTTAATGGCGGATTTATAGGGTTTAAACCTAGGGCATCGCCATTCATCTTTAATTTTCTCTAAAATAGGCCTAGAACGCAAAGGAAATCTTTTGAAGGTCCATGCATAACTTTCCCTAAGCTTAAATCATTCAAATCCATGATTAATGAGATGTTGTGTGTGAAATTGTGATTTCACGTCGCAATCTGGCTTTTGGCCTTAGTCTGGGATTTCTTGTTCCTTCAGGATAATCCATCTTTGGCAGATTTTCCCAAAATTTGGTGAGGTGTAATAAAATTATCGCTATCATATACGCCCTCGGCAAGAGGTCATAGCAGGCTCCATTTGTCATATCGATGTTCTTTTCCACCTTCGCTGGGACCTTCACCTTCCGCGATACCTTTCACCGAATGCATTTTTCTCTCATCGAGCTCCCTTTTGATAGGGAGGGGGTTGGAGGAATCAATCACTGATTCCTACTCTAGGCCTTGCTTGTAAGACCTCCTTGGTGTTTTGTTTCACCACCTTAGCCTATAGGATCCTACTCATGACTAGGTACCCCTGGTTCTCCTAGCCAACCCCACTACCTTCATAATTCCATCTACCAAGTCAACCTTGGTGCAATGCTTCAACTCTTCCTTAGCCCTTAATCTACCCTAAAGGCTAATCTATCCTCAACACTCCATTAGTTCTTGCAGGGGTGTAGATATGTCTTCAATGGCTTCAAACCAACCTCATAGGGTTCCTAAAGGTTCACCAAAACTCCACCTTTTCATCACTCTCACCAAACCCTCATCTAGGGTTAAGAAGGCTACCAGCCCATGAGCCCCAATTAGGTCTCCATCACCAAACAACTAGTTATTACTAAAAAATTTCAAAAGAACACCCCAATATTTCTTCAAGGTTCTTTGCTCATATGAACACCTCTCAAATATTTTTGAGGTTTTAAGCCTTAACCGTCCGTACAATGCTTAAACTTAAAAATGGACATTTCCTAGGGTTTTAAGCCATTTTCTAGCTACTTCCAAACTGTCAAATTGTTCTCACATCAATTGAACTGATGGAGCTTTCTTCTTCATGTGAAAACTAGGTAAGACACCTGCCTACCACCTCTAAAAGGAAATTTACAAATAACTCGTCACCCCTGCAAGTTATGTGCTCTGCACTTCTTATCTTTCTAGCCGGGCACCTTTCTGGATCACCTAGGGCAAGATTTTTCCAACAGGTCCTGTGTTCATGCAAACCCTAAATCATACCATATTTACACACATGGAGTCTAGTCACTATTCCCAAAGGGTCATACAATTTGTATGGTGGGAAAGTGAACTAAATCTCCATTTGCTCAAGACTGCCTGGTTCAAACCAGCAACAGTGTGGATTCAAAGTAATTACAAACGGTGCTTGAAAATGAATAAAGAAACTATATAATGACACACAAAGCTTGTATAAACACCACTCTACATCCTACATAGGTCTTGGTGCTATGATCAATTCATTAAAGCAACTCCACAATATAAAAATCAAAAAATCTCCACTAAACACAGTTAACTCTTCTTGAATCCAAAACTTCAACAAATTCCAATGCTTCCAACCTTGCTCTCAGGTTGACACAACCCCTATATAGGGTCTCAAAATAGTTAAATTTTTCCTTAACCGCTCTTTGGCCACTTGTATGCTAATCCTAGTAAGGCAAAGTTGCAAAATGGAACATTTTGCAACTTCTTGCTAATTTCCTAGAAACTGAGTAAAAGGATTCCACAACTCATGAAACCTTCCAAATAATCAATCTAATGATCAAACTTAGTCCTAATCTATCTCATCTATCCAATGGTCAACATGACCTTCATGGTAACATACTAAAGATAAAAATTCAAAAACTAGGTTGCCTAATTGCCTAGTGTTTCCTAGTGTTCCTTAGGTGCTCCTGCACCATTCTCCCCCTCTTTGCACAAACACTAAGGAATTTGAGGAGATATTACTGACACATCAATTCCCTACTTCTTAAACTGAGCTTCATCTACCCAAGTAGCCTCAGATTTTGGCTTGTCCTTCCACTTGATAAGATGCTCCATGTACACCTTATGCCTTGTAGATTTCTTCACTCTTGATTCCAAGATCCTTTCTGCTTGTAGCTTGTCTGGAGTAGGTAAGGCTATGTTGCTTACATCCTTGAAGATCTCCCTACTGGTCTAATCTAAGTCATTGACTGATCCCTTATATCTAATTAGATCAGCTACATTGAACACTGGAGAGATGCCTAAATCTGCAGATAGTTCCACCTTGTAGGCATGCTTCCCATATTTGGCTAATACCTTGCATGGTCCCACTCTTTTCATCTACAATTTGGTAGATATCCCCTTCTGCAACCTGGATTTGTTGAGGTGGACCATGACATAGTCTCCTACTGCAAATTGCAAATCTTTTCTTGACAAATCTACCTTATCCTTCAACTTTTGTGTAGCCTCGGTGACTGTCTTCTTTACCTGCTCCTAAATCTCCTTCATGGTCTGAGTGAAATCCTCTACATGTCAACTCGTATGCTCCATAGCTCCTAGATCTTTGAGCTCACATATTCCTCTTGGGTGCATCCCATACACTATTTCAAAAGGACTCTTCCTTGTGGTCCAGTTCACACTATCATTGTATGCATACTCAGCCTGTGAGATAACCATGTCCCATGTATGTCCATACTCCTTGGTTAGCCATCTAAGAAGGTTACCTAATGCTCTATTAACCACCTCAGTTTGTTCATCGGTCTAAGGATGGTAAGCTAATCCAAAAGATAGGTTGGTACCTAATCTGCTCCATATAGTTTTCCAAAAATGACTCATGAACTTCACATCCCTATCTGATACAATTCTCAAAGGCAATCCATGGATCCTTACAGTTTCCTTGAAGAAAAGGTGAGCAATGTAGCTAGCATCATGTGTGGTCTTGCAAGGAATAAAGTGACTCATCTTACTGAATCTATCTACCACCACATAGACACTATCAAACCATGTCTTAGTCTTAGGGATTCCTACAACAAAATCCATGCTAACACATTCCCATGGTCTGTTAGGAATAGGTAGAGGTCAATACAAACCTATATTACTAGCTCCCCCTTTGGCTTTCATACAAACTACATACTACTCCACATACCTTCTGACATCCCTTGGCAACTTGGGCCAATAGTAGAATCTTTGCACTAGTTCCATTGTCTTGTTGATGCCAAAATGACCACTAAGACTACCATTGTGCTTTTCTTGTATAAGATTCTCTCTCATAGAACCTTTTCGCACACACAACTGATTTCCCTTGAATAATAATCCACTTTGCAAAGTATACTCCGACTATTGACTATGAAAATGATTCTCAAAGTCAGAACATACCTCTTAGGCCTCCGAGAAGTCTTCATCTTCACCATAGAGATCCTTGAAACTCTCTATCCCAATTCTCTTTAACTGTATCTCATGCACTGTCAGCAATCTTCTACTTAGTGCATCTACCACCTTATTCAACTATCCCTTCTTGTGCTTAATGGTGAAAGTGAAATCTTGAAGATACTCCATCCACTTCAAATGTCTATTGCTCAATTTCTCTTGAGTGTTGATATAGCTAAGTGCCTGATTGTCAGTAAAGACTACAAACTCTTTGGGTAGAAGATAACACCTCCACTTCCTAAGTGACTGCACTAAAGCATATAGTTCGAGGTCATAGGTAGAATACTTTGTCTTAGATTCATTGAGCTTTTCACTAAAGAATGCTATAGGCCTGCCTTCTTGGCTTAGCACTCCTACTGAAATTCCACTAGCATCACACTCCACAGTAAACAACTTGTCAAAACTAGGTAATAGAAGAATAGGGTGAGTTTCCACTTCTTTTTTTAGTTTCTCAAATCCTTTCTCAGCTTCTTGAGTCCACTTAAACTTAGTCTTTAAACCTCCTTTGATTGTATCTAGGACTGGTGCACATATGCCACTAAAGTTCCTTATGAATTTTCTATAAAATTGAGCCAATCCATGAAAAATTCATACCTCTATCCCTGTGGTTGGTGTAGGCCAGTTTAGGATAGCTTCCACCTTGCTTGGATCCATCTTCAATAATCCTTTGGATACTACAAACCCCAAATACACAAGCTCATGTTTGAAGAACTCACATTTCTCTAGGTTGATGGCTAACTTTTCCTCTTGCAACCTTTTAAATACCATCTCCACATGTTTTAGATGTTCTTCTGTTCTCTTGCTAAAAATGAGTATATCATCAAGATATACCACCACAAATATCCCTGTAAAGTCTTTGAGCACTTCATTCATGAGCCTCATGAATGTGCTAGGGGCATTAGAGAGGCCAAATGGCATAACTCTCCACTCATACAACCCATCATTTGTCTTAAAAGTTGTCTTCCACTCATCTCCATCCTTGATTCTGATCTGATGGTATCCGCTCTTGAGATCCAACTTGGTAAAGTACTGAGCTCCTCCAAGACAATCCATCAAGTCCTCAATTCTAGGAATAGGGAACCTATACCTAATTGTGATTCTATTTATTTCCCTAGAATCAGTGCATAATATCCACTTGCCACCTTTCTTGGTTTCTAAGACCACTGGTACTGCACATGGACTGATGCTCTTCCTAATCAAGCCTTGATCTAACAACTCCTGCACTTGTCTAGCTACCTCTAGATTCTAATCTGGTGTAAGCTTGTAAGCTGCTTTGTTTGGCAATGAAGCCCCTGGTATGAAGTCAATCTGATGGCTAATGGCTCTCTTTGGAGGTAAGGTTGTTGGTGTTCCATCACTCACTATGTCCTTATACTTCTCAAGCAACTTTTGGACTGCTCCAGGTATGATTGTTTTCTCAGTCTTGTCCTCTTCCTTGGGTTGCACCATGACCACATATCCTTCACCTCCTTGATGTAGGTTGTTAATGATCTCTTTTCCACTTCTTAATAAGACACTAGGGGTCTTTGACTTTCCTTCTTCTTCATCTGATAGTGACTGCAACTTGAATGTCTTTCCATCCTTCTTGAATGAGATAGTATTGGCTTTTCCATCATATATGGCACCTTTTTCATACTGCCATGGTCTGCCCAATAGAAGATGGCATGCATCCATGGGTAATACATCACAAATTAACTTGTCCTTGTATCCTCCAATGGAGAACTCCACTATGGTCTACTCATTTACAAGAACACTCTGCCCTTTGTTCAACCATGTCACCTTGTAAGGATTAGTGTGGGGTACCTTTTCCAACTTCAATTTCATCACTACCTCCTTTGAGACTATGTTGTCAGTAGACCCTGAGTCCACTATCACCTTGCATACTTTCCCAAGTATTTTGCATCTCACTCTAAATAAGGCTCTTCTTTGCCTTGGCTCTTCCTTGACCGGTTGTCTAATCAAAACTCTACTAAACATCAGATTCTCCTCCACTTCTAATTCAATGTGACTAACCTCTGGTGATTTGACACTCATGGTGTCTTCTTGAGCATATGCCACTCTCTTCTTAGTATTTGATGAAGATGCTTTCTTCGAGCACCTATAAGCTAGATGTCCTACTTGTCCACAATGGTAACACTTCATATTAGCAAAGTAAGAATTGCTCCTTCCTACTCCTCTTCCTCTATTTGAACCTCCTTGAGGTCCTCTACCTCTTCCATAGCCTCCTCTAGAAGTTGTTTCACCTCCATGCTCTGTGAGTTTAGACTCTCCCTGATTTCTTTGTTTAGTCCCTCTACCTTGGTATCCACCTCTATGTCCTTTTTGATCTCTGCCTCTTCCTCTACTCTTAGAAGCCTGTTCTTGTTTCCTCTTGCTTCTTTCCTCAATCTTAATAGCTAATTGGTAACATTGGTGTATTGTCTTAGGACTTAGAAGAGTCATCTCCTCTTGGATGTTCTACTTCAAGCCGTTAAGATACCTTGCCACCTTGAGACTTTCATCTTCTGAAATGTTAGACCTCATACAAAGTTTTTGGAACTCCTCAGTATAAGAGTTCACATCTTGGTCCCTTTGCCTCAAACTCTGTCTTTTCTTATGCAACTGAATTTCATAATCATCTGGCATGTATGCTTCTCTCACTTTTGCAACCATACCTTTCCAAGTAGAGATAGGCTTCTTGCCTTCCTTTTCCCTCTCTATCTGAATGAACTTCCACCATGTCAAGGTAGAACCTCTTAACCTTGATTTGGCCACCTTTACCTTTTGTGCTTCCGTGACCCCATCACACTCAAAATGGTTTTCCATTCCCTCTATCCAATCCACAACTAAATAAGCTTCCATTTTTCCACTAAACAATGGTATTCCTTCAACTGCTTTTCCACTCAAAGCCTTCAATTCCTTCAAGAAAGGATCTTCTTGCAAAATAGGGTTAGGTTCAGGGATCTTGTCTTCCTCTGAAACCTCTTCTTTTTTTGGTTCCCTTCCTTCCAACTACACATTACTCAATGCTTGCTCAAGTTGGGCTATTTTATCCCTCAATAGCCTATTGTCTTCCTCCTATCCTTCGACCATCTTGGCCAACTCTGCATTTGTCACAATGATGGTAGAATCACTAGACTCAACCTCTGACATATATTATTCTATCCCAAATCTTTTGCTTGCTCTGATACCAATCTCATAAGGAGGGGGTTGGAGGAATCAATCACTGATTCCTGCTCTAGGCCTTGCTTGTAAGACCTCCTTGGTGTTTTGTTTCACCACCTTAGCCTATAGGATCCTACTCATGACTAGGTACCCCTAGTTCTCCTAGCCAACCCCACTACCTTCACAATTCCATCTACCAAGTCAACCTTGGTGCAATGCTTCAACTCTTCCTTAGCCTTTAATCTACCCTAAAGGCTAATCTATCCTCAACACTCCATTAGTTCTTGTAGGGGTGTAGAGATGTCTTCAATGGATTCAAACCAACCTCCTAGGGTTCCTGAAGGTTCACCAAAACTCCACCTTTTCATCGCTCTCACCAAACCCTCATCTAGGGTTAAGAAGGCTACTAGCCCATGAGCCCCAATTAGGTCTCCATCACCAAACAACTAGTTATTACTCAAAAATTTCAAAAGAACACCCTAATATTTCTTCAAGGTTCTTTACTCATATGAACACCTCTCAAATATTTTTGAGGTTTTAAGCCTTAACCATCCGTACAATGCTTAAACTTAAAAATGGACATTCCCTAGGGTTTTAAGCCATTTTCTGGCTACTTCCAAACTATCAAATTGTTCTCACATCAATTGAACTGATGGAGCTTTCTTCTTCATGTGGCAACTAGGTAAGACACCTGCCTACCACCTCCAAAAGGAAATTTACAAAGAACTCGTCACCCCTGCAAGTTATGTGCTCTGCACTTCTTGTCTTCCTAGCCGGGCACCTTTCTGGCTCGCCTAGGGCAAGATTTTTCCAACAGCTCGTGTGTTCACACAAACCCTAAATCCTACCATATTTACACACATGGAGTCTATTCATTATTCCCATAGGGCCGTACAATTTGTACAATGGGAAAGTGAACTAAATCTCCATTTGCTCAAGACTGCCTGGTTCAAACCAGCAACAGTGTGGATTCAAAGTAATTACAAATGGTGCTTGAAAATGAATAAAGAAACTATCTAATGACAAAAAAAGCTTGTATAAACACTACTCTACATCCTACATAGGTCTTGGTGCTATGATCAATCCATTAAAGCAACTCCACAATACAAAAATCAAAAAATCTCCACTAAACACAGTTAACTCTTCTTGAATTCAAAACTTCAACAAATTCCACTACTTCCAACCTTGCTCTCAGGTCGAGGCAACCCCTATATAGGGTCTCAAAATAGTTAAGCTCAGCCTTAACCACTCCTTGGCAGCTTGTATGCTAATCTTAGTAAGGCAAAGTTGCAAAATGGAACATTTTGCAACTTCTTGCTAATTTCCTAGAAACTGAGTAAAAGGATTCCACAACTCATGAAACCTTCCAAACAATCAATCTAATGATCAAACTTAGTCCTAAGCTATCTCATCTATCCAATGGTCAACATGACCTTCATGGTAACATACTAAAGATAAAAATTCAAAAACTAGGTTGCCTAATTGCCCAGTGTTTCCTAGTGTTCCTTAGGTGATCCTGCACCACCTTTGTTTCAGTCGGGGAGACCCTGCTTGGTTGGTGAGACCTTTTGGCGAGCTAACAACTCTTGCTGAGACCTTCAATTTTGCTGAGACTACAAGTGGCCACTGAGACTTCATGATGAAGCCTTCCTTTCTTGGCGAGCTCGGATCTTCTTTCGGGGAGACCACATGTTGTCGTCCAGAGGTTTTACCAATGAAACTCCATGTTGGAAAAACATTACACAGTCGACAAGACCTCTGGCCGAATTCAAACCTATCACTGAAACATCCATTTGCTTCGATAAGTCTCCCCCCCTCCTCAGCAAAACACCGCAACTTCGCTGAGACCTCATATCAAAAAACTTTAGTCTAGCTGAAGTATTTGCTTGGACCACGAAAGTCAGAGAGACAAAAACATTCACCAAGACCCTGCCCTGACTACCCTTCAGTCATATCGATGTGCTTGCTATATCGCTAGTCGGCAAGAAATGCCCCACTCAGTGTGACCTCATTCTGAATGGCATTTGTTTGGACGAAGTACATGCTTTTGCATCGATTGGTTCAAAGTTCTACCATATCCACGAAATTCCGTCGAGTCTGGATTTCTCTGAAATCTGGTATCTCTCTGATTTTCCGAAGTCTCCTATCTAGCTCGTTCTTTGTAGGAATCCGTCCCTCAGGGATTTTCCCAAAATATGATGAAATATAAAGGAACATGAGATAATTGTATTTGTTTATGATTTATGATGCATTTAATGATTATTTCATGTCACATTTGGATTTCCCATGTAATTGATTAATTGATCATGATCAGGTTTAATGGTTAATTAGGTGTTTCCTGGTTATTCCGTTGGAATCCAATCCATCTGGAATTTCCCAAAATTCCTCTCTAGCTCAGATTCTATGGATGGTATTGAAACCAGAAATTTTTTGTGATTGTTTCATATGAGATTTAATAACACCCTAGCTATATGAGATGCATTCTAACGGTGTATGGATGGATTAGTGTTAGTTTCCTATGATTTTTATTGTAATTTTCTTGATGAATGCAAGCTGAATCTAGCAAGATAGCAGAGGGATCCTCAATTTCTAAGGCAGAGAAGATTAAGATGGGCGTCAAGAGTAAGATCCCTGAAAGCAAGATCACATCAATTTGGTCAGAGATGACTGATATAAACGTTGGACAATGGGACTACAAAGATTTCAAAGAAATAATGGTGGCTAAAGATCTTCCTTTGGTGGCTAGAAGGATGGAGTCAGGTTTGGCACACCTGGTCGGTTTCCCTTCAACAGTGCAGTCTTATGAGCTTGTCCTTGAATGTGCCAAACATTATGACTATGGTACACAAAACATTATCAGTCCTCGAGGGAGAGTGATAGTAAACCTCAACCCTGTCTCTATTGCTTAGACATTTGACATGCCAGACAGATCTCATGTGGTGGCATTCGACATGGGGTCCGCCAAGGAATTCTATGAGGAGCAAACTGTTAAATCTCAACAATTCATCAACTCTTGGTTGGAAAAGCCTAAGTCACACTATTCCAAACTGCCCAAGTAGCTATTCAGGGAAAATTTCAAGAAGGAGTACTATGATGCTATTACATTACTCAGTAGGGTGGTTGGACTGAAGAATGCAGGAGTGTTTGAGAATTGGATGTGTCATACTATTGTGAGGATGGAGCAAGAATTTATTTATTATCATTGGGCTGGTTTGATTAGTAGAATACTCCATGAACAGTTATCCAATGTGTTGAAAACCAAGACTATCATGGAGTACACCAAGGATAAATTAGTAGGTGATGGAATTCTTCCTTCCTCCAGAGCTGTCGAACCATGGGAGTGGTATGAGGCACTGTAGATTAGGCAGAAAGTGTTGAAGAAGATTTATAAACAAAGAAGGCAGATTGATGATACCCTAAGTGGTGTATATAATGGCTCCATGGCCTTTTTTGAGATCATGATAGGGCAAAGGAAGATTGCTCCAAAATATTTGAGTCTGGAACAGTTGAGAAATTGGTGGCAGGATGTTTACGCACCACTTGATGATGATTTTGTTTCTAAGCATCAGTTGGATGATGCGGCCACCTACCTTGCAGTTATTGATAAATATATGATATATAGGGTGGATTAGGATAAGTTGGTCAAGCGGTCAAGAGAAGAGATTGTGTCCATTGAAAATTGACTTAGGGTTTTTCCTTTGCCACCAATAGCTAACTTGGATGGGATGCTTTTGAGAGTTCATAAAGTGTTGGGTCGGAATACGGATGATAGGGAAGCGAGTTAATGATAGGTTGTAGTGCAATTTGTGCTTCCCTATTATCTTCTCGTGCTTTGGTCCAAACTGCATTGCGGATCCCAGGCTGACATGGATGGAACGTGCATTTAATGCTTATTTGACTTATTTTGAGTTTCTCCTTGTCGGGTTGGTATGCCATTAATGTTACAAAGATCTTGTTGGGCCGACGAGTTGTTCTAGGGGGATTCTATATATTGGGCATTTCACCTCATTTGTAAGGGTTAAGAAGTTACAAGATAGAAGTAGAATAGAGCAAAGTAGTTAGAAGCGAACTAAGTAGAGCTAGGGTTAGCGAATAGTTGTTCTCAAGCAAATATTGTAACAGAAAGCTTGAATTGTTGCTACAGTGGAAAATTTGAATGCAAGAAATGCATTGTGATTTGGTGCCATACTTGTATTCTTTTGTCTTGTATGGTTCTTGTTTTTCCATCTTTAAAATTGCTTTGAGTTGGTTAATATTTAGATTAGATTTGATTCAATAATGTTTGTGATTTGATACTTCAATGTTGCAATAATCCCTCAGTCCATACTTTTTGCAACCAACTGATTGTTAGTTGCTTTGTAAAGTTAGCCTGGACTTTATATTCATTGTGCTTAGTTCAATTATGAGGGTTTCTTCATTTCAATTGCAATAGGATTGTCTGAATGAATGTTCATGATTTGAAAATCTTACTACCTTAGAAGATTGCACTGTTTCTACAAGATTGCAGATTCATCTGGGTCAAGTAGAATTTTTTTTTGAGGGATTGGTCCATTTTGAGTGTTGGTAATTTTCATTGTTAATCTTAGGTTTAGTATTAGATCTAGAAATCTCCTTGAAACCCTTATCTTTTTCTATTTCTTTGATTATTGAAGTCATATTTTGAATTAAAGTATCATTATATTGCTAGATCTGATAAATCAAGATTCAATATTTCGCTTGTAGAAAGGTCCCTTTGTGATTACCAGTATTTTCACATTTATCACTGAGTTGTTTATGCGTTGTCAAGACTGACATTAGAGACCTTGGGGTTATCTCTTGAGGCTTGCTGATAGAGATTTACCTTTCAAGAGAGATAGGATTCTATATTCTGTCTGAGTTGTTGTTGTGCAGAAAAGACCATCAACAAGATTGGCACTAGAGGGAGGGCCTGAATAAGCAAGCCGGATCGATTTTTGAATGCCATCTCTCCTGAAAGATTCAGAAAAAGAACCATATCTACTCCAAGAGAGGAGGAATTTCAGGAATTACCAGACCCCACTAGGTCTAGAAGGACCAACGGGAGGGAAGAATCATTATCCTCTCATCCACCCCCCTCATCTCCATCATCCCCATCTTCATCAGGTTCACCTGGGTCTAAGGGCATTCCCACTCGACAACCTCAGCCAGTCATAAATCAGCCATTACCACCCCCACCTCCACCAATGGCTTCCCTGACTAATAATCCATCTTCATTGAGTTTTGTTGTTTACAATGTCATGCCCAAGAACCCTAAACACTTTTGTTCAAAATTCCATGTCAATGATCCAAATAGGACCGCTGAGGAACACATCAGAATCTTTCAGACTAGCCTCAAAGATAGAGGGATAAACCATGAGGATGTAGCTTGTAGATTATTTCCTTATTCACTAGGGGAAGATGCATTCTATTGGTACAACCATTTGCCTGTTGGGTCTATCGAGCATTGGACTGAGCTAGAGGTTGCTTTTTTTCAAAAGTTTCAAATCCCCATTAGTTCCAATGAGCTCTATCATCAGCTCACTAATGTTAAAAGGGATGTCAATGAGCCTATAGGATCTTTCAACAATCAGTTTCATCGTGCTTATACCAGACTACAGGCCCCTTATGTTGTTGATGAACCCACTGCTCTAGAAGTCTATTATGAGGGACTTGATAGTTTGAAAACTACCTTTATGAAGTGGAGTAATAATCCTCCCACTAATCTACTTGATGCATATGTAGAGGTTGTGAAAGTTAGCACTAATCTAAGGAAACATTTGTCTATGCCTCTACCCTCATTAGGACCTGTCACTCACCCTGGACAAGTTCCAACTCTTAGCTAGGCTCTGGCAAACCATACTCCAATCATGAATCGGGTACCTCAATTGCCTCTAGTCCCTCACCCAGGGCCTCCTATGGGACAAGTGTTATCCATGATTTGTTACCCCTAGCAAAATGTGAATCAACCCCTGCATACCCAGCCTTAGGCTAGTTATCCTTCATAGCTGCAGAATTCTGAAGTCTTGAACCAATCACTAAATTCCAATGCTGTAGTAGGATATTCCTAGAATAATGTGAATCAGCCTCCATATAGTAATCCTAACAAGGAGAGACTAGATGAATTGTCTAAACAAATAAAGAAGTTGAATATGGAGGTGACCCACTTGAGGAACCAGAACAGTCAGTTGCAAGCTGCTCAGAGAAGTATGCAGTCCAATCAGAATAGAGAGAATCCACAAGGACAAAACTTTGATAGAGGGCAACATCAGGACCAAGGATACAATAATGAAAGAGGATATAACCAGGATAGAGGTTACAACAATGATCAGGGATTTAATAATGACAGAGGGTATAATAATGATAGAAGATAGAACTATGATAAAGGACAACCTTTAGGCCAGAACTTTGACAGAGGTGGTGGACAAGGGTTCGATAGGGGGCAACCATCAGGGAAGAACAAGACTTGGAACACAGGCCCCAACAATGGAGAAGTTCCCACCCCACTGGACCAACCAACTAATCAGCCTGTCAATCAGCCAATAAATCAAGAGAAACCTCCTACCAATGTATATTTGGCTGAAGCTACTTTATCAGGGTGGTGTAGGCTTCACAAGACTAGTCAGCATTCTGAGTTAGACTGTTGATAATTCCAAATAGCAGCCTCAACCTTTCAGTATGAAGTGGAGAATAATGCAAGCGGTCAAGAAATAGTACCATCCAATCCTTATGATTCACCGATGTTGGTGTTGAACCATGCTCCTTTTCCTCAAAGTAAGGAGAATGTACCTGAAGAAGAATCTGATTAGATGGAGGAAGAAATAGATCAGGTATGCAATGGAGATGAAATGACATAGCTATTTGATGAGAGTTCAGTAAATGATAATGGTCCCAAAGACGAAGAAGAGGCTTATGTTGAAGAAGTGCAAACCTTCCAGAGGCCTGTCAAGAAGTACGACTTAAGGGAATTGCCACACCGGTGCCCACTGGCTAGAGGCCCCTTTACTACTTCCATTCCACCGAATAATTTCAACACGCCTCCAAACCCTAATGCTAGCAATAATCCATCATTGCCTTCAGTTTCTAGGCAATACTTGTCTCAAGATCCTGGACATGCTGATGTACCAAAAGGGAGAAATGCTGATGTGAATAAGGAAAAGATGGTGGAATACCCGAGGGAGACTCCTACTGATTTAAATGAAGAATAATTGGCCACGTATGTTGCTAAAGAACTCCAAAAATTGAAGGTAAATCTATCTGCATTCGAGTTATTAAGAGTTCCATCCATTAGAAATGCAGTCTTAGGATCCTATAATGCAAATTTCATGTCACAAGATAAATCAGTAAGTGAGAATGTCAATAGAGTATCTAGTTCTCAGTCAGTAGGAAGACAAAATCAAACTCAGAAGTAGGTCCATATGCCCCCTGGAGATACTGGGAAAGAAAAGGACAAATCTCAAGTTGCTCAAGTAGATACTCCCTTAACTTTGTTTCAAGGGAAGACAGACACACCTCCATTCTTGATTTTTGTTTGAATATTCGGTAAGAACCTGCATAATTGTCTTTTGGATTTTGGTGCTTCAACCAATATTATGCCCCTTGGTGTCTATAGAGCTATGGGTATCACCTCTGTTGATTCCCAAAAGAAAGTCACACAATTGGATAGAAATGAAGTGAATGTTGTAGGAGAGTTAAATATGATTCATATGCAAGTTGCCTCTGATCCTAGAATTCAGCAAGTTATCAATATACAAGTGGCTGACATCCCTGATGCTTATGGCTTAATCCTAGGAAGGGATTTTACTAAGGCTTTGAATGGATATGTGTCGACTGATCACTCCCATATGTGGCTTCCCTGGAAAGGAGTGCCAAACTAGATTAGGATTGAAAGAGAACCCCGAATGAGGTATATGATTATGGAATATCATAAAACCTCTACTGAAATTCTAGTATCAGAAGTAAGCATGGGTAACTATGTACTCGTAGCCCCTCTAGAAGAGTCAGATGTGGAGGAAGTCCTCATGTTCCACATAGCACCAGTTAACCTTGCAATAGAATCTAGTGGTACTAAAGCCTTAATAGAACCAGCTAAAAATGCTTATGAATCAGAGGATAATCAACTAGCTTTGTTAGATAGTTTTCAAGATTTCATTCAAAAATGTATTGAAGATCAAGTTCAGTTAGGAAGAGGAATGAACTTTGGAGAGTTACTGTTGCCCAATTGGTGTAGGGTACATAATGCTTCACATTCATAATTGGATTGTTGCCTATGCAAAGCTGTAGTAGAACAAGTACAAAAGTATATTAATCCCACTCTTGTAGTCACAATTAATGTCCAAGAAGATCACAAAAGAAAAGGAGTAACGCCTACAGAGGGACCATCTAGCAGCAATAATGCAAGGCATCTTGCAAAGAAGCCTACAGTTGTTGGCTGTTGGATGTTAAGGTTCGATGGTTCTAAATCAAAGCAAGGAGTTGGGGCAGGATTCGAGTTAATTAGCCCAAAAGGTAAAACATTTTTTTCTACTCATAGACTTCAATTTCACTGTATAAATAATGTAGCAGAATATGAAGCTTTAATTCATGGATTGTTAATGGCATTGAAGAAGAAGGTTAAAATCTTGCAAGTTTTTGGGGATTATGAGTTAATAGTCAAGCAAGTTAGGAGACAATACTCTTGTCATGACAGGAGAATGACCAACTATAGACATAGAGTATGGGATCTCATTGAAGGACTCGATGCCTTCAACATTCGGTTGATTCCACGAAATAAGAACTAGATAGCTGACTCCCTTGCCCAGGAAGCTAGTACCTTGCAGCCTCTGTCTCTTTCAGGACTAAAAAAGTTTACTGTGGAGCTGACCCCAGTACCTTCAATACCAGACAATGTCACCAACTTTCAAGTATTTGAAGATGCCAAGCATATCTTAGATTTTATCACAAACACAGATGTTTTTGCTTCTTGGATCATTGAAGAAACTGAGCCCCAAGAAGCAGAAATGGATTTGGAAGGAGTAATATATTTGAAGACCAATACAATTCCTAGAGGAATGGTACAATTAGAGAGAATCTTTGATCTGGATAAGGTCAGGGATCAGGAACAAGATGCTAGGAAAGAGTCCATTAGTGGATAGTGTGACAAGTATAATGTGGGATCCCAGGATGATGTCAAAAATATCTTCATCAGTAAAGTGTGCACTCTAGAAGAAAGAAAAGGAATCATGGAGGCACTACATAGATATCCAGATGTGATAGCCTGGGGTTATGAGGACTTAAAGACTTATGACACATCAATCATAACTCATACTATCCCTCTCAATCCAGGAGTGAAGTCTTTAGGACAGAGGCAAAGGCCTATCAATGCTCTACTGGAACCCATAATACAAAAGGAAGTGCAAAAATTGTTGTCTGCAAGAATCATATTTCCAATTAGACACTCTACTTGGGTTACAAATTTGGTTCCAGTGTGGAAGAAAAATGGTGAAATTAGGTTATACGTGGATTTCAAGAACCTAAACAGGGCATCATAAAAGGATAATTATCTAGTTCCCTCACTGGATGAAGTGCTCCAGATTGTCAACGGATCTCAGATGATGTCCTTCTTGGATGGTTATTCAGGATACAACCAAGTTATGGTGCAGTACAAGGATAGACATAAAACTACTTTCACCACCAAGTGGGGCACTTTTGCTTATAGAAGGATGCCTTTTGGCTTGATTAATGTTGGAGCTACATTCCAGAAAGCAATGGACATAGCCTTAAAAGATATAATAGGTAAGTGCATAATCATTTACATGGATGATCTGACAGTATTTTCAAAGAAGAGAGGTGATCATATCTCAGATTTTTGCAAAGTTTTTCAGAAATGCAGGGAGTTTGGTATATCACTCAATCCTAAGAAATGCATTTTTGGAGTTACAGAAGGTAAATTATTAGGACATGTTATCTCTGAGAAGGGGATTGCAATTGATCCATAACGCGTAGAAGCTATTCTGAAGATTCCACTGCCTACTAGTAAGAAAGAAATGAAATCATTCTTTGGCAAGATCAACTTTGTGAGGAAGTTCATCACTCGGTTTGCAGAAATAGTTAAGCCACTAAATGCAATGTTGAAATAGGAGGCCAAAGTTGAATGGAATGCAAAAGCAAAAGAAGCATTTGCTGAGATAAAGAAGGCTATCACTGAAGCTCCATTTTTAGTGAGTCCTAATTATGTGAAACCATTCTACGTATATTCCTTTGCTTCTGACCACTCTTGTGCTGCTATATTAACTCAAAAATCTAACCAAGGCAGCGAACATCCCATAGCATTCATGAGCACACCGTTAAAGGATGCAGAGCTGAGGTACCCAAACATAGAGAAGCATACTTATGCCTTAGTCAGGGCAGTTAAAAATTTTAGACATTATATCCTTAGAAATAAGATCTTTGCTATAGTTCTCGATCTTGCAGTAAGGTTGTTGTTGATGCAAAATGAGTTAGGGGAACATAGAGCCAAGTGGGTAACTATGTTATAGGAGTATGATATTGAGAATCAAACCATGAAGCTAGTAAGAGGGCAAGGGCTCATGAAGACAATGGCAGAGACAGGCCCTGAGCTTATAGCTCAGACTTGTACTTTAGAATATGTTTCTCCTGGTGCATGGTATGATGATATTGTTCACTATCTTCTGACTCAGATATGCCCTGATCATCTTAATGTAGTACAAAGGAGGGCACTACATTTGAAAAGTGATAGTTTCATGCTAAAAGGAGTTGTCCTATATAAGAAGAATCATGAAGGCCTATATTTAAGATGCTTGGGGCAGTAGGAAGCCGAGCGGGTGATGGTGGAATTTCATGATAGGTATGGTACGGGCCATGGCTCTGTGCATTCTACTACAAATCAGATCCTGAGAGCTGGTTACTATTGGCTTACGTTATTCCAGGACACCCACAGTCATGTCAAGACATGCCATGTGTGCTAGACTATAGCAACTAGGGAGAATTTTTCAACCCTTCCACTCCAGCCGGTCTTCGAGGTAAAACCTTTTGCACAATGGGGGATGGACTTCATAGGCCCCATCAATCCACCCTCCTTTGCTGGTCATAGGTATATTCTCACCATTACTAATTAGTTTACATGATGGATTGAAGCTCTTGCATGCAAGCAGTGTACTTCTGAGGTAGTAATTGAGTTCCTTGAATTAGGTATTATCAATCATTTTGGATGCCCTTTGTCCTTAGTTTGTGATAATGACCCTGCTTTTGTATATTTGAAGTTTTCCAATTGTGCTTTTGATCATGGGATCATAATAAAATTTGCATCCAATTACTATCCACAAGATAATGGGTTGGCTGAGTCCTCTAATAAGAATCTTTTGACAGTCATCCATAAGTTATTGGAAAGGAATCCTAGGGATTGGCACACTCAACTCAGATTTTCTCTATGGGAAGACCGTATGAGACATTAAGCTTCCATAGGAACTTCCCCCTATCACCTGGTTTATGGATTAGAGCCTATGTTTCCCATTCAGTTAAAGATCCCCACCTTGCAGTTCATTAATGACTATTATGATGGGGAAGATAAACACAAGGCTAGGCTTGTTGAATTGTTACATCTTGAGGAAAAACAAGACAAAGCCCTAGATGAATTTGCTAAACATCATGGGGTAGTCAAGAGATGGTTTGATAAGAGAGCCAAGGTAAAATATTTTAGGATTTCTGACTTGGTTCTTTACTGGGATAAATCCCATGACCGTAAGGGAGAGCATGGAAAATTTGATAAACTTTGGCTTGGTCCTTACCAGATTTCAGAAATCTTGGAAGATAATGCTTTCTGTTTGAAAACTCTCACTGGAGAGGATATCCCACTACCTGTCAATGGGCAGTATTTGAAGCATTATTTCCGGTCTTGAGCTGTTTTCAGCTCTTTTCTTGTATATAGTTAGAGTAGGTTTCCCTTTCTGCTTTGTTTTTTGTTTGTTTTGGTTAGTGTAGGTTTGCTTTTGGTTTGGGTTTTTGTTTTTGCTTTGCTCTTTCTTTGGGGGTTTTCCTGGTTTTCACTTGGGTGTGTTGTACCTGCATGGCAAAAAATAATTATCTGGGACTGTTCTAAGTATTTTGTTGGTGAACTAAAATCTTGTATCTTGGAAGGATGGTTGATGTCTCTATCAGTGCAAGCAGCCTAAATATTTGATTTAAGGAGGATGGGTTACAGGTTTGGGTCTGAATTTGAAGTATTCTAAAATCTTATACCTCTCATGTATCTTAAGAATCCTGATGTTACTATAGGAATCCTTGTGAAGTTTTGTTGGGTGAAAAATCTTATTTTTGCTTCAACGCCACTGTGGTTCTCAGCCCTGACTGTGGAATTCATTGTTCATAGCTTGAACTGAAGGTGAAGAGAAAAGAAATATCAAAAGACAGAAAAAGTGAAGTCTTTAAATATAAAAAAAAAGAAAATTTGTATTCAACTCATCAGGGGTGCCTGAATATCTCTATCAGGGCTATGGACGCCTCGCTGGCAGTAGAGCTATGTTTAGGAGAATCATAGCAATAACCTCGTCGGGGCTATGGATGCCTAACTGGCAGCAAGGCTCTATCCAGGTTGCTTTTGAAGTTAGAATTCTTACGTAGCCTGACTTGACTAAGCTTGGTTCTTGTAATAGCTTAAGGACATAAATGAACTCACCTGCACACACTTGGATTTTCAGTTTATGGAAGGTTCGATCTACCCTCTAGTTCTGATTCCTTAATCCTTTCATTTTGATTTGTCTTTTTGATAGTGGGACTGAAACTAGAGATTTTGGGTTCTTCATTCCTGTTCGTCATCAAATGCTCTGGAGCATTTTCCCAGCAAAAGTCACCATTTGTTGTGTAGTTTTCTCACACACGCCCCGCTGAAGGTAGGGACCCTCTTTCGCTTCGGTTTTGGTTTCTTGGCCCTTTGATTTTGATGTCTTGTCCTCTTTATGCATGTGCTTAAATGTTTATTTTTGATTTCCTAAGTGTTTCCTCTAGGTTATTCATTGAAAATCCTAAGTTCTGGATAGATTTTGGGCTTTTGCTCGGATTCGAGATTTTACACCCTGGTCGGATTTTCCCGGATCCTGCTTGGATTCCGGTATTGCACCATGGTTTGGGGATTCTTGGTCTTCACAAATTTCCCCATGGGACGGATTTTTTTGGATTACGCCATGTTGTCAGATTCTCGGGTTCTCTGACTGTCTTATTGATTACATTAATGACTTCGTGCATGCTTTGAAGGATGTATTTAACTTGGTTTATGGGATCTTTTATGCCATCATGCTTATTATTTGCCATCGTTTGAGTTGAGGACTGCATCCTTAGGGTTGGTTCTTTGGGCTTTTGGTTCGATTTGGGACATTTGGGCTTGAATTGATCGATTTAGTGGTGATTTCTTGTGCATTCTTGCCCCCTGTTCTTTGTGGACACCATTGGGCTTTGCATTTACTATTTTTGAGATCGGTTCCCGCTTTATAATGGTATGTGTTTGATTGCTTTGCTTTGAATTGATGATTATGGATGGCACGTTGATGTTATGAGAGCCTATGGGATTCGAATTCCTATGTATTTGATCATTTCATGCTAGGGTTGTTCAGTATTGTGTTATTTGTCATCTCCTAGGTGAGTTTTGAGTTCATTTTCCTATTTGAATTTTGATGAATCTTTCCTGAGAGTAATTAGTGAACCCTAGTAATGACTTAGTAGTTGAAGTGATTGAATTCTGAGCTTTCCTGTGTGTTAATGGTGGATGTATTGGGTTTAAACCTAGGGCCTCACCATTCATCTTTAATTTTCTCTCAAACGGGCCTAGAATGCAAAGGAAATCTTTTGAAGGTCCATGCATAACTTTCCCTAAGCTTAAATCATTGAAATCCATGATTAATGAGATGCTGTGTGTGAAATTGCGATTTCATGTCACAATCTAGCTTTTGGCCTCAGTTCGGGATTTCTCGTTCCTTTGGGATAATCCATCTCTGGCGGATTTTCCCAAAATTTGGTGAGGTGCAATAAAATTATCGCTATCATATACGCCCTCAGCAAGAGGTCATAGTGGGCTCCATTTGTCATACCGATGTTCTTTTCCACCTTCGCTGGGACCTTCACCTTCGGTGAGACCTTTCACCAAACGCATTTTGCTCTCATCGAGCTCCCATTATTTTAGTCGGGGAGACCTTGCTTGGTCAGTGAGACCTTATGGCAAGCTAACAACTCTTGTCGACACCTTCACTTTCGCTAAGACTATAAGCAGTCGCTGAGACTTCATGACGAAGCCTTCCTTTCTTGGCGAGCTCGAATCTTCTTTCAAGGAGACCACATGTTGTCAGCCAGAGGTTATACCAATGAGACTCCATGTTAGAAAAACATTACACAGTCGACAGGACCTCTGGCCGAATTCAAACCTATCGCTGAAACATCCATTTGCTTCGATAAGGCTCCCCCCCCTCATCGGCAAAACACCGCAACTTCGCTGAGACCTCATATCAAAAAACTTTAGTCTGGCTGAAGTGTTTTCTTGGACCCTAAAAGTTGGTGAGACAAAAGAATTTTCCAAGACCCTACCCCGACTACCCTTCGGTCATATCGATGTGCTTCCTATATTGCTGGTCGGCAAGACATGCCCCACTCGATTGACCTCATTCTGAATGTCATTTGTTTGGCTGAAGTACATGCTTTTGCGCCGATTGGTTCAAAGTTCTGCCCTATCCGTGGAATTTTGTCGAGTCTGGATTTCTTCAAAATCTAGTATCTCTCTAATTTTTCAAAGTCTCCTATCTAGCTCATTCTTCACGAGAATCCGTCCCTCATAGATTTTCCCAAAATCTGATGAAATATAAAGGAACGTGAGATAATTGGATTTGTTTATGATTTGTGATGCATTTAATGATTATTCCATGTCACATTTGGATTTCCCATATAATTGATTGATTGATCATGATCAGGTTTAATGGTTAATTAGGTGTTTCCTGGTTATTCCATTGGAATCCGATTGGTCTGGAATTTCCAAAAATTCCTCTCTGGCTCAGATTCCGCGGATGGTCTTGAACCCAAAAATTTTTATGATCGTTTCATATGAGATTTAATAACACCCTTGCTATATGAGATGCATTCTAATAGTGTATGGATGGATAAGCATTAGTTTCCTATGATTTTTATTGTAATTTTCTTGATGGATGCAGGCTTAATCTAGCAAGGTAGTAGAGGGATCCTCAATTTCTGAGGCAAAGAAGATTAAGATGGATGTCAAGAGTAAGATCCCTGAAAGAAAGATCACATCAATTTGGTCAGAGGTGACTGATACAAATGTTGGACAATGGGACTACAAAGAGTTCAAAGAAAGAATGGCAGCTAATGATCTTCCTTTGGTGGCCAGAAGGATGAAGGAGTCAGGTTTGGCATATGTGGCCGGTTTCCCTTCTACGGTGCAGTGTTATGAGCTTGTCCTTGAGTGTGCCAGATATTACGACCAGGGTACACAAAAGATTATCAGTCCTCAAGGGAGAGTCATAGAAAACCTCAACCCTGTCTCTATTGCTTAGACATTTGATATGCCAGACAGATCTCACATGGTGGCATTCGACATGGGGTCTGCCAAGGAATTCTACGAGGAGCAAACTGTTAAATCTCAGCAATTCATCAACTCTTGGTTGGAAAATCCTAAGTCACACTATTCCAAATTACCCAAGCAGCTATTCTGGGAAAATTTCAAGGAGTACTATGATGCTATTACATTCCTCAGCAGGGTGGTTGGATTGAAGAATGCAGGAGTGTTTGAGAATTGGATGTGTCATGCTATTGTGACGATGGAGCAAGAACTAATTTATTATCATTGGGCTGGTTTGATTAGTAGAATACTCCATGAATAGTTATCCAATGTGTTGAAAACCAAGACTATCATGGAGTAAACCAAGGATAAATTAGTAGGTGATGGAATTCTTCCTTCCTCCAGAGCTACCGAACCATGGGAGTGGTACAAGGCACTGCAGATTGGGCAGAAAGTGTTGAAGAAGATTTATAAACAAAGAAGGTAGATTGATGATACCCTAAGTGGTGTATATAATGGCTCCATGGCCTTTTTTGAGATCATGACATGGTGAAGGAAGATTGCTCCCAAATATTTGAGTTTGGAACAGTTGAGAAATTGGTGGCAGGATGTTTACGCACCACTTGATGATGATTTAGTTTTTGAGCACCAGTTGGATGATGTGGCCACCTACCTTGTAGTTATTGATAAATATATGATATATAGGGTGGATTAGGATAAGTCAGTCAAGCGGTCAAGAGAAGAGATTGTGTCCATTGAAAATCAACTTAGGGTTTTTCCTTTGCCACCAGTAGCTGACTTGGATGGGACACTTTTGAGAGTTCATGAATTGTTGGGTCGAAATACAGATGATAGGGAAGGGAGTTAATGATAGGTTGCAGTGCGATTTGTGCTTCCCTATTATCTTCCCGTACTTTGGTTTGAACTACATTGTGGATCCCAGGCCGACTTGGATGGAACGTGCATTTAATGCTTATTTGACTTATTTTGAGTTTCTCTTGGCTGGGTTGGTTGTGCCATTAATGTTGTGAAGCGCTTGCTGGGCCGATGAGTTGTTCTGGGGTGATTCTATATATTGGGAATTTCACCTCATTTGTAAGGGTTAAGAAGTTAGAAGATAGAAGTAGAATAGAGAAAAGTAGTTAGAAGTGAACTAAGTAGAGCTAGGGTTAGCAAATAGTTGTTCTCAAGCAAATATTGTAACAAAAAGTTGGAATTGTTGCTACAGTGGACAATTTGAATGCAAGAAATGACATTGTGATTTGGTGTCATACTTGTATTCTTTTGTCTTGCATGGTTCTTGTTTTTCCATCTTTAAAATTACTTTGAGTTGGTTAATATTTAGATTAGATTTGATTCAATAATTTTTGTGATTTGATACTTGAATGTTGCAGTAATCCCTCAGTCCATACTTTTCACAACCAACTAATTGTTAGTTTCTTTGCAAAGTTAGCCTGGACTTTATATTCATGGTGCTTAGTTCGATTATGAGGGTTTATTCATTTCAGTTGCAATAGGATTATCTGAATGAATGTTCATGATTTAAAAATCTTACTACCTTAGAAGATTGCACTGTTTCTACAAGATTGCAGATTCATCTAGGTCAAGTAGAAATTTGTTTTGAGGGATTGGTCCATTTCAAGTGTTGGGAATTTTCATTGTTAATCTTAGGTTTAGTATTAGATCTAGAAATCTCCTTGAAACCCTTATCTTTTTCTATTTCTTTGATTATTGAAGTCAGATTTTGAATTAAAGTATCATTATATTGCTAGATCTGATAAATCAAGATTCATTATTTCACTTGTAGTAAGGTCCCTTTGTGATTACCAGAATTTTCACATTTATCACTGAGTTGTTTATGCATTGTCAAGACCTGACATTAGAGACCTTGGGGTTATCTCTTGAGGCTTGCTGATAGAGATTTACCTTTCAAGAGAGATAGGATTCTATATTCTGTCTGAGTTGTTGTTGTGCAAAAAACACCATCAACACATCCTAGCATCAGTTACTCCTCAAAAATCTACAAACCATTGTAATCTGAATAATGCATAAATAAATCAAAGGTTTCCTTCATTGTAACCACTTCAAAGTCTACCATTTGGTTTATCCCTTTCACACTGAATTCCACATTCCTCTAGGTGCCTAAAGTCTTCATCCTAGTACCATCTACTAAGCTAATATTGTATGGTGTGGGATCTAGTACCAGTTTCCCTAGATAATCCTACATTATCTTTAGAGTTAAGTTTACATATGATCCTAAATCAATTATCACCTTAGGGATATTTTTGTGATGAATATGGAGATTGATACTTTTAGGTCTACTCTTTCAGTATTTTCCTACTGTTCAAACTTGAAAAATGTTATTTTTATTCTAGTACTTTCTAATTTATTTCAATTTTTTCATTAAATAATGTTTTCATGCCATTTGTGCTAGTTGTTTGAGCGATTTCACCTCTTGTTCTAAAAATAACTATTATTCTCTCTCCTTTTCTTGCTCTTGCTCAATGATTCTCTTGGTTTTTTCTAATATTTGATCATGTTGTTGTTTAGTAGGGTGGAATACTTCTTCCCCTTCAGAGCTTTCCTCCTTCATGGCTATTGTACTTGGCCTTCTAGTATCAGTACCCTATATGCTTACCATTGTTTCCTTACCCTTTTTCTTAGGCCTGGAATATATATGGTATTCCTCTTTGGTACTGCTCTCCTATATGGTATATCCCTCATCCTTTTCAGCCTTGTGGTACCTTCTTGGTTATTTTGCATAGTTCTTAGCTACTTTGTGGAGGATCCTTTTTCCCCCTAGTTGAATTTTAGTCCTATTGTTTATCATTCTAACCTTGTGGTTATGTATTCTTATAATGTTGGCATGCCTTCTCATAGTTGAACATTTCATGATCCTCCTGACTATAAAAGCCATAATATTTTATCCTTTCACTCCAACATTCCATGGAAAAATGCCATGGTTTTTTGTAATTGAAGTAGGTGGAATCTTCTCTTCTTCCTCTTCCTCAACCATGGCCTCTTCCTCCCCAAAACAAGCCATTTTCATTGTATGGTTTTATACTTTGAATAGTATTGGTGTTTCTCTAGTTTTTCTTCCATGGCAGAACCCTATCCCCATGATCTTGTGTGTACAATGGTCCTTCTGCTAATCCATTTACATAAGCAATTTCCCTATCATATTTTGGTTCTTCTTTCACCAAAAATTTATGGGTCAAGTAATATGTTGTCTTGTGGTCATCCCATTCTCCATAAATGCCACAATATAGTGGGTTTAGTTTTCTAATTGTGTAGAGCTCTAGCCTTAGTGTGTTTTCCTTATTCTCTCAAACTTTCATTGGAAATTCGTTTCACATATTCCCCTCTTTTCCATAATATGAGCGCCATATATTAGACCTCTATAGTCCTATCTCATGTTTCATGATTTCTTGTCTTAGTCATAGTTGGTCCATTTCTAGTTACAATTGTCCCATCTTATTTTCTTTTTCTTTCTCCATTTTCTATCTTGACTAGCTTTCTATCTAGCAAGCTAACATGACTAATTCTGAGTAAGAGGCAAAGTATCTACCATCTAAGGATTTTTTGAGTTCTAGGGTTATTTTGAAGAGGAACCACTCTCTTTTTTTATCATTCAATGGTTCATCTAACCTCCAGGTTACTTCCTTGAACCTCCTATCAAATTCTAGAATAGATTCATCTTCTTGTTGTGATAATTCCCTTAACTTACTAGCTCCTTCTATCAAGAGTTCCAAATTATCAAAATTCTCTAAAGATTCTTGCTTCACCTAAAAATACCTAAATGAATATTGCCCATGGTCCACACACACTCAACTGCAATCCCATCATCTCCAAAGAACAAGGAGAACCAAGATCTCCAAGACAAGAAGATACAACCACATGTTACAAGTCCCATAATTGACTCTTCAAGCACTTAACATACATTATGTCATCCTAATGCAACACATACCAATATACAAGTGACCAAAAACAATGTCAACTAATGAATTCTACATTAACATTGAATCAATCTCATGTATATAGACAATCCACACATTATTCAACCCACTAAAACCAAATGGGGGATCAGCCCATACAACTACATAACCTGTAGATATCAAACATTGAAACATACAAACCCATCATCATATTAGTAACATGAAAAACTAAGATATTAAAGGAAATATCATGTAGATTTCAAAACTCAGACACCAAATCACCAGTAGATCTGATTTTTCAAACAAATCCACAACTAAGTACCACAATCAAGGAACTAATTAAAAATTCATGTAAATTTGTGATTGTTTTTATCTATATAACTTAAACAATCTAAACACAATATTTCCATAGATATACAAACCCATAGATTTTTCTTAACATGTAAAACTTGTAAAATTATTTGTGTAAATCTGAAACCACTTAAACATTCAAAATAATAGATCACACATATTTCATCTAAACAAGTGAATAATCCAGGTCTACACAAACCCACAACTTATAGAGCATGGGAAAACTATAAAACCTTGAGAGGAAGTAGGTTATCCAAAAGCTTATAACAACTTCACAACCATCAAAAAATCACCAATGGTAAAACCAATATTTTGTTAACGAGAAAGTTATAAACCTCCTCATACCATGTATAAAGCATACATGAAAACCTACATCTTGCATCCATATAACCTAAGGGAGTAATCTGAAAGATAGTTCATCTGCAAATCTATAAAACGCAAGTTTTGTTTAACCATGTAAAAATTGCAAAACCATTGTGTTTACAAATACATGTGAAAATCCATATCCACTTATCATCTGGAAGACCCACAATTTTGAAAAACAACCATAATATTTAATCTAGAATAATGGAACATCATGGATATGAATAACCATATATTTTTAACATAAAATCCATAAAACCCTTAGATCCATCTAATATGAAATTGGGTTGTGTGAGTACATCTAACTAAAGGAATAAGAGGCCTAGGAAATCCAAGCCCATTTATAGGCCAACTCCACAGCCACCATCATGTACAATAATAAAGAGGAGTTAGGCTATTCCAAAAGCTTTCATATCATTCAATGTTTTATTGCTTGTGTTTTCATTGATGTCAACAAAGTGGTATTCTGGAAGGTTGCATGTGATACAAATAGAGTAATGATCAAATATGTCAAAAGGGTAAGATTTCAAAGGGGCGGTCCAAAGTATCACACTAAGGAGTGATACTTAGAAGTGTTGTGAGGAGAATGACTTGGTGATGAATGTCATGAGAATGCTATACATAGTTGTACCATATCTTCTAAAATTCATGAATAGGTGAAATTTGATAGGTTGAAGTGTATGTTGATATGAAGAAGTTTTGGTTTCTTGTTTGTGACGAAAAGAGTTGTAATTGTTGTCTACGGTGTTTTGAATGTTGTATACTTTGTCCCTTGATGTAAATAATTGCATAAGAGATGAAATAAAGTATGTAATATTTCAAGCAATCAAAGACAAGAATTTATATTGAAGGTCGAGAGAATGCTTTGCATTCCTCCACATTTAAAGATATGGCCTTGCGGTTTGGAAGTTAGACAATAATAGGTGTGAAGTATTTATGTTCCTAATTTTAGTGCATAAAATTTACCACAAAATATTCCAAAGCTAGCAAAGTGAAGACAACATCACATTGTGGTTGCAATCAAATTGGATCAAAGGAATGCTTCACATTTCTCTACATTTGAAGATGTGATCTTGTAGATTGGAGGATATTCAGATACAAATGAAAGGTATGCATGATTCAAGTTTCAAATTATAATATGTGCCATAGAGGTTCTCTAGAGTTTGCAAAGGGCAGATCATGTTGCTATTTAGAATTGTTAGTGGGAGAACGTAAAAGCCACCGTATTTCACTGTATTTCACCACATTACAATATTTGGCTTTGTAATTTGAAGGATAAGTTCAAATTGACTATAGTTTCTAGTTTCAGGTGTTGAGGACTACTGCAAATCTATTTTTCAATGTTATATTTCAAGACTGTGTATTCATAGTTTGCAAAAAATGTTGGGTTCAGTGTTTGTTTGTTTGTGCCAACATGAAGTAGCCTAAAGTTGTGAAAGGAGTATATGAGAATATTTTTGTATATCATATATAATGTTTGTAAAATGATTCACATGATGTTATTTGGTCTCTCTAGTATCACTTTCAGTTTGGAGCTGATGTATAGAAGGTTAGGTGTTTGTTGGGTTGACTTGGTATGTTGAGATGATTGTGTTAGGTGTTTGGAAGTGTACACTAGTGTGAAGAAATTTTCTAAGTTAAACTAGGTCTCGATTATCTCTTTTTTTTTAACCATGTTTGATTTCTACTCACTTCATATGTCTTGGGAGCTGACTTGTTGTGGTTGTTGCATGTTTCATGTTATATGTTTCATCTTGGATGACAAAGAAGAAAAATTTTGAAGTATTGCAAAGGATATAAATGTAAGATCAAGATTATTGAAATATGGATTCTTTGTGTAAGGATTTTCATAAAATATAATGTGAAAACAAAGATAACCATGAAAGTTGTAAGGAAGCTAAGGTAGAGAAACAACTTCCTACACTAACCTTGAGAGGAGAATAATGCAAAAATTTTACAGATCTTTAACAGTTACAAAAACTTAAACAAAAATAAACACAAATATCATGCATACCACAAAACAATTATTTACGTGGGGAAAACCCTTTTGGGAGAAAAACCCCACACTCCAAAATCTGCCCAATATATTATTCAAAAATCAAAATATTACAATATACTTGCAGAGAAAGCTTCTCACAATAGTATCACCACCAAAGATCAAAAGACAACATGACCGCTATCAAACTCTCAAAATACACCCTCGTCTACATACATCCCACCTACTTATAACAATATTTTTGGAACCTTCTATAATTAGGGTTTTACAAGGCCATTTTTCAATTGACGTGTTAATGGAAAAACCTTGATGTGTCAACGAGAAAAAACCTTGACGTGTCAGTGAAAAAAATTGGGGTGTTGCTCTGAACACCACATCTTGTTATAGGTGTACAATATTTGCATAATCGATCACCACATACCAACATACATCCTATACATAAATCATATATAATTGCAAGGTTGACACACATTTTCCCAACAAATATCCCACTTGTTGAAAACCTTGCAAGGACAATAGAAGGGTGTCATCATCATCTCTAATTGCTAGGGGCTGAAAGGCCCATAGTCTCTAAACTTCTTTGTGCTCACATGCTTAGTTAAATAATCAGCAACATTCATCAAATTCTCTACCTTAACCAACTTCACCCTACCATCTTCAACCATATCTTTAACAAAATGATACCATACATCAATGTGCTTGGTCTTGGCATGAAATGTCGAGTTCTTGGCTAGACATATTGCTCTTTGACTATCACAATAAATAGTCATTACACCTTGTTTTATTCCAATATCTGAACATAGACTCTTAAGACAAATGGATTCTTTACAAGCATGATTAGTTTTCATATACTTTTCTTTGATAGTGGACAAAGTAGTTGTGTCCTATCACTTACTTATCCAACTAATTGCACCACCAAATAAAGCAAAAACATAAGCACTAGTGGATCTTTTGCTATCAACATCACTTGCCCAATCTAAATCCACATAACATGAATAAATATCAAGGGAAATATCATCTTTAGTCATATTACTATGATGACATAATGAATAATCTAAGGTACCGCACAAATATTTGAAGACTCTTTTAACTGCATCCCAATGAACTCTACCAGGATTAGACATATATTTGGAAAGAACACCCACTGCTTAGGAAATTTCTAGTCTAGTACAAACCATAGCATACATCAAACTTACAATTGCACTCTATTAAGGCACTCTGCTCGTTTCTTCCATCTCTAATGGATATTTTGGACAATATGAAATAGATAAATTTGTTCCAACTGAAACAGGAACACACAGTGTTCTACAATCCTGCATATCAAACCTCTATAAAATTAAGTTGACATAGTTGCTTTAGCCAATCCATGGCTTTTTGTTCACTCTATCTCTTTTAATTTCCATCCCAATAATATGTTTATCTGCACCAAGATATTTCATTTCAAATTTAATAGAAAGTTGAGATTTTAGTTCTGAAATCATACCTTTCCCTCTACCAATAAATAGCATATCATCAACATATAATGCAATAAACAAGAAATGATCACCATCAGTTTTATAATAAATACAATGATCTAATTTAGAATTTTCAAATCCCAAACTTAACATATATGTATCAAATTTTTGGTACCACATCCTAGGGCCTTGTTTTAATCCATACAAAGATTTCTAAAATTTGCAAACCAACTTACTTTTACCTTTCACCATGTAGTGCTCTGGCTATGTCATAAATATCCTCCTCCTAATAACCATGAAGGAAAGTAGTTTTCACATCCAATTGCTCAACCTCTAAATCAAAAGAAGTAGCAATAGAAAAAAATAATCTAATGGATTTCATTTTTTCAATAGGAGAAAATATCTCACCATAATCAACACCCTCAACTTGACAGTAACCCTTTGCAACCAACTTTTCTTTGTACTTATCAATACCTCCATTTGAACCAATCTTTTTCTTGAACACCCATTTACAACCAACAGGTTTTCATCCTTCACACAATGGTACAAGATCCCATGTATCATTCATTTTCAAAGATGTTATTTCTTCATCAATAGAAATCTTCCAAGATTTTGCATCATTCATACCTAGTACCTCTTCCACAAATCTAGGTTCATCAATGTTAACTTATTCAAAGAAAAAATACATCTCCAATCATCAAGTGAATACCTTTTAGGTGGTTGTTTATGCCTTGTAGACCTACAAAGAAGTTGAGTTGGAGTTTATTCCTCCTCTTTTGAAGAGACATAGCTAGATGAGCTCTCCTCAACTTCTTGTCTATCCTAGGGCCTCGATTCAAATTTATCAGGTGTAGAAGGAAATTGAATCACATCTCCATGTTTACTTTTTTTTGCTGCAATGTAACAGAAGAAGGCTTAGTTTCTCTAAAAATAACACTTCTACTATGTATTACCTTATGTGAAACATGATCCCAAAGATTGTATCCTTTCACACCATACCTATAACCAATGAAGATACATTTCATAGCCTTGTTCTCCAACTTTGTTCACTTCTCCTTTGGCACATGTGCATATGCCTCATAACCAAAAACTCTAAGATTTTTTAATGAAGGCTTGCAACTTGACCATGCCTCTATAGGCATCTTATCAACAAGAGATGATTTAGGAGACCTATTAATCAGGTAACAGGCAGAGGCAACAACTTCAACCCAAAACCCAAAAGGAAGCTAAGGTAGCAGAACAACTTCCTACACTAATCTTGAGATGAGAATAATGCAAAACATTTACAGATCTTTAAAAGTTACAAAATTGTAAACACAAATATCATGCATACTGTCACATGGCCATTTACATGGGGAAAACCCTTTTGAGATAAAAACCCCACTCTCCAAAAGCCTTCCAATATATTATTCAGTAAATCACAAAGATTACAATATACTTGCAAAGCAAGCTTCTCACAGGAGTATCACCACTCAGAGATCAAGAGACAACATGACTACTATTAGAATCTCAAAATACATCATTGTCTCTCTTTGTTGCATCCATAATGTAGAACCCTCATAAAATAGGATTACATTCTAGGGAAAGACAGGCCAACAAAATATCCACCATTAGATCTAAAACCTAATAATTAATGGTCTAGATTTACAATGTATCATTTATCTAATCTATGTTGACCATTTTAGAAGTTTCCTGAAAATTTTAACAAAAAAATGTTTACATACATCCCACTCTCCCCCCTTATACCATTGTTAACACTTATCAGTGTAACTAGGAAATATATAAATATATATGCATCCTATCAACAATAAATTGTTATATAATTGCAAGGTTGAGACACATTTTCCCAACAAATCTCCCACTTTTTGAACACCTTGCAAGAGAAATGGGAGGGAGTAAACATTGTCTCTTAATTGCTAGGGGTTGAAAGGCCTATAGTCTCTGAACACCATCTGAACTTCTCTATGCTTAGAGGCTTAATTAAAGAATCAACAACATTCATCAAAGTCTCTACCTTAACCAACTTCACTCTACCATCTTTGACCATATCTCTAACAAAATGATATTGTACATCAATGTGCTTGGTCCTGACATAAAATGTCAGGTTTTTGGCTAGACATATCACACTCTGATTATTGCAATAAATAGTCACTATACCTTATTTTATTTCAATATTTGAACACAGTCTCTTAAACCAAATGGCTTCTTTACAAGCATGAGTATTTGTCATATACTCTACTTCAGTAGTGGACAAAGCAACCATAGCCTATAGGTTACTCATCCAACTGATTGCACCACCAAATAAAGTAAACACATAAGCACTAGTGGGTCTTTTGCTATCAATATCACCTACCCAATCTGAATCAACATAACCATGAATATCAAGGGAAAACTCATCTTTTGTCACATTACTATGATAACATAAGGAATAATCTAAGGTACCACACAAATATCTAAAGACTCTTTTAACTGTATCCCAATGAACTCTACTAGGATTAGACATATATTTGGAAAGAACTCCCACTACTTGGGAAATTTCTGGTCTAGTATAAACCATACCATACATCAAACTTCCAACAACACTCTAGTAAGTCACTCTGCTCATGTCTTCCATCTATGATTGAGATGCTGGACAATCTAAAATAGATAACTTTGTTCCAACAAAAAGGGGAACACACAATGGTCTACAATCTTGCATGTTAAATCTATGTAAAATTGAATTGGCATAAGCAATCTTGCATGTTAAATCTATGTAAAATTGAATTGGCATAAGTAATTTGACCAAGCCATAACTTTCTATTCACTCTATCTCTTTTAATTTCCATCCCAAGAATGTGTCTAGATGCACCAAGGTTTTCCATTTAAAATTTAGCAACAAGTTGAGATTTTAGTTATAAAATCATACAATTCCATTTGTTAATAAATAGCATATCATCAACATATAATGCAATAAATAGGAAATGATCACCATCTATTTTATAATAAACATAATGATTTGATTTAGAATTCTTAAATCCCAAACTCAACACATATGTATCAAATTTTTGGTACCAAATCCTAGGACTTTATTTTAAGCCATACAAATATTTCTTCAATTTGCAAGCCAACTTACTTTTACCTTTCACCACGTAGTGCTCTGGTTGTGTCATATAAATATCCTCCTCCAAGTCACCATGAACGAAAGTAGTTTTTACATCCATTCGCTCAACCTCTAAATCATAAGTAGTAGCAATAGCAAGAAAAAATATAATGGATGTCATTTTTGCAACAAGAAATAATATCTCACCATAATCAACACCCTCAACTTGAGAGTAACCTTTTGCAACCAACCTTGATTTTTACTTCTCAATACCTCCATCTGAACCAATCTTTTTCTTGAACACCCATTTGCAACCAATAGGTTTTCGCCCTTTAGGAAATGGTACAAGATCCCATGTATCATTCTTTTTCAAAGATGCCATTTCTTCATCCTCAAAAATCTTCCAAGATTCTACATCATTCATACCTAATGCCTCTTCTACATATCTAAGTTCATCCATGTTAGTATTCAAAGAAAAAATGCATCTCCAATCATTAGGTGTATACCTTTCAGGTGGTTGTCTATTCCTTGTAGACCTATGAACAAGTTGATTTGGAGGTTCTTCCTCCTCTTCTGAAGATCCAGAGCCAGATAAGCTCTCCTCAACTTCTTGTCTATCCTTGGGCGTCGATTCAACTTTCTCAGGTGTAGAAGGAAATTGAATCACATCTTCCTATTTACTATATATTACCCTTTGTGAAATAGGTTCCCAAAGCTTGTATCCTTTCACACCAGAACTATATTTGATGAAGATACATTTCACAGCCTTGTTCTCCAACTTTGTTTACTTCTCCTTTGGCACATGTGCATATGCCTCGCAACCAAAAACTCTAAGATTTCTTAATGAAATCTTGCAACCCGTCCATGCCTCTATAGGCATCTTATCAACAAGAGATGATGTAGGAGACTTGTTAATTAGGTAACAGGCAGTGGCAAGAGCTTCAACCCAAAAACCTTTGTTCTAGACTAGCACCACTCAACACTCCATCACTTTCCTATTCATTCTTTCTACAACTCCATTTTGTTGTGGAGAATATGGAGTTTTCTTTTATCTATGGATACCATAATCTTTAAATAATCTATCAAAATCATTAGATCAAAATTCACCACCATTATCAATCCTCAAAAATTTTATTTTCTTTCCAATCTGCAACTCAACCATTGCTTTAAATTCTTTAAATTGATTGAAAACTTCAGATTTACTCTTTAGAAAAAATACAAATTTCCTTCTACTATAATCATCAATAAATAAAACATAATATGTGGATTTTCCAATTGAATGAAAATCTACAAGACCAAACACATCAAAATGAATAAGATCCAATACACGACAAGATTTATGAGAACTCAAGTAAAACTAAACTTAGTTTTGTTTTCCATAAATGCAATGCTCACATAAATCAAATTCAAGATTACAATCAGACAAACCTTCAAAGAGGTTTTTATGTTTCAAGGTCCTTAGACCCTTTTCTCCAATATGGCCAAGTCTCTAG